>VZRU01017588.1:0-139266 GCA_013398155.1 Pedionomus torquatus | reverse complement strand
TAAATATGTTAAGAAGTATAGGTTAAAGTACAGCAAAATACATCAATGACTGTTAAATGCTTAGATGCTCTCCTAATGGCAGATATATGTAATTCAAACTAGCGCTTTATTGCAGTACTACAGATTCTTATTTTATCTGAAATGTCTCACTTTTGACAGCCTAAAGGGGTGGATTACTTTTACACACTCTTGTAAAAAAATTTTAGTTGAAACATGGATAAGACACTTTTATCTGACAGCTTAAATAGTATAAAGTAATCAAAAGACTTCTTATAAAGAAAAATTATTTTAGTTTTAGATTTAAATTCTATTAGCTCTTTTATACAACCACTACAAAAAAACCCTCAATATCTTCTGTCTTCTCATACACGACACTAAGCTTTAGGGTAGTCTACCATGGACTAGGAGGATGCAGGAAAGAAAAGCCACCAAGTTTGCTGGAAGGTTAAATCTTCAATACTGAATTTCTCCACCTCTTGACTATTTTCTAGATGGTATCAGAATATTTTTGAGGAGGATCTATGCACTGGTCACACGCAACCCACCTCTTGAGGAAAATGTCAAACTGTAGTACTGGACAGGAAAGAAAATACAGTTGCATTAAATATGTGGAGTGGCAAATAGCCAGTCTGGTGCTGTAAGTATGCTGCAGATTGTATTCCTTGCAAGTGTGCTAATTAGTAGCCAGATTTTTCTGTCTACATCCAAAATGTTAATTGCCTACTTGAGCCACATGTCTGCTGCAAGTTTACAGGGAGCTTATATCTTTGTGCTGGATTGTTGGGCGCATTTCACTCCGAGGAAGAAAAAAAAAAAAAAACAACCCAAACCCCAAACAGACCAGATGATTTTTTTTCTCTGGGTGATTCTGAACATACCTTTAGAGATACTGACCAAAAACTTTATATATCCCAACAATTTACTGGTCTGTGCATGACAGAATCTGTCCAAACAAGCACCTGAGATTTTAAACAAAGCTGTAGTAGTTTACACACCTAAAGCATGCAACTGTTTCCCTGTTTATCTTTTTCAATAAGAGATGCTTCTTTATCTTTTTCAATAAGAGATGCTTCAAACTGTCACTAACTACTAAAAATCATTGCCAGCACACTGGGAACGTGTTTTCATGAATGAAGGTATTATTGCTGGTGAGGTTAAGAAACTGTGCTGAAAATAGCTGAGGAAATCATCTTGTCTGTCTCAGTCCTACCTCTCCTAACTTCTGAGTGTAGTGACAGTTTGAAGTATAAAGGCTTATTAACAGCTTGGCTAGTTGTGTAGAGTGGAGTTGAATGGGAAAAAGAAATCCTAGTCTCCATCACAACAGTGAGATCTAGAGAAGATGCAATTGGCATTTAAAACAGTGCAGTTTGCTTCCTGGAGCTCATTATGAACGCCATTTTTTAATTTCTGCCATGCAAATGAGCCCAAGATGATGTTTAGAACCACAAAAAAAAAAAAAGAAGCTGTTGCCTTAACTCACTAACTCTTTTTTTAATCCTTTAAGAGAGATCTTATTTGTACCTTTTCATTAATCTTTTAGGGATTTTTGGTGTGTTTTAGGTTTTTTCCAAAAGCTATCTTTTCTAGTTTCTGGGTTTTGGACTGCTAGAAAAGGATGACTCATTGCTTTAGATTTGTGACTTAATTATCTGCTATATTTGCTTTGCAGTTTAACACTGACTTAATTCAATGTAATTACTAATTCACCAATTTTATTATTCTGATTTCAGCTGTGACTTTATTTGATAGTAGTTCTGTAACATTTTCCACCAGATCAATAGAAATAGAGAAGTAGTTCATGCTAAGTGATAGATTTCTTGAATGTTAACATCTGCTTCATTATTGTACCTTTGTGAGAAGGTGATACAGAGGAAAACTCTTTAAGGTGACCGGCTGATATCGACCCAACTCTGTAAAAGCCAGGGGCTGGTAACACCCTGCTGGGCACCCCAACCACATCCCATGACTAACACGCAGATGATGCTGTGGTTCCTTTTCCCATCTGGAGGCCTGTTGGGTGCCGGTGCTGTAGAGTGCACACGTGTGTTCCTGTCTTTGGGCTGGCATGGGCACTGCCAGTGTGTCTGTGAGAGATGTGGCCATGCAGGATAAAGCATGGACTCAGGCATCCTGCCCAGAGGGACACACAGTGCTACCCAGCAGCAGAATCTGTTGTCTTCTGTTCTGTAGTGGGCTCGGTTTTGTTGTACATTCACTGAGGTACAAGTTGTATTTCAGCTAAACTTACTGATGTGTCAGAACAACAAAAACGTCAAAGAAATCAATGTCCTACATTAAGTGTCCTCAAAGTTGACTTCCTCTAAATTCTTTAGTTCCCAGGTGTGAAAACCTGCTCTTATAAAAGATTGTGGGTCTTTTGCCATTGACATTTTCTAGTCAAGCAGGGATTTCCTTTGAAATACTTCCTGGCTGCTTCAAACAGGATAGTGCTTATTGATTGCATCCCTGTAAGACAGGTATTTGTGTTTCCTCTCCCCGTCTTTCCCCTAGGAGTGTTTTATTTCATATATGAAAAGATCAACAAGAGCAAGAAAGGGAAAGCATGAGATGGGGAATTCTTGTGGAAGATTAAGCAGTTACTTATGCAATATAAATTAGACTTGTAATAAAATTGTACAGGAAATGAATTAAGATGGCTAGCTTTTATGGAAAGGGGATTGAGTTTCATAGTGCTTTTTATTATTCGTTTCACTCAGTTTTTATCTTTCTTCCTCTTATTTTTTTTTTAATTTGCATAGGATTAGTTTCTAATTAATTCAAACTCTACATAGATTGATTAGTGACTTTTAATCTTTGGTCTCTCCTCCCCCTCCATCTGAGCCTTGCTAGTTGGTTTTAATTTTTTGATATAATTACTCAGAGGCAATAGTATAAGCAATATAAAATGTTACTTTGCCACTTTCCTGTGATGCAAAAATGTGTTGGGCTTTTTCCATTCATTGCTGAAAAATGCTGTCCCCTAAACCATTCTAGTACCTGCTAAATGCATATACTGTTACTCTTAGCAACCGAGCTCTGTTTATAGGTCATAGGATCACAGAATAGTTTGGGTTGGAAGGGACCTTTAAAAGTCATCTAGTCCAACCCCTCTGAGAGGAGCAGGGACAACTTCTACTAGATTGGGTTGCTCAGAGTCCTTTCCAACGTGATCTTCAGGTGTGGGATGTTATTACTGCGTTGGTGCTGGGTGGAGCACTGAGTTAATTTGGGGAAGCAGTTTTATTATTTGCTGAAGGAGAAGTGTATCAGTCACCTTGAAATCACAGACAAATTGTTTTAGGACTGTAATAAGAGTGATTGTCCAGTCAGGCCTTCTCAATAACGTTATCCCATAATACTGCTGCTGTGGTCAACCGGTCCTAGCTATGTGCTTCATGCCAGGGATGAGTGGTGCAAACCCTTTGGCTCTATTTGAGGCACTGGTGCTTGCCCTGTGGTTATACGGATGGTGGCCATGGTGCTCTTCTGCAAGTCATGCACCAGGTGAAGCTGCTGCTTTCCTCCTGAATGCATTGGTTTGTGTATCCCACTGTTGGCTGGGTGGGAGTACAGACTGACCCTTTAATGTCCTCAGGCTTTTCACCCATGGATTCCTTTAATTTAGATAGGCAAACTTGACTTTATCTGCCATCATTTCTGACATTAGAACACTCTGTTGTGGCTGAATGTGAAGTATTAGTGCTGTTTTCTCCTAGGCAGGCCCAAAAGGTCAAATATCTTTGGACAATTTATAAAATATATATCCTGTACATGTCAGGATTTGGGCCACAGGCAATCAGATTGCTCTCCAGTCAATGAAGGGTGAGCATGGATTTGCTGGGAGGAGGGGACAAATAAAAATAACTAACCTTCTGAATGGTAATGTCCAGGTTTTTTAACATCCTTTTTCTGTTTGTTATAGGACAATATTGACACCTCAAGGAATGATTACATAATGTCTATTTAATGTTGATAATCTGCATTATAGTCATTATGCACTAATTTAAGGTCTGCTTTTATTCATCATATTCATTTAAAAAAAAATAAAATACAAAAACAGTTTAAAGGAATGTGCTGCTTACCAGCATCCTTTCTGCTACCACTAATCATGCCACAGAATGAAACTGTGATCACTGAGTTGTTTCTGCAAAATGGATGCTATTTTATATCCAGTAGATCTGTATGTAACAGCAAATTGGAGTTGAACTTGGGTTCATCTACTCAGTAGATCAGAGCAGAACATAGTTCTGTGATAATACCACCAGCCAGGTCATCTAGAAAAAGAGAAGAAACTAGGTAAAGTCATATATCATTTTTCCTGTTTATCAAATTTTCACCTTCTCCTATGAGTGCCTTTTTAATTTCCCTGTGCATTTTGAGATTATTTTTTTAAATAATTGTTTTCCAACACACACAAATGTGGAACAGCTTTGGTAAAGCACAAGATTGCAAGTATAACACTAAGAAGTTAAGGGTTAATTTTTTTTCTTTGAACACACAACACATCCCTTCAAAGTTATCCTGTTCTCCCTGTGAGTACAGCACCCCTATTGACATCAATTGGAGTTTAATACAAGCAGATATTGTAGAATAGACTTCAAGAGAACCTGTGTGAGGATCAGAGAAGAGAATTTAACTCTTATTACTTGGCAACTGAGAAAATAAAAATTATATATTGGAAACTCCACTTGTGTTCACAGCTGGCAAGAGAAGTGTTACAGGTACTCTATGGCCTGATTCTGCCTCCAGTGGAAAAGAGAGACACAGCATTGAGCTTCAACTATCCAATTTTCAGTGGGGGTTTATAGTACCAAAAAAAAAAAAAAAGCCCCAGGAAATGGCAGGAGTAGGGAGGCTGGTGTGGTTATAGTGTAAAACAGATGTTATCCTATAGGAAGAGAACCTAATTACCTCTCCCAGAGAGGAGGAAACTCCAAAGTCTGCATGTCTGCCTTTTTATATCTGATGCTTTAAAAGCCAGTGGGGGCATTCTTACCTCAATATTTTCAGTGGCCACTTTATCCCAGCAGACGGTAAACTAGATCAGACATCATTAATCTGAGTTACTCAAACTTTCCAAGGGATGTATCATGAAAGTGTAAAGACAGCAGAGGTGTATACCACATCAACTTGGGTAGAACCATTTGTTCTGCTTGCTACAGGTCAGACTGGCACCTCAGCACCACGCAGCTCTTCTATCTGCTATGTGGGAACCAGCCACATGCATCTTCTGCAGATTAGTAGTAAAGAAAATAATATTACTGAAATTAATTTAAAACTTGAAGTAACTGTGTGTAAGAAAGGGTGGCCTTGCAGAGGGTCCCACACTCAAAAGGTAATTGGGACAGGGCGCATTTGACTACTGCCTTCATGCAACTTCATGTTGTTTAGTTAACGTTGGAAGTAGCAGTCTTACATTTTTAAGCTTTGGAAATTGCAGTCTTGCATTGAGGGCTATTGAGCTGCAGCAAGCCTCCTGGGGTAGAGACACAACTGCTCTCACATCAGTAAATGTTTTAATGATGGTGTTTGGCCCAAGCACTTCACATATTCAAAGTACAAAAATGGAAGTGGCCCAGCAAGTGAATCGTGGAAAATCATAGCGTGAGTGGTGTGTGTGTGACATGTCTCAAGAGCCTACAGCTGGACTAAGTAGCACTGGTGAGAGTTTGCCTCATCCTACGTTAACTGCGGGATTGCAGTTCCCATATTGGATTGACAGTGGCAAGCAAAACCCAAATCTGTCAGGGATGTGGTCATGGTGGGAAACTCCAAAGTTTTTCTTCCTTTTTGTTCAGTGAGACTTGGACTCTGTGTGCTGGCGACCTCCCCTTTTTGGCTGCCATTGCACTAAATGAAAATGGACCTGTATATCTTTTCTTCCCGCACAGCTTTAGTGTGTTTTGATAGTGGACAATAATACAAGTTTCTTTTCAAAATAAGAGAGAAAACAAACATTGTCTCAGTTGTTCCTGGAGGTTATAATCAAAACATGATTTCTTTATCATTTGGTAGAAACAAAATTGGCAAAATATTGATAGGCAAGTTGCTTTATATCTTTCTTTGTCATTATTCATAGCCACCTCCTCCCATAATGCTACATTTCCCCAAGTGCCATCTGTCACTATCCACTGTGATTAAAAAAAAAATAAAATGAGAAATTAGTCACAAGATTATGTAAAGTGCTTGTGGGTGCAGTAGCTGTTATAAAACAATCCTGGCTATTCATTTTGATGGCAAAGTCCCACAGTGGGCAGTAATAAAGAATAACCTCCCTCCCACCATATAGCAATAGATAGATGGATAAATGGATGTAAGGTACAGCATACACAAAGTACACATCAATGTACATGGGACGTACAACAAAGCTCTAGGAAAGTGCTGCAGTTGGTTGAAGACATTGAGTCCATAGAAGCATCCACAACCAAAGTAATTCTGGCTTCAGCAGGTCAGATTCAAGGTGTGATGGTACTTTTGAGCTCAAGGGATAGAGATTTCCAGCTCCAGCCGGGAAAGGCTGACTTTAAATGAGTGACTGGTAGATATCCCCAGAAAAGACCCTTCATGGGAAGTAATGAGCTACACAGGGATCCAGTTGATTGTGATATGTAATGGGGACAATAATGAGGCCAGGCCTGAGCAGAGGCGTGACTTATTGCTGTCAGGAGCTCTTAAGATTTTGGAATGGGATGAAAAGTTGTGTTACCATTTACTATGCTTTTTTCAGGGGTGTTTGGTTTGGATTTTTTATCTTGTAACTCTAAAGCTTCATTAGCTTCATTATTGCCCTCTGGTATTAGCTCAAGCTTCTGAATTGGGCTCTCTGATTTAGGAGTTTTGTGGTTTTGCCACGTGTTTCTGTCTGAGATAGGAAGGATGTTTCTCAGACCTTTTTTCCTTTTGTAACTGAAACGCAGACTGTTGCTGAACAAAGAATCTCTTGACTGCGGGGGGTGGAGGGAAAATCAGAAATGAAAGCTTCCTTAAAAGCCAAACTACTTTGCAATTTTAAAACAAAATAAAATTGTTTTATTCATCTTTGCATTAGAAACCTGCAGAGACCTGACATCTCTTAGGTAGTGGAAATGTTAATACAGTGTATTTAGGACAGATGTGAGCTTTCTCTGACCCTTGCTCTGAGTTGAAAGAAAGGTTTTGCTGTGTTAAATTTTTCATTTATTCACAAAGGATAAAAAGACGAATCTAAAAAGTCTGATTTTTTGTTTGTTTTTTGTTTGAGCATAGAAGAAATTTACAATGGGAGGTTCTTCCTTTACTAACCATTTCAAGCATCTTGTAGTCAGCACATTAATGCTTTTTTTTTCTTTTTTCTTTTTTTTTTTTTTTTAAATCAGATAATGCTACCAGGACTACTATGCCTCTGTGAGGGTTTTGTGTTTTGTTTTTCTTCTCTTTTGATGGTGGTAGGGAACATTTGGAGAGTAATTTGAGTTTATTTGTAGGGCATTGGTTGGTTTGGTTAATCTCCTTTGGCTGTCTTGTGCATGTTTCTCCTCTACCCTTTATAGTCACAGCCACATTGTTCCCTTGCATAGCCTCACCAGTTGATAGCCCAGCAGAGCACAAGTTTTGTGTCTACTATATGGGGCTCCAAGAAAATACTGACTTTGATAGTTTTTTGCTTGTTATCTCCTGCAGAAGGAGGCTTGGCTTTTCCTGCATAGGTCCTGCAGTAGGTGCATAAATCTCTAATGTAAGGAATCATGCTGATGGAGGGTAAAGACCAGTACTCTGATTTTGGTGAAGAGACTGGTGTCTCAGAACATGCAGGATGCTGATCTGCAGCACACTGCACTGGGAAATGTTTGGATTCCTTGGTTCATTCTCACATCTTGAGTTTATCTACTCTGCTTCCAGGCACTGTCGTGTGAACAGCAGTCTCAGAGCCACAGAAGTATGAACAGCTTTGAACTGAGCACTTGTGCAAAAAAACCCAACAAAACTACACACAGACTCTGGGAAAAAGCTATTCACTTTTTAGCGAGGAGCAGTGTTTATTTTGACAAAAACGAGAATAGCAAAATGAAAAGTTCTTAGTATTAGTGTAAAAATTTCAATGTGCTCTTAGGTAACAGCTTGGGAATACTGTACAAATTATACTGTTACAAAAATGTCATGTAGCCTCTTTAAAGAGCAGAAAATATAACTACTGCAAAAGTGTTATGCTACACGTTAACAAGTATTAGACTTAATTTTAAAAGGAAAAAAGAACAGTGGGTGGGACTAGCCCTCTACAACAGGAAATCGTTGTTTTGAGGTTCACAGGCAGCAATTCCTATATCATGCTTCAAGCCAGACTCCTGACCACTTCCCAGAAAATGGAGTTAAACTGTAGAAATCCAGTGGAGCCAAACGCGGAGGTTCTGCAGCCTCTGGTGAGGACCAGGAGGGGAAGAGAAAAGTGAGAGTGTGAGGCACACTGGAAGATCGTATACATTTCAAAGCAAGGTTTTTCCTTCTTAAACTCTGTAATTCAGTATGATGCTAGCCAAAGTCTATGGAAAAAAAAAATCTCCTATAATATCTTGGCCACTATAGTGCTGGGCTCATTGGAATATTGTCGGACTACATCCTGCGTAGGACATTTTTTCAGTTTGTCATTTAAAACAGACATGCAAGCATAAAAATGGAGCAGTTGAACACTATTTATTACCTGAAGGGCTGCATATCCTTGCAGAATTGGATGGATTATACCAAGGCATCATCACAGAATTTTCATCTGCTAGCTTTATTTGTACTTTGTTCAGGATCACAAAATATCCTTACAGCCCCTCTGAACTTGAAAAGTCTCTGGCGTGCTGCTTTGTATAAATTGACTCACTTCTCCATTTACTATTTTTGTAGGGAAATTTCTATGGTATTGTACAACTGCACAGCAGCAAATGCATCTTGGTGCAAATTCCCTCTTCAACGCTTGAGCTGGGATAGAAGCGTTGGGTCTTTTACTAATGTTGTCATTGTATCTTAGAAAGATAAAACCTGTTTGTATGAGGCAATGTCGGGTCAGTGAGTGGCATGGCTTTGAAGCAGCAGGCAGGTGTAATGCAGCCTGTGATCACTGCGTTTCCTGTTAATTTACTTCCATGTTGTGGGGACATTTAATTATTTAGAGGGATAGATAACAACCCATAACCTAACAATTAGAGGGCTTGTTTGTGACAGTCTGATTCAAGAGATGAAAAAAAAAACAAACAAAAAACCAACCATGAAAATACTCATTAGACCAGAGCGGAAGAGCAGGTTGTCCTGGTGCTTGTGGCCTCTCCTGCAAAGGGAGGATGTGAGCACAAGTCCTGCAAGGGAGAGGCTCTCCTTGAATCCAGATCACTCCATATCTGATGGTGCTTTTGGTCATTGTGTATTCAGTAAATATGGGATCTTTGCCTTCTCATGTATCCGTGTCTTATTTTCCTTGAGATTGTGGAGTGAATGATATTACCCCAAATGCAAACAATTTATTTTTGTTTGTCAGAAAAAAAATGAAAACTTTTCTTTTTGCTTTCTTCTAAACTGTTGTTCCTTTTTCGAGATCAGGCTCCGCATTGTCAAATTGATTACTGACACAGCCCTGTTCAGATTGCTTTAATATGGTGTTTACTTGTTTTCACAAACCTTCTTGATAACTTTTAGTAAGGTGTTACCTCCATCAAGGCAGTGACTTTATATAATCCTATTGTGGTGGTATTTGCCTCTTCTTAAAAAAAACAAGCTTGTAAATTCATTTTTGTCAACAATCTACTAGGTGAAATGCATTCAATTGACTTGAGTAGTTTGCCACTCCTGATGGGTAGCCCAGCCTCTTGAACTACAGATCATCCTTCCTCTCTAGATGTTTCTTTTACGCTCTTCAACAAAGTTGAATCATAGTGTTAAGTGTCTTCCCTGTGTTTCCAGCCATGTAAGACTAAGGTACAGAATGAAAAACAGCACATAGTCCCTGTAGTATATGTGTGGAGTCATGTCATCCATCACACCTATCTGTGACCAGGGTTCATTTCTACTGGATGACAATTTATTGAAGAGTTCCCTTTTGATGAAAATTAGACTTTGTCTTTGGAATTTCTTTTAATCTATCTCTGAGAAAAAAAATAATCAACTTTTTATAAGATAATTAGCATTTTAAATGTGTAGCTGGTCATGTTTCTCTGTTATTCTGCTTTCTCTCTTGCCTCACAGAATTGGAAACAATATTCAAATCCTATTCCAATGCTACTAGAGTACTTGAATATGAAAGTGAGCAACATTTCAGTAAGAACTCTTTAGTGATCATGCAGAAGTTGAACATATAGCTTGATAATATATGGCCTACATTTTCACTCAGAAGTGGTGCTCAAGGCAAAATATCTGAGTATGCCATATTTGAGGTAAAAATAGTTATGTCTGTAGAGACTTCTAGACGACAGAAGCATAACTCTGACTAATTGTTTGTTTATGATTTTATATATTAAAAAATATTGCTACATCCTTAGATTTCATATCTGACAACAGCAATTTATCATTATGTCATTGCAAGTTAATAGTTTTTTTTAATATGACAGAAACAGTAGAACTTTTGTTCTCTTTCTCCTTTTCGCGCTACTTCTTTATTATATTATAGTCTCTGCACAGTAGGGAGTCACGTCTTTTGCATTTGCATAGCACTTAATTTCAGTGGTACCCATAGGATACTAAGAACAGGAAACAATAAGACTTCAATGAGTAAAACTGTAATGCCTGAATAACGTGTGCAGTGGTGCAGCTGGGATCTTGGGGACTCTAGAAGTGGGAACTGCAAGGGAGGTTGTTGCTCAATCCCACTACAATATGGGGCTGAGCCTACACATCATGAAGAAAAGAGTTCCTCTTGGACAAAGTAACTCCTCCTCCACTTTAGGATGCACCTAGTGAAAATTTGAGTCCATCAAAGTTGGTTGCGTGTGTCCAGAAGGCCTGTGGATATCTAACGCTTAGTCTGCAAGCAGTTTTAAAGAATTGTATAGAAAATGATCGTGTGACTTAAAATCAGTTTGCCCATTTATCATAGAATCACAGAATGGTTTGGGCTGGAAAGCACCCTAAAGATCATTGAGTTACAGCTGCCCCCGTGCCATAGGCAGGGATACCTCCCATTAGGTCAGGTTGATCAAAACCCCATCCAGCCTGGCCTTGAACACATCCAGGGATGAGTGTCCACAGCTTCTCTGGGCAACCTTTTCCAGTGCCTCACTGCTTTCACAGTAAAGAATTTCTTCCTAGTATCTAACCTTAATTTTCCCTCTTCTAGTTTGAAGCCATTACCTCTTGTCCTATTACTACACTTGCTCATAAAGAGTCCCTCCCCCTCGTTCCTGCAGGACCCCTTTAGACACTCAAAGGCTGCTTTAAGGTATCCCCAAAGTTTTCACTTCTCCCTCTGATTATCTTTGTGGCCCACCTTTGGACCACTCCAATAGGTCCATCTGTTTTATGTTCTGAGGGCTCCAGAGCTGTATGCAGTATTCCAGGTGGGGTCTCAAAAGAGTGAAATGGAGAGTCAGTATTACCTTCCTCAACCTGTTGGCCGTACTTCTTTTGATGCAGCCCAGTATATGGTTGGCTTTTTGGGAAGCAAGTCCATGATGTCTGCTCATGTTGAGCTTTTCATCCACCAGTGCCCCCAAGTCCTTCTCCTCAGAGTTGTCTATAGAGGGCCTCATCCACTCGGACTTCCTGGTTCAGTGGCTTGTAGCAGACTCTCACTGTAGTGTCACCTGTCACTGTCCTTCCTTTAAGCCTGATCTATAAGCTCTTGGACAATTCCTCACCCATCCCCAGGCAGAGTTCCATGCATTGCAGATAGTCGTTGACATAGAAGATGGACAGGCAGGGGAAATAAGGAGGGGGTGTCATCTTGAAAAGCTTGTATCCTTCCATTCCAACATTCCAGTCATAGGAGCCATCCCACTATGTTGCCAATAAGATCATAACCCTGCAGGTGTGTGCGTGTCTCTAATTCCTCTTGTTTGTTCACCATGTTATGTGTGTTTGTATAGAGGTATTTTAGTTAGACCTCTGATTAAGCTGACTTCCTCACTGAAATTCCTTAGTGCTGCACTGCAAGTCCCCTTCTGCTGACCTGTCATCCTTCTCCATGCTCTGGGTATCGGTTGCTGACACTAGCATTAAGTTGGTAGGTGTGGGATAGATTGAAATTCCCCTGCCCTGGTAACTTCAGTTTAAAGCCCTCTTCATGAGCTTGGCAAGCCTATGATCAAAGATGTTCTCCCCCTCCTATGGATGGGGGAAGGACCGTATCAGATGGACCCTATCAGCCTCCAGTAGAGAAGACTTCTCAAAGCAAGCCCCATGGTTTATGTAGCCAAACCCCTGGCTGTGGCACCAGCCCTGTAACCATTTGCTGATTTGCCAGGTTTCACTGGCCCTTTCAAAACCCTCCCCATTGACCAGGAGGATTGATAAAATACAAACTACCTGCCCTCCAGAGTCCCTTACTGTCACTTCCAGGGCCCTATAATCCTGTTTGATACTCCTCAGACTGCTCCTGGTGATACCACTGGTCCTCCTGTGAAACAACAGCAGCGGATAATAATCAATTAGGCTTGGTAGAAGACTTGGTAGTTTCTTGGTGACATATCTGATATGAGCCCCTGGTAAATAGCGCACCTCTAGAGAGTCCATCAGGTGAACAAAGTGGTGCTTTCATACCTTTCAGAGGAAGTCACCTACTGCTGTCACATATTGCCTTTCCTTAGTTGCACTGGTTGTTACACAGGGTCTGTTCTACAGGATCAGGCTGTCTTACTCAGTTCCAGCTGCTCTTCTGTTGTGACTCATATTTCCTCTTCCACTGCAGTGTGGTGAGGTGGTTCAGGGGCATCTCAGTCTTTAGCAAATATCTCTTCCCTCTGATGGTCTTGAATGTTGCAAGCTTCCATTCTTCTGTATTATTGACCATCCTTCCTTCCTAAGATTTTTGGAAATGTTCAGTAAATCAAAAGTAAAAATGATTTAAATATTTCCTTTGGATTTAAGCAAGTTAAGAACTTTCTAAATTAAAAAATAATCAAAGGACATGTCAAAACAAGTTGTTTGGTGTTGGAAAGTTTGTATTTCAATGTCAGGAAGCTTTTGAGGGTTTTTTGCACGTTTTTCTTTCTTGAAAAAAATGACATGAACAATTTAGAACAAGGGAAGCAACTTACTTGAAAAGTTTTATTGCGGCTGAATCTGCAGTTTTTATTCCCAAAGAAATATTTACCAAAGCTATTCACATCACTCTAAGACCAGCCTGTTATTGCAGCAGTGCCTTTTCTTTTCTATACCTCACAGGACAGACAATGAACAATTCCAACCATGCTCTGAGTCAGCTGGTGGTGCTGACAAAGCCCTGGCAGGTCCTCCTGGAGCTGGCAGGTGCCATCCAGGTTGTAGGGTGACTTTAGTTTGAGAAAGATGGTATGTGAAATGTTGCAAAAAATGCTTCCTTCCAGAAGCTAGAGGCTGTAAGATACATCTCCATAGCAAGGGATTCTCCTTCAAAATAAGTTGGGTGTTTATGGTGGCATTTGAGTTCTGCCATTCTGTACATTCATAGATCTGCTGTTTCATGGGAGGTTTGAGAGCCCTGACTTTGTATGAGAAGGAGATTCAAAGTCTCATCTGACTTGAATAATTCTAACATAAAAGTAACACAGCTGTGTTTGAAAATAGGCCAGATGAAAAGGGACTCTTTTCCCTTCTTCCCCCCTTGGTGTGTCTCCTAAAGCAGAACGGGGAAGGAGCTCACTTGCAGCAGGCAATGAAATGTGAGTTGGACGAAAAAGGGGCTTGGCTGGTACAAACCTTTCAGCAGTCCTGCGTGACCCCACCAGATCCTGAAACCTCAAGTTTGTGTAGTCTGAGATACTGCGGCATTAGGTTACCCTTACATCACAAGAAGTTTTCATAATGCATGATTTTATTAGAGAGGGGATCTCTGTAATCTCTGCATTATAAAGAAAAACAGGCTTAGTAAATCTTAAAAAAAAAAACAAAAACCAAACCACCACTCTAAATCTACCATTAGGGCTTCCAGAACAATAACAGAACAGAGTAACATTTTTACTCCTCAGAAAATTACTGCTTTAGCAGCACATTTAAGACTACCTTTGCACACAATTAAAAGGAGCTGTAGCACCTTTTAGTTATCAGATCTAAGTGATTTTAAAATAATTATTGATTATGCTAATAATCCATAACTACACTAAGGTATCCAGTTTTAAATTTAAAATTACTGTCTCTGTCAAAATATTTTTCCTTGTTGTTTTTAAAACCTGAAGGTAATATCTTCTTAGTTTTTTTCCACTTTGATTTTGTGTAATTTAAAGCAACAGTATGTAGCTTTAGTGCTGATTTTTTTTTTGAACGCTAAGTATGTTTGTAAATTTAGGACCAAATGTAAATTGGAAATGTGATAGCGTGAACTGTCATGTAGAAGATTTTATAGTCTATAAATATGAGCATAACTGTGAAATGCAGGGACTATTTTAGAATGTTTTATTTTCTGAGAGGACTACAGGCTGCTATAGATTTAGGATGCCTTAGCAAGAACATTATCAATCCCCTGAGTGACCCCACTGAAGGAATAGCCTTGTTGATTGCTTTTCAAAGTAAGCTCACATACGTAGAGTGAAATATGTGGAACTACAACCATTGACTCTGCTTCATTTCTCTTGAGATTGAAAGTTTTCTTTATTTTTTAGGCTCTTTGCATTCTTTTACATTATAGCAGCATATATTAAAAGAGCATTAAGCACACTTCATGTGTTCCCTCCAAGCATCACCCTTAGATGAATACACAGGGAGTTGGAAGTGCTGGGACAGGGACCAGCTTGGCCCAGTTGTCCTGATCATTGTCCACTGAATGGGATGGAGAAGGGTGTTCCCCATCAGCATTAGCTGTCATTCTGGGCTGAGGATGAGTGTATTGATTCCTGAGCTTTTCTAACCTTTGCTTTGACTCTCATATTACATTTCAGCGTATAGCAAAGCCAGTTAAGTTATTTTACAGCTTGTAATGTGGATTGCATTCAGTGTGCACAGGCTCTGAGCTCAAAAGCAGGACAAGCCCCATTGCTTTTAACAGGTTCTCATTATGCAAGAGGCCAGGATGACGGCTCTGTGGGGAAAACAGCTCTGTTTGGCAATGCAAAGGACACAAAGCAAGAATGGGATGCATTTGAAAGAGGATTCTGTCTAATGTTTATTTGAAACCCACAAACTGACTTAATAAAAGAAGGAAAAATGAATTCAATAGGTTCAGTGTACTTGGAGTACGTAATTAACTATTAGTTTTCTGACAAGATGACACTTGATGGCCAAAACCTTCGAATAGGAGCAGAAAAGAGAAACTGGCTCAATTAATTAAACCTCAGAAGTGCCTTCCTCATCACTGTTACTTCAAGGAGTCAGGAGTCAAGATGGGCTAGAAAAAGCAGGTTGGGCTGTTTTATGGCTCTTGAAAGAGTAGGGACTTCTTTTGATGGGGGACTGTGAATGCCCTCACCGCCCTCCTTGTCTAAAGGAGCATTAAATCTAGCAAAGGATAAGCTTGAGAAACAGACACACAAAGTGAATTTTTCCATGATTACTCTTGTGATTATCAGTCATGTTTCATACCAAATAAGGCTAATAAATTCTGTTGTAATCTGAAATAATGCAAGCAGCTCAACTGAGGTCTCAGAGCCACACAAGTAGTGGAGGGTTGCAGAGTCTGCTCTGCAACTGGTGGCTGCTCTTACTACCCAGGCAGGGGCTGTTTTGAGAAATGTTTTATTGTACTGCCTCAGCTCCCTCCTCCCCTTTCCTTTGTACAGCTCTCAGGGCTATTTTTTCAAATTGTTCATTCAAATTGACAATTGTTTCATTCCTTATAAAAACAGGAAAATTTTTAAATCTAACAATTTTGCAAGGTATTCTCATATAGCCCATCCACTCCTCATTTGTAATATGAAATAGTGAACTTTCTGTTGAAAAGCAGTAAATTTTAAAAGTATAACTTACCACAGTGTAAGTAAATGTCAGGGCTATGAGAGCAAGGCTTTTTAAATTAGTGTGCTAAAAAATACAAGGCAGATTTGTAGTAGGTATTTTGAATAAAGTCATAATTTTCTAAGGCTAGTATCTTATTCTGGGGTTCCCTGACGTAATGCAAAATTTTATTTCATACTTTTTGTTTTGTTTTGTTTTGTTTTGCATAGTGTCTCCAAAGGGACCATGATCTCCATAATACTTGAGCCGAATTCTGAGTTGAAGAGTTCAATTCAGGCAGGGCAGGAATCAGCCTGGGTGTCTGTATTGATCCCTCTGTAGCCACAACAGCTCATTGGTGGCTTCTTCTTCTGCAGATTCCTCAGCATCCACGTGGTGTCCTCTCCAGTGGCTGAACCTACCACTTTTTGTATTCCCTGTACAGCCTGCTCCTTAATATGCATCAATGAGGCTGAGAGAGTTTTCTTCCCCGCTATAAAAGTGTTCACCATGGTGACAATTAGGGAAACTGGAATTAGTGAGCACATTAAATGTTCCTGCTCAGCTGCTGTTCTTTATAGTGTTCCCTTTCTGTTTCCTTTGGGCTGTAGCTTGCAACTGGATCTGCCGCAGTGCGTATGCCCATAAAGGTATAGAGGTATTTTGTGTTCCCTCTTGTGTATGCTTGCATGTGCTGCCTGCAAACCTTACTTGCTTTGTTTATTTTAACTTAAAATATGACAGAAGAGAGAAAACAGCAAATTTTGTAATTTTAGATAGATACTTAGTGTGTCTATTTTCTGTAAATATGCTTCATTATTGAAAGAAAAACTTACCATTTTCTTGTGCTCATTATAAAACTGGTATTTTATATCACTGGTAAAGCTCAGTTTATACAGATTGTACCTTGAGTTTCTTGAAAATTGAAATGCACAGACAATAAGTTCTTTTGTGTTCAGTTTGGCTGAAATGCATTGAGAAAATTGTATTTCCTGTCCTTCATTTCTGCTCCAGTACCAATGCAGACACATCCTTTGCAGCATGGTAAATACCAGTGTTGGAAAGAATGATTGTCACTTAAAGATCAAGTTTAACATTTAGTTTCTTCCCTGTAAATATGTACAATTCAATTAATATAATTCACTAGGAAGCAATGCCTTTGACTTAGAAATTTGCCTTTTAAGGCCAAACTATAAAATAGTCCCTGAAATTCACCTTTCTTGAAGCACCTAAACCAGTCAGACTTGTTATTTCCTGGTAGTCCAGTGGAAAATATGATGAAGTCAGAAAAGATTTACTGTATGCTAAACCTGAATGGTACTGTTGAAAGCTCTCATGATAATCATATATACTTGAGCACTATTGAATTACCAGCTGTCCCACTATGAAAGAGGAAGCCGCTTTCTTTTTCTTAACCATCATCAAGCTGCTCTGATCTGCAGCATTTCTAGCTTTCTTTGGGGTAAAGGCTGTTGCAGGCTACAGCTTCCAGGGAGACACAAGCCACTTCGCCACCTATAACAGCACAGCATCCTCGGTCCTGAACAGCCCATGCCCTCCTGAGGAAGACAGGCTGGGTCTCTGTGCTTGAGCCATTGGTTCTCTGCTCTGCACTTGGTGGGGATGAGGGAGGAGCACTCCTTCCTTCAGCCTCTTGCTGAATCAAAGGACCAGTGCAGGCACCTCTCCTCCAGTTTTGGAGCTGCTGCAGAGATAAGTGGGGCAGTGATATAGGGCTAAATGTAAAATCAGAATTAGTATTTCATAATTTGTACATGGTCAGATATTGCACATGTGAACAATGCTGAAACTGCCAAATTTATTTTATACTGCCTTCTGTGCATTGTTTGCACAAGTTTGATGTAGCAACCCTAGAATTTGTTAATCAGTCAGCCCACATTATCATATGATCCTACCTGCCTATAGAATCTGTAAAACTATTAAAACATCTGGATTTATAAAGCATGGGGGTCAAAACAATCAGTAGTCATGCAGACAGCTAAGGCAACAACCCCTGCACCTGGAGCAGCTACTCATTGCCCTCTGTAAGACTTATACTTTCTGTAGTCCACATCTCTCATCTGTGGTCCAGTGCCCCTTCCAGCCAGAGATAAAGAGTCACTTTTGGAGCAGCCATGTTTTTTTCTTTCAGGTGTGCTGTGAGGTAAAGCTCCTGGCACCCCCAATAGAGAGCTGGCATCAGAGGGTCAGCAGTGACTGACATGCTCCATGTGGCACAGTGTAGGTTTTTGTGTGCACAACAGCATCGCTGCTTGTCTGCTCACACGTTGTTTCACAAATACCAAGTCAGGCTCGCAATTTTATCTTGTCTTACACATGCTTCTCCCCTTGTTTCTCTGATAGGACAGTGGTAGAGAAGTGTGCTGTGTCATGCAATGTTTCAGTGGTGCTATATAAACAAAACTACATTTAGAGAAATAGAAATAAAAATTGCTGCATGCAGCCAAGTTAATGTTGCTATAACATCTGAATACATTATTGTTTTTCTAATGTTTCCTCTGAAAATGTGCTATCAAATTATCTTATTTATCTTTGTACTTAAAGTGTGTGTAAAAATTAAAAGCCACTGCTCTTTAGAAGCAAATATCAGTCCACTTTATCTTCCTGATGTACTGTAAACTGCACACAGAGAGGAGGTTAGTAGCTGAATGGGGGATGATTATGAAGATGAATGAGTGGCCGGGAGACAGAGTCAGTTTAATGAGCTGAGCAGTAAGGAGGCTGTAATTTTTATACATTAGAGCTGAACTTGTCACTTACCGGCTGATACGACAACTTAGTTTCAGAATTACAGTATGTCAAAAATGAGCTCAACAAGCTCAAAACCAGTGGCAATCTGATTATCTCCCACATAATCCAAATTACAAGTGTAGTTCTCCTGGATGCATATCATCTCTTCTGGATGTTTTATCCGTTGCACGTAATGAGCAGAACCCAGAAATGTGTATGATTAGCTGGATGTTAGATGATATTTTTGAACTTTTTTTTCCTGAGCCCTGCTGTTCTGGCAGAGCCTCCAGGCAACCACCTCAGCCCCAGGCTCTCTCCTGCCGAGTCAGCGTGGTACATCGGCAGACGTTTGCCCAGAGGGAAGCAGCTGATGTGGGGAAGAAAATGGTGAATTCCCAGGACCACCAGTTTCCTAGAGGAACTGTCAAAGATACAGTGCTTCCTTTTGTTATCATTGCATTTTTGTGCTAGTCTCTAGCTACCTCCTAAGACATCTGTTCATCTCTGGGTTTGTCGCCAGGGCTCATGGGCTTTGGCTGCTCAGTAAGAACTCCCAGTCCAGCACTATGGAGATGGAGTCCCTTTCTTTGCACTGCTGGATTTGAAGGCAGAGGAGGCTTCTGATTCTTTGTCTACTACTGATAATTGCTTGTCCCAAGTCCCCAAGAAACCCATGCTTCCCTGCATTGTTGGGCGTGTAATGTCTTAACTGACCTTGGGAATGGATACTGTTCCAGGTTTAGTCTTGCCACAGGTCTGGTCGGTTTGGGTGAGCTGAGGACCTGTTTCCTGTTCAGGAAGGCAGCAGCAGAACAAACGCCCAGGCAGATTTGTTTTCTACAAACTGAAGGAAAGCCATGAGCCCCCAGTCTGGCACCATTCCCAGAAGTGTTATTTTACAGGCATGATGCTTTTGATAACAGCATCACTTCTGGCATAGCATACAAGGGATAATTATTGTTCCACAAGCAGATGACAGTGTTGATTTCTCCCCCTCATAATTCACTCAGGCTGCAGGTTGATTTATTAGAAAGAATGTTTTAGTTTTAGACAGCTCTGGGACAGGAAGGGGAAAGGACAGATTTGGGTTTAAGACAATGGGTATCTGTAATTCTGGGGGTAGCTCTTGCAGCCAGTTGTAGACAGAATTCTGTTGTGGCTCCATTTGATTTTGGACCTGAATTTTACTCTGAGCCAAGCCCTGGGCAAGAAATGATGTTCTGGTCCTCTGTTGTGGCAGTGTTTCTCTTCGAAACTGCTTTATAAAAAGACGTAAGTTAGCAGTGTGGGGTTTTTCATGTATCACGGTAAGATTTTTCTACTAGTGTCTACTCTCAAATCCTTCTCCTGGGCAGTTAACCTTTCCAGTGAACACATACTTCCTTCCAAAAGCTTGGTTTTCTCTTGATATTTACACTGCTCAAGTGCAGCAGCAGAGGCTATAAAATCCAGTTCGCTTGAGCATTGGCTTTCCTTTCCTCTGTTTCTCAGCTGCCATTTCACCCTAGGAATTACTTTTACTTTCTGTCTCTTTTTCTCTACTCATAAATCCAGAGTAATGATGTTGTCTGCCTTTGTTTCAACTCATAGGCAAATAATTTCACCTGTAGCAAACAGCAGTAACTCGGCAGAACTATTTTAAAATATGCTCCACCATATACATGAGCTTCTTGATCAAACGGTTCTGCTGATAGTTGTCGGCAGCCAAAGGCAGAGGGGGCTTCATGCTATCCTCGGGCAGACTCCATTCCTGCCATGTTTCTCCCAGCACCTGTCCCATTTCCGTATTCTGTCTTCTGCTTCTGGATCATGGTCTCAGGAGCAGTGGGTCCATGGAACCACATGGTTCTTGATGACAGATGCCAGAACATGAAAGCAGAGTTTCTGAAAAAAAAAAAGTTCCCATGTCCTTTCAGAGCATTAGTTAAGTAACAGTGTTAATCTATTAGGATCCGAACAGATGAGTCAGTGATATTTTTTTTGTGTGTGTAATCTTGTCTTTTTTAATGCAAGTGCCTATTTTTTAAATGACCCATTTAAAAAAACCTAATACATTGACCTTTTAAAACCACTGTATGCCAGACCTTCTTAAGAGATTTGGCACTGACATTTTTGTCATAATGGAAGATTCATTAAGGTCAGTGATAAATTTGCTGCAATAAATACAGAAGAATTAAGAGCTCATCAGCATTACCACAGTGTAATGCTCAGTGGATTGAATTATGTACTTAGAAAGATGAATCTGTGGCAATTGGCAAGCTTCAAGAGGAAAGCTGTACATGTACATGGACATGGGCATGCACATGTGTGAGAGGGAAGGCAGAGGAAATGAGAATATGAACAAAGAATTTAAGAAAGCAACACTTTTTTTTTTTTCATTCATTTTGTAGTCCAGTAATATGTATAGTAGTCAGGACAAATAGTATGATTGTGCTCTTACTCACTGCCTTGCAATTTGATGTTTCTTGTGGTAAATGCTGTGATATGACTGGGTATTTGTCCTGCTCTCCTCCCCTTGCAGAGTACACACTGTCTTTTAAGCCATATTTAGTGCAAACAATAGTATTGATCGTGATTGATAAAGCGGTGTGAGAGGGTCAACCCTTTACCTGCCCCCCAGAGTAATTGGGCTGCAGTTTGTTAAAGGGTAACAGAAGAGATATTAAAAATGAAGAAATGCACTAAGTGGCTGTGAGCTGTGTTCTCAGCTGTTCAGTACATCTATTCCGTAATGCGGAGCATCAATCTAATTCTCCGCACAGGGTAGGAGCATGGCAAGTCAAACGGCTCCGACAGGCAGTCCTCACCAGCAAGATACAATGTTCAATTTAAGAAAAGATTGAAGAACATCAGTCTTCCCTTAAAACAATTTGTACAGAATAAATTTGGCACTTGCCAGCTATTCCCACAGAGGGAAACTGATAATAGGACAGAGAAAATCATGTAACATGATTTAGGATTCCCAGAATGGGATTACTGTTGGTAATAAAACAGGAGGGAGGTGGGAGAGAAAGAAGAGCTGACAGTAAGCTTGATGTTAATTCAGAATGCTCTCAAACCCCTGGAAATTCACTGGAGCTGTGGGTGCAGGGTATCTCTCAGCATCAGGACTCAGTCTGAATGTAGATTCAACACACTTGCAAACACTGGTTCCAAGTGCCTCAGCTTGAGCTGCTGGGTGAGAGTTCCTTTGAAAACCTGGCCCTTAGGGCTTACACATCCTACAAAATAATCCTCTGCTAAAAACCTGTGTCAGCTGCTGAACTACTACCATACACGGCTTGCCTTTTATCTTTCCTTTTGGCAAAATCGTTTATAGGACAGGTTTAGCTTCATCTATGCTGCCCTCCCATATTGGTAATAAAAAAAAAAACCCTTCTGTGAAACTTAAAATCTGTGAAGCTGGATTCTACTACAAGTCACCCAGGACAACCTCTAGCTACCACCTGGAGCAGACTGAGAATTTTTTTTTAAGGGCGTCTATTCTACACTGCTTATTCTGGGTGGCAGCTCATTTTAACTGTTTGCAGTATAATTAAAGGTCAAAATTACCTTATTCGAGACTTCTTGCTCCATCTTCAGAAAACACAAAATGGGGGATAAAGTGCACAAATGTACTGCAGGACCTAGCTGGCTTTAGTTGCCCTTATGCAATTATTTCTTAAACAATGAAGCATATAAACCACATGCCACGAGTCTTTGGGGGACCTGAGCAATGCTAGAGTATAGATTGGAGGGATGTTCAGGTAATGATGCTGGAAAACATTTCAACTAGAGAAAGCAGAACTGGTGCTTTAACATCCTGGTACCAAAGATCCAGCAGTTAGAGGATGGAGAGGGAAGTATAGTCAGCCCTAAAGTTAATGCATCCACTTAAAAGATCTTAGTGGATGCATTTTGCCTGCAGCAAATCCCAAAGTTCCACAGGGCAAAAGGCCAAACCCTTGCTCCCCTGCTCTTCTTTTCTTCTCTTCACTGAGTTGCATATCATTATCAGGCACCTCATAATGATGGCACTGAGAAAGAAAAGATGGAATTTGGTTTCCTCACCATAAAATCATTAGTGTTCATTTGATTTAAAGTTTCTGCTCACGGAGCAGAAGCTGAGCTCTACACAGCTGAGGACCTGAGTCCCACTGTGCCTCAAAATAGCAAACTTTGATATATAGAGTCTTTCAAAACTCTACTGTAACTAAAATATGTTGCTCTGATCCTAATTTTAGTATGGTTTTAGTGGGTAAAACTGGAAATTTAAAAAAATATATATTTTCTCAGCAGAATAATCTTGTGTGTATCCTGAATGTCATTTACATGGTTCTGAAAAATATTAAAATGTTTTGAATACTATTAGAATAGTAAATTTCATTTCTTTAATTTTGTTATTTAAATTGCAATATTTTAAATTAGTAACCTTGTCCTGTGGCATTGTCATTTTCTCGAGGCCAACCATGATCTGGGGAAATAGAGTAGACAGTATTCTTGGACTGTCATATGGCTTTTACTTATTTTATTTATTTACTTATTTTACTTTTTTACTTTCTCCTGCATAGTAAGCAATGACAATGGTTTGGTCATTATTCCTGTGGAATACAGACTCACCATCAAAAAGAGAGTGGTTTGTCCTCATGTGATATGTTGGAGTATCTTTAGGTATTGTGTAATGCTACATCTAGAACAGTGCAGAAGCATTCTTAACATGCAAGCTTCCCCCATTCCAGGTGTCGAACTCCTGACCAGAATGCCCCCCGGTGCATCTTGAATCACAGAGTCACTTGCTGTTATAATCTGTGAACAAAGCTGGTGGTATGCAAACTCCTTAGGACAGGAGCTACCTGGACAAAATGCAAAGGAACACAGGGGATATCACTTGCATAGGCCTTTGCCCTTTGGGCCTTATTTCAGCAAGAAGAAATTAACATTGAGATCATAGAGATTGCTGTTAATGTTGCTGTTTAAGACCTCCTGAAACACAGTACATTTGTAGTCCTGAAGCTGAGGTGAGGAAATAGAGCACTTGGGCTGTGATCACTGGTATTTATAGACAAAAATTTCCTCTATGGTATGTGAAAGTAAGTTCTCCTTCAAGGAGAACAAGAGGCCTTGTCAGCACAGGAAGGACATGGACCTGATGGAATGAGCCCAGAGAAGGGCCATAAGATGATCAGGCAGCTGGAGCACCTCTTCTATGAGGAAAGGCTGAGATTGGGTTGTTCAGCCTGGAGAAAGAAGGCTCCAGGGAGACCTTATAGCAGCCTTCCAATAACTAGAGGGGTTCTAGAGGAGAGGTGGGGAGGGACTCTTTGTCAGGGAGTGGAGTGACAAGACCAAGGGGTGATGGTTTTAAATTGGAAGAGGGGAGATTTAGATTAGATATTAGGAAGAAATTCTTTCCTGTGAGGGGGGTGAGACTGTGGAATCGGTTGCTCAGAGAAGTTGTGGATGCCCCATCCCTGGAGGTGTTCAAGGACAGGCTGGATGGGTCTATGGGCAACCTAATTTAGTGGGAGGTATCCCTGCCCATGGCAGGGGGGTAGTTGGAAATCAATGACCTTTATGGTCCCTTCCAACCCAAACCATTCTATGATTCTAATTAATGCAACTCAGTCTTAAACTGAGCTCTGAACCTAAAACCAGCACCTGAAAGAAGAGTTTGGATTTAAATTCAACATGCAAATTAATTTTTCACCAGCTTTAAAAATCTGACTTGGATTTGATACAATGCTTTTCAACATAGGACAATTTTCTTGAGGTCTATCAAAGCAAATATTCTATATGCCATACAGCATATATATTTTATTTATATGCTGTACAGCAATCTGCGAGTTTGACATCTTCAGTAAATGCTTTTAGAAGCCCTATTGATCCAAAGAGCATGAAAGTAACAAAAAATAGTTCACTGAATAATAATGAACAAAAATATGCTAATTTACAAGGAATAAATGATATACTTAAAGATTTCCTTTAGGTTTTTTTAATTGTATCATTCCTATTTCATAAATAAGGCACATTTTTAAAATTTTCAGAAGAGAGATTTAGGGGGATACCTAACACTCAAGTGCCACTTACCATTTGTCCTTGTGTTTCATAGTGCACTGAAACGTATACTTATAATTTTATCATGCTTTTTTGCTTCCTTTTGCCTAATACACTGAGATGAGCTAGTGAGGCGGAAACAAAATTAGGGACTTCTATTTAGATGCATTAGTCACACAGTAAGGTAATCAGCTAGTTAGAAATGGCATCATAAACTTGCCTCAGTGGAGCATATTTACTTTTCTCCCAGCAGCCACCCTGTTGGAATAAAAGCTATAGTCAGGAGGAGAAGGGTGATTAACAGGATTTAAAATATTTTGGGTTTTTTAATATTATGTAATTACTGCCTGGCTCAGATTACCTAAATTATGATGAGAGTAGTAGTATAATTAAAGAAAAAATAAATTGGTCTGAAGTAAATGAAAACAGCCCACTCACTGCTGCCTCCCTTCCCCTAAAATAATCAGAAGGGATCTAGTACTGAGCATGAATGATGTGGCACTTTGGGAGGGAGGTTATCACTTCAGGCAAAGGATGCATTGTGCTGCTTCCCCAAGCTAGTGTTTCCCTGGCTTGGTGCTGCTGGGGCCTCCCTCCATGCGCTTCTGGGCAGCTCAGTCCCAGTGCTAGGTGATGTCTCTGTTATCACCATCAGAAAGGCAATGTGGCTGGTGGGATGGAGATGGTACCAGTGTGGGGGCCCTGCAGCCACCTGCTCAGCATGGCCAATGACTGCAGGAGGTATGGAAAGCAGAACAAGGTGCTGCTTCCTTGAAAACGGAAGGGTAGTCCTAAGTATCTGGAGACCTATACTAAAGACCCTGTCTGTTTTTAGTGAACGAGGCCAGGCTCTACACCTGCGTTCAGCCACTAAATAGCAGGAGAGTGGTTATGAAATGTTCTGTGACAAAATTTCTAAGGCCTTTTCTGTTGCCTGGAAAGGTTTTAAATATAAGATTCATGAGTGAAGTGTGCTGTAAGACCACTGAGGAACTAAAATCCTAGGGTGGGTACTGGTTAATTACCCTCAATGGAGTATAGTGTAGATGACAATGATAATGACAGTCTGAACAGGCTGAAAAAACTTGCTACTAGGCAGAGAAAGTGATGACACATGTCTATATAAAGACTTGTGTTTAAACTTTTGCTGATTTCTCACTTGTTCATTCTCAATTGGTCGAAGGCATCAGAGGCTCCTTTCCCAGTTACTCTATGCTGAACTTGTTCTGTATTTTTAATTTCATATTTCAACTCTTTTTTGTTTTTCTGTGGTTTCGTATAATGATGAAAGAGTGAATTACAGTAGTTACTTCGCACGTGGTGTTTAAGCACAAAATGCATCTAAGTTCCTTGATCTATTTGCTATAAGTAATCTTTTACATAAGTTATATGACACTTCTGTATTTTGACCTTTTTTTTTTTTTTTTGAGATATGTGGAGTTTTGGATTTCACAAGTGGGGTTTTTAAAAGATTTTTAAGGGGATTAGTAACTGTAATACTTGATTAGTAACAATAATACCTGATGCTTTCACTTCTCAGCAAATACCTAATAAACAAGAACAGTAGAGAATAATGAATAGTCAGGAAGGAAAAATGAAGCAAAGAGGTTTGAAACAGTAAATCATGTGAGCAAGAATGCAAATTCACTCCACAGCTTCCATATAAGGTTTTCAGGCTGCAGTTTCTTGGCAGTTTGACATCACACTGACTGTTTTTCACATATGTCAAAAGTTCTGCTTTAAAAAGGATCAACCTATGTACTTTTGTACAACTTTAGAGAGAGCTACATTTTTGGGCTTTTCCTCTCTGCAAGGGAATATGTTGCCCACAGGCACTTTACAAGCACCTTGTATAGAGCTCTCCAGAGTACCCAAGTTGGTGAGTCTTGCTTGTTAGCCATACAGATAGCCCAAAAAGTAGGTGAACCCAAAGAGTCACATCAATCTTTCAAAAAAAAGCATTGGCTAATATCTCTATTCAAAGTGTAACACAAGCAAAACACAAGAATTAACAGTAGACTTAATGTTTAGGTAAAACTATTTCATCTAGCCAGGTCTGATTTGTTAATCTGATAAATAATAAATTATTGGTAAATGGAAGCATGCATTTTGTTGCATACATATGGACTCATGCCTGAAATAGGAAATGGAAGTTATATAGCAAGCAACAGAGCAAGTAAACTTGTATGTGTCCCATTCTCAAAGAAATGAAGATTTCTAAATGTCCTTCACGGACTT
Organism: Pedionomus torquatus; assembly: GCA_013398155.1. NCBI lineage: Eukaryota > Metazoa > Chordata > Aves > Charadriiformes > Pedionomidae > Pedionomus > Pedionomus torquatus. Next base: position 112,233 of record VZRU01017588.1, on the reverse strand, counting down.
GCTCCAAACATGGTTCCTCTTGGCAAAGCAGATTTCAACAGGACTGCTTGCAGTGTAAGTCGTCATGGGTATTGATAGAGCATAGTGCAGAGGAATTACAAAATTTGGTAGAAAATGAGTAAGAGATTTCTATTTTTCTTCTCAAGTAGAAAAAGAAATGCTCATTTTAGAAACAGGCTAGAAAATAGATAGATAGATAGATAGATAGATAGATAGATAGATAGATAGATAGATAGATAGATAGATAGATAAATGAAACTCCTCTTTTTTCCCAACCAGAGTAAAAACCCCTTGAATGTAAGTCTGTATACCTGATTGCAAATGCTGTTCCCAAAAACTGTGTTTCCCCATATACTAACTTCCATCAACTATTATATGCATTAGAAGCAAAGGTTTTGTATACAAAGCTGAAACAGGGAGCAGAAAAAATGACATGGGAGAAAAAGAAGTTGTTGATGTGAAAGTGTACAAGTTAGTGCAAGCTCTGGCTGTGTGTTGGCCTTTGTAGGAGGAAATAATTTCTCTGCACAGGGAAGTGTACCCTGCAGTCTGAGCGGGGAGACGTTCCTGCCGGGGAGCTCAGCAGCATGGCTGCCACTGAGACCATGTTACACACCTTCAACAGAAAACCAAACCAGAACGCAGTGGTGGTCACCCAAAAATCCAATGTCATCTGCCTTGGGGATGTTATAGCATCCTCCTCCACTCAGCAAGCATTTTAGTCAATGTACATATTTCTGGAAAATATCGATTATTGTGTATTACAGAATTTTTCATTAAGTTCATCTAAGTCTTGCAGATGCCACATGAGTGATAAAAGACTTGAGCTTTGAAATTGGATATGTCTGCACCAAGATAAAGATGGATCCATCCTAAGAGGATTGTGACTTACAGGGATGAAGATATCCTTGTTATATCCCGTTCTGTACACAAGCAGAGCTGTGAAGCAGAGGATAACATTTTAAAAATAATGAAGTGATTTAAGACTCCACATTTGATTCTCAGAAGTGTCTTGAGCTACTCATGTCCTTATATGCTTCAGCTTTGTACCTATGATCAAGTTTAAAAGGAATAAATGTAGGAAATAAAAGCTTTGATAAAAGCCATCACCTCAGCTAAAGCATTTCTTATCTTTCCCAAGTCCTGACAGTATTAATGCTGAGTTAAATGTGTTAGATGTGGCAATGCAGGGTGCTGATTTCATTACCTTCCTTCTCAGAGTTGAGGATATCTACTGTCCCTTTATACTTCGTGTCACGAGTCCACCCTGACCCATCTCTGGTCCAGGCAGAAGGGCAGATGTGGCTTGCCTTGGCTTCCACTACTGTGAAGCTTTTATTATCCATATAAACTCATAATTATAAAATGTTTATAAAAGTGTTCCAGCCACTCCTTGTTGTAACAAGAGAAAGAGATGTTGACCAAGACAGCAGTATGAAAGGGTTGCTGTTCTCTAGGGACTGCCTGGTGCAGTGAGATCAGCCACGATGCCAGCGGCTACTCCTTTCACTGCATGCTTCCTCAGTGAGAAAAAATGTGTTGAGTCCTGGCCTAGACCCAGAAATTTTCCTGAGTATTTCTATGATCACCCCAGGAGCCCCTACTCAGCAATGACCACCTGCCAAAGCAGGGCTTCAGCCACTTACTGTGTGAAATTGGTTGTCAAACAACCTTTTTTTTTTTTTTTTTTTCTAGAACTGTAACAAGGCCATTTAAATAATAAACTAAACGTTGATTCATTTCAAATGCTCTTCTCCTCTGGAACCTCTTGGAGAAAGACCTGAAACATTTGCTATTACCTCATGATGTCATTTCCTGAAGCTACTGTTTCCTCTGTGAAGATCCCTGTTTTATCGTCCCTGAGACAGCTACCACACAGCCTCTCTTACCCTCCATCCTCTGCATAATGTCATTGAAACTACACTGGCATTCCCAAAAGACTGAAGCTTGAGCTTTTACTAAGATTTTAATTCAAAGCAAACACAGAGGTGGTAATCTCTAAGCCATGAGCTGATGCTCTTAAGTATGGTATAAAATGCAAAAATGTCATCTATGTGCCTCTCCTTCCATTTAGAACCACCAAAACACTTTTCTCTCAGCAATAAATGCCATTTAAAGAATTATTAAGATTTTATATGTTCTGTTTGGCAAAGAGGATTAATTATTCTTCCTGCTTAGTTTTCTATTCAGGCAATAAATCAAATGACATTAAGCTAGTTCTGCTTTTCAGTATTCAGTTTAAAAGCAAAAAAGAGAGATCTCTGTTTTTTCACATAAAATGCCTAGATGATTCATGTTAAAACAATTTGAAGCAATGTCAAATTAAGCATTTTGGTACTTTTTTTTTTTTGTTAAAACCTGTTTTCTGTTTCCTTAACACCTGACTCCTGCAAACCAATGCTTTTTTGGTATTTCGCAGTATGTTTCATTTATTTAAGAAAAAGGGTGCTTGCAAATTAGTTCTAGATATTCATGCACTTTCTTAAAATGACTAGGATTGGTGGTGTTGGGTGACAGCTGATGGTCAAAGTGCTCTCTGGATGCTCACCGATACTACAGATGCAGCTGGCAATGAGTCCAAAGGCCAGCTGAATTCTAGCTCTCTTTTTACTCATGAGTGCAGTCCAGACTGAGCGTGCTTAGAAGGGCAGCACATAGAATTGTGTCTTTTTATTGATGTTCTGGTGTTGGTATGGGTAGAGGGCATAGGGGAGAAAAAACAGTATGTTTTCAGTTCCTTCTGTGGAGACAAGAGAGTCTGACTTTATCCAAAATAAAGTCAGCGAGAGCTTGAACTCTTTATTCTATGGATTGTATTTTGTGAAGGACTTGCTGAGAAGGTTCCCCTGCAGACAGCATCCAGTAATCTGCTTGCTGACATCCAAATGCCCTCTAGATCTGCAAAATGGGTCCTCTTGCAGGTTATTTGTCTTCCTGCTTGCTAGTAGTCACAAGGAAGGCAGTACAGTCTGTTACGGTGTCCCAGGTAAAACACATAAAACCACATCAAAAGGAAAAATAAACTGGTCAAGAAAATATGAAAAGAAAAAAAACTCTCTAAAGTTGTAGTAAGATCTGTAGCACTCACACCTCTTCTCCTCTTGGGGACCCTTGCAGAACTCCCTGTGCAACCCCAAACCCCTGATGTGGGAGGTCAGTGGATACAGAGAGGGGGGCTGAGTCCTGCATGCTGCCTCCTGGACTCAAAGGACTGTTCTTGCTCTGGTCCCACCATGTTCCTCAACATCTTGCTGAAACCTGAGGACCTCTGCACCGTCCCTGCTGAGGCTCATCACCCCTGGGAGTTTTCTTCCTGGGATGGGCACCCTATGGAGAAGCAGGTCTGGGGCCACCTGTGATGCATGGAAACACAGCCAAGGCTCTCCTGAGGTGGCTGCACTCCTGGGGTATTTTCTTTTTGCCAAAACAAATGTCATCCAGAATGAAATAGTCTCTGAGTATAGGAAAACAGGAGAGATGGAGGTTATTTTGGCTCATCCGGCTCATTCATTCTTGTGAAATTTAATCTCTTTAACAGGTTCTGGTAGTTTAATCTGTTTCTTATCCCACTGGTCTTCCAAATAGAAAAATGCTAACAATATATCTTACTTGAGCCTTTCAAGTGATCCTTATGAAACACTTTCATTTGCAACGTAATGAGAACTATCAGGTATTATTGTTAAGGGCTGCTTCAGTCCTAGCTGGATACCAATTCACCTCTCGAGTTTGAAGAAAAGTGCATTTCACTCCACATCATTTGTTCGTATACGAAGAACAGACTTTGAAATACTCCTTTTTTCATCTCCTTTTTTGTTTAGCTAGAAGGATTGACACTAGAAAAGCTCATTTCATGAAATAGGCAGTTCTTGAAGTGATGGGTGACAAAGGGATATGCTTTAAAGTGAACAGCAACATAATTCTCTAGTTACACAGCCTGCGATGTTAGGTCTATTCACAGAGTGCTGGAACGGCTGGAGTCAAACTCCCATGCAATCTCTTGCAGGCAGGCTGTGCTCACTCCAGCATACTCACCAATTACATGTTAGGCAATTTGCAAAGAAAAAACATATCGCTTAACCTCTCTTTCTCGGTTTCTGCCTCTCTAAATCAGGGAAATTATTTTTATCACATTAAAATCCAAGGATACGCTGATTATAATGCATTTATAGCTCTGTTTAGGGTAACAGTATTACCTTTGGAAACTACCTCAGAAACTCGGAAAGGTCAAGTTTCTTCCAAGGGAAGGCTTTCTGGGGGTCAACCAGGGTGGTTCACAGCGTAGCTGACTTTGGCCCTAATATTAATTATGACTCTAATTTGAGTGAGAAATTTGTCAAGGTCTCCTGATCTCAATTGCTTCATCTTTTGGTTTCAGTTGTTTGTTCTGTTTTGTTGTTGAAATGAATAATAAATCATTGCATCTTTTCTCCTTAGTTTCTTGCTCTGCAAGAAAAATTCTGCCCTCATCCGAAGAAAAACTGTAACACAACTGTAGTCAACATCACTGCCCCATAATCCTCTAGCTAACACTGCCACAAAAAAAACAAGTGATGAGAGCCAGGTTGGGGAAGTTGTCATGGTGAAAAGGGGACCAAAATTAAAGCTGCCCTCCCCTGGCAGCAGCCCAGCTGGAATGCAGCACTGCAAACACCATCTGCTTGCTCCTGCAAATAAGCCCTTGCGGGGTGCAGCAGGACTCACTGGTAAAGGAGAAGGGAAATTCCACCCCTGTGTATCGCAGCCTCTATGGGTTTTGGCCTCAGCATTTGCTAGTAAGGGCAAACTATTACTAACTCTAAGACATGTAACCAAGTCCAAAACTTGAGTCTAGTTAGTTCCTCTCTCAATTTGCGACCATACGATGATATTAATACATTTCTTCTTTTTGCAAGTTTTTCAACTTTGGCTTTAAAGAAAATGTCACTCTCAGATACCTGCTAGGCATTTAAAACCAAACCAAAAAAGCAAAACCAAACAAAAAAAAACCCTAAACACAAAAACCACCTCCCCCAAAACTCACTCCAAAATTCTATAGAAAGGCCTTCAGAAGGATATGAAACTATTACAGAGCTTCTGCTAATGTATAACAAAACAGCTTGAATGTTTCAGCTCCCAAACCTCTGAGAGACATTTTCTTTACAGAAACATCATCCAGGGCTTAGAAAGATGTCTGTAAGCAATCCTGAAAGCTTCCCGCATTCATCTCCATAAAGAAAAAGAAATGTAGGGGTTAAGAAAAGTTTGTACATTTCTTTAGGAAGCACAGTTACAAGCGATACGCTTGTTAGCATCTTCACTTCTGTTGAAGAAAGGTGTAAAACCAATTGCAATAGGCTTAGGAAAAAAAACAAAACACGTTGATGTTACCGATGAACTGCTTCTTGAAATTAATTTAAGCAGTTGATGAAGCAGATCCCGTGGCATTTCAGTTAAGCATGTGAAACTAGTACAGCTTGGACCTTGAGGCTCACATTTTAAGCCTTCTCCATACAGGGTCCTACCATACTCAACTCCATCCTGGAGGGACACTAAATGTTCCTCTGTATCTTATGGCTAGACAACCTTTATTTTTCCCTTTGTCCATCACTGAAATAACTGGCTGGTTTGGTTAACAAATCATATCTTTAGTTTTAATACCCACTCAAGCTCTCTCTCCATCTGTTTTTTTCCAATTATGTATTGAAAAAACATCATCTTCCTAAGTAATTTAGTCAGTGACTAGGGATTCTCAAGCCCTTCTCTGATTTCCAAAAATCATATTAAGTGCTGCCTCTTGTGTAATGAATAAGTACTTATCTCTCCTGCCTCATATTCTTCCCAACCTGAGAATAGGCTCTGCTCTTTTGTCCCTTCTAATCTCAGGCTATCAGGAAAGCTTCTATTACTTCAAGGCTGATATCACTTGAATTACCTTCACTTAATCCCATTTCCCTAAAGATTTAAGGGATTTTACTTCTTGGATCTGAAAAAATATCATTATTTAAAAATAATTTGGCATTAAAGCCCAGCTAAGATCTCTGCCCTATTTCTCCTCTTTAAGGCTAATGAATAAGAAAGGTTCATTTGGCAAGAAAAATTAGGTGCCTCAAATTGCAATTTCATTAAGTTCTGTTATTATGATTGCTATTAAAATTTGAGGAAGGCCAGAAGATTTATCAATAAAATATCAAAGAAAATCATTACATCTAACCTATAATATTTTGGGCGGTAGAAGTAGAGATTAAAGATGTGTGAGTTAAAAAAGCCATTGGCATCAACAAAAACTCAAAGGTCAAATAGGTCATTAGTAATAGATAAACATAGATAATTATTATCTGTTACTATTGAATACTATATATTAATAACTAAAATATAATTGGCCATCTTCATAGAAGAGTTCACCATAGACTTACATTCATACTAATTTATCTAGCTCTTGTTCCTTATATTCAGCTACTTTTGTAACTTCGAATCAGCCTCTTCCTTAAAGTGCTTTATACCCGTTTTCTATTATTATTTTTCCTGGCACAGGGAAGTTCCTTTTGAAATTTCATGAATGCATTTAAATCAGATTCTATTATTCTCCAGGGTTGTATAATTCAACAAAAATGTTATTTTTTTATCAGTGTTTTTAAATGTACTTTGACATCATATTCTGTGCTATAATTGCCCATTAAATTTGATGCGACAGTTAAAAACAACTGCATGCTGTAAACTGTCCCATGAAAGTTTCTTTATGTTTTACATCTTCCTCTTTATTAGAGCACATGAGTCCTAGGTGCTCATAGTTTTTCCACTCTGAGATTTAACAAGAGCCACATATTTTACCCAGGTTGTACAGTATAATTTTAAAGAGAAAATAAACAAAGAGCCTGATTCTTCTGTAGTGCTGCTGTGTGCTTCATATTCATAGCTCCAGCCAAAGTCAACGGGAGCTAAATGAACTCTGTACTTCTGATTCAGACCACAAACTTTGATACTCTGCTAAAAATAAATGGTATGTGCACGGCACTTCCGAACCAGCCAGCAGATACTGTGCCGTGTCTCTACAAAGCAGCAGTGAACCAGGGTGCAAATGCAGCAAAAGACAGCCCGCTCCCTTATCCTGCAAACGCAAAGGCTTGTCATGAGCTTTACTCAAACCAGTGGTCTCACTGATGCTCTCATGAGATTACTCATATATTAACGTATATGATACGTAATATACACACGTATATTTTAGAAAGGTGCCTAACTTGGATGTCAGAATTGCCAAGAGTAACATATTGGGGGGGGAAAAAGACCTGTTATGAAATTGCTGTGGAACTGTTTTGAAAGTTTAGTTTTTGATTCTGTATTTTCTTGGCCTTTGGTGATGCTGTATTTTCTTTATTTTACCTTTGGTAAACACCACTTTTTAAATGATTGTTCACAATATATGGTAACTATATTGATTAGTCATTCTTAGATCTTTTAGATACTACCATATCATTCTTCCATGGTTCTGGGTTAATTCCATTTCATCCATCTCAATTATTTCGTGAATTCATTTTGTTTATCAAGCAGGTCCTTACCACCAGCACAGTCTCCATTTTGTAAATTATTCTATCTAAGAGCAGCAATCATGAAAGCAGTCTGCACCTTGCCTTGTTGTATGTCATTCTCCTGTGATATTTAAGTACTGCCTGGGAATGTTACTTCTGCTTCTCATGGTAGATGGCATCTGTTACAGCTTTTTTGAAGATCTAGAGAAGACCTACAACTGGCATCAATAATGTTTGGGGGATTTTAGATGTTTCAGGGTTTTTTTGTGACAGTGGGTTTTCAGGCAGTAGTCTGAACCGGTTATCTTATGAAAGAACCTGCTGGTATTTGAGTGTGGTGTTCATCAGAATGAGGAAATCTATATTTTCTATACATTTTTAGATGCTTCAAAACGCTGCTAAGAGCACCACCAGCTGGTGCTGGTGGACAAGCACAGGATACGGCAGTGCAGTACCAGACACAGAACCACCACACCTGCTTCTCTCTAACCCTGTTGTCACATTGCTTTGTTCCCCGTATTCAGACATGGAAATTTCCTTTCAGCTTTCTCCCAAGCAGGGAAGGCATCTGATACCCCATTTCCATCTAGTGGGATGCAGCTGGTGGCTCAGCCCCGTGGGAATGTTTCTTTCACAAGATCCATCAGGGACCTTTCCTTGTGGCTCATTTTGTACCTGCTAGTCTTTCCAAGTATAAGCTGGCTTCAAATACAGTAAGTGCTTTCCTGTTACATAGACTGCTATCCCAAAAAAGTTCCTGAGTTTTCCAGGCACCTGCTGTAATTCAATCTGTCTTGATGGCAACCAGAATTGTCCGTGAATAAAATGTTACTTGGCAGGCGAGGGCAAACAGGTGTCCTATGGTATGAGGAAGCACATGTTCCTGACCTCTTGTAGCCTCCTTTGTGTGAATGAATCAGTGTTCCACAAAGCATAAAGCTGAAATCAGGGCCATATTGTGGAACACTAAGGTATAGGCATTCAAACAGTATAAACAAGGCTGGACAGTAAGCTTGGGAAATAACAGCAAGGAGTACTACTATCTGCTTTGTAGCTCTGACTGTCAAAGAAGCCTGCATTTCCTCACCTAGAATGATGGAAAAGCCACAGGGATTGTGAACAAACCAACTTCCACATACATGGCAGGGAAACACTGCATGAGACTTAGAACTGGATCCTCTACATCACTACAAGACAATGAACTCTTTCAGCACCAAGTTCACGCTGAGATTTTGGTTCTGCTTACTGTACAGGCAACAGAGATGTGCAAAAGCTGCAGGTGGCTCCAGGGAAATAGCAGGAAGGTCCCCAAATGTATGAATTAGTGTTATCCAGATGGGGCATAACACAGGCTGTATAAGCATCTGATGATCAAGGCAGGAGATAATGATTCATATTTTGGAGCTATTCCTAGAATTATTGTGGGGAAGCTCAATAGTGCTGTCCTGTGACCCTCAAAGATCTGGAGAGGTGTAAAAACAAAGATCAGGAAATTTTGTGGAATGGAAAAAAAATGAAATTACTTTTGCGGGAAAGCACCTGTGAAAACAGGCAGGACTTTAAAGGAAAGTTTGTCCCTGTTAATATGCCTACTTTGTCAACATCTTAAGAGACATTTAACACCCTGACCTTAAAACACAGCATGGATTTCAGCAAGAGCTAATTCTGAGATTTCAGGAACAAGACTTTTCCTGTGCTACCTTGTTGTACAGGATACTAAGTCATAGGAAACATTCTGGTGCTCAACGGAAATATATATTTACAAAATAAGTTGTCATGGGGATGCACAATAAACATGGTTGTGGAAAAGTTAAAACAAGGCTAAGAAACACCTTGCTCATATAGTATATTCACAATCTCTAATAAATGGGAAGTGGGGAGAGGAAAAAAAGAATTCACTGGGAAAGATCAAAGTAATTCCGGCAAGTTCACACAGGTAATCATACAGTCCCTACCTTGAAATTGTAAACCCTAGATATGGTCCTGTGATAGACGGGCTCCGAGAATACAGTCCAGAAGGAATAACCTGTATGTGTAGAGAGGAAAATTAAAGTTTGTACTACAAAATTTGACAGAGATGGTCAGTTACTGGCAGAAAACCTGAGATCTTATTTAAAAAAAAAAACAACATACTTTATTTGTACCAGAATAGATTTCACTAGTAAACAATAGCATTGTTTTAGTGCTCTAGACTAGACAAAAATAATTCCCCTGTAATCTGCCCTACAATTAATAAAATACAGGTATTTCTACAGAGAGGGAATAATGACATGGCTAGCTGTTTCTGACAGGGAAAGAAATTAATGACTAGCAAGGTAACACTGCCATAAAATTGGTCCCAATTAGAGTATCTTCAAACCATATGGAGAACCAACTCTGAGGAAGCGATAAAACAATGATGTTACTAACACCAGTGCTTTAAGTTCCCACAAGTGGGAGGCATGTATGTCATTGTCCCATTGATCTTGCTAACGGGTCTACTCATGTGTGCTGTGCTGCTGGAGCAGGGGAGGGATACACACACAGCCGCTGATGACAGCCCAGCCACACAAGGGCAAACTCAAAGACTGTCTGCAGCCAGATGATAGTTCTGTCCCTAACCCATTTCACAGGTTGATTATGTTTCTTAGCAAAAGCCAGTACTTGCCATCTTTTTTATTAGGTTTAAGAATTCACATTCATTGTCTAACTTTTGCTGAGAATTCGACACCAAATGAAGAATTTACACCTCCTCCTGTACTATTTACTTTACCTTATCTTCTCTCTGACTGGTTTTTCAGTGCTGGTGTGTGAGGAGAGCCTCCTGGAGAAGTGATGCTGCTCACTCTGTTTTGCAGGCTGGCCACAAAATCTTTAATACCAGGCACCTGTGTGCCAGGGCACAGGGCCAGCCAACTTGAGAGCAGGAACTGCTCCATCCTGACAGATAGGGATTAACGTCCCCAGCCATGAGATCATGTACTCTATACGTATCAAGTATTCATGACAAGATTCCCAGCTGTGGCCATCCTAGTTGTAGTCCATACTAGTTTTTACTGCTCCCTTTAGGAGATTGTGCTGTCACTAATCTGGTCCCAAACCAGATTTCAAAACAACTGAGAATTTTGAGACTGCCTCACAAGTTTGTAATATGAAGCAGTAGGGCAGCATGGTAGGCAGGGAGGTCTTACAACTAATTTGGGACCTGGGGGCAGAAATGGTCCAGTTGGCAGAGGAGGAAATCATTGTGGTGTCCTTTCTCAGAGGTCACAGCACCAGGGATGCTGAGGGCACCCCCCTGCTTGCTGGTCCCAGCTCCACAGTGGAGAATTAGGAAAAATGTCAGCCCAGTACATACCAGGTCAAGTTACAGACAAGATGAGTCACCAGAAACAAGTTCATATTTATTTACTGCTTTGATTTGGGCTTCTGTTAGAACAAGATCAGATATGGCAGGACTCATGCTCAGGACTGTAGAAGTGTATGCAAAGCTTATTAATTGCTAAAAAATTATTACAGTCGTAAGTAGGACAAATAGAAACTAGGGTGAATCAAGTCGTCTGCTTAAAGTATATTGCAAAGGATAAATGATAGTGTTAAATTACCAGTGTATGTCAGATATTAGCTAATCATATGGCATTTGTTATGATTGTAAAAAAAAAACCAAACTGATACATGAACTCAGCTTGTTTTGGAGAGAGAAAGATATTTTTTTTTTTTAAAAATAAGGTATTTACTCTCTTTCTTTAGCTTTGTTGTTTTTCTGACATAATGCTTGCACTGACATTTTTATCTTTTGAAATCAAGATTTAAAATATGGATCTTAGGGACTTGGGAATCCTGCTGCTGACTACTACTAGTAGCAGATCTGGCTTTTAGTACTGTAAACATTAGCACTGAACTGGTAACTGCTAAACTTGGTGCACAATAACAACAGGGGTCACATATTAGAAGTGAAATAGTCCCGTTTTCTTTTGAAGAAACCTGGATATTTTCTCAAGATGTGTTTTCTGTCAACAGCTCACGAATGTTTCATGAGAACTGGGCTATGCAATACACAGCATGTCATCTTAGAAATTGCTTACAGAGCTGTTACTGAATATGGCAATCAGAATTTGCTCAATTTGGGGGTAAAGTGTAGGTGGACAAAGCTATTCTGGATACATAAGGAAACCTCGGTTTCATACAAAATGCACACTGGAATTCAGGCTACCATTTTCCATTTTGGCTGGCTTTCCCCTCCACCCCACCCCCAAGGCACAGGCTGCACCATTTGTTTCTACTGTGAACCTGAGTGCAATTTTCAAAGATAAACCAGTTCTTACATTTTTGGAGTATTTCTGCTCATTCACCTTACTCTTTGTAGTATTTCTGGCCCAGCAGGAAATAACAAAAACATCTCTTTCTAGTAGTCTGTTCCTGGAAGACTTGTAGGCCAGTTTTTCAGTTTAGCAGTTCAGTCCTACATGAGCAAAACCCAGTGGTTTTTTCAGTGTTTGTGTCTGTAGTACGAAACCATCCTTAGGTGGGTTAAGCATTATGAACTTCTAAGCCTTCCCAGGTTTGCGACATGAAAAAGTATCTTGCTTAGTGAGATTGTAGGTCTTATAAGGGAATTACAGCTAATGGAAATCTAATGTAGACTCCTACTTATCACTGCCGTGTGTGCATAATTCTTATAAAAATTCTAAAGAGTTAAAGATTTAAGTGGCTGAAGGAATTTGGAACAATATTAGTTATCACATCTCTTTCCTCTTGGAGGTAGAGAAGAGAGACGCATTTATTCTGACCTAATTTCTCAGCTGAAAATCACCAGGAAGAGCACAGGCCAATATTACCTCTACTGCATACGCTTATAGTTTATAGCATTGCACCCATTCCTTTACACTCTAAAGGCAGAAATAAAATAAATTTATGTCCACCTTTAGAAATGTTGAAAGCCAAGTTTTAATTCTGTTAACACATCAAGAATAAACAAACAAATATTCCCTCATAAATTGCTAACTCTGAGATTTTGACCCCAATGCTGGCATACTTCTCAAGAGGAAAACATAACCCAGAATTTTTTTTGAGATAAATTTTGATCATCCTTGACTGCAAGTCTGCATTATGATCTTACTTTGACATAAGTGGGTGTTGCAGGAGTTCTTTTAAGAAATAATACAGCATTTCTCTCAAGAAATGAGATGAGAATCTGGGCCAGTCTGTCAAAATAACAGTTATTTGAGTGCACGGTACCTCACAGATACAACTTGGTTTCTCAGTCAGAGCTGCTCCTGTGTTTGTGTTCTGAGTACAGGAAAATATTGTTGCACCTCAGATACTGGCGAAGCACAAATTAAAGGTAAATACTAACTGAACCATCCCTTGATCAAAAGAAATGGGACCAGTCTCTGCCCCAGACTGACCCACGTATACTTCATCCCTGCTTAACTTTGAGTCTTCACCTAGTAAGATAGAGATGAAACTGGTTTGTCCCAGTGCCACCCTGCCCTCTGTGCCATCATATCTAGCTGGGTTAGCTGCTGTTGTCCCCTTGGCTGGTGGCAGGCCCTTCTCATGACTTTCTGGCTGGGGGGGGCAGGGTGGCTGGCAGCTGTGTGTTATATATGTTCTCTTTGGTGCATGGTTCCAGGAGTCATGGCAGCAACCAGCTTGTACTGTCAACGTTTAGAATTCAGCAGAACTGTGTGGAAACAGAACAACCTTTATCGGTTGCTTTTACTAAAATATTTTGGTGGGTCAAATACACACAGTAGGGTTCCCAGGGTTGAATGCATTGGAAGAGAAGGGGAAACAAGTTGGGGCTGGTACTTTCTGCAGTCTGCCCTCATGTAGGCCATTCTGACCAAGAATCCAAATGGTGCTCTCAATGCTAGATGCTGATGTTTTCTGGTGCAGAGGTCATTTGAGAAGTACTAAAATCATGCTTGGAGGTATGTACTGTTTGTTCAGTGAGAAATATTCTGGAGGCAGTTTCTCTATCAGCATAAGCAAGGAAACCTACCAACTGCATCTGTTGGACTGACCCTTCCAGTTTGATGTAGACAAGCTCAATAGCTGCCATCGTCAGGAATGGCCAACTTGCAGGTCCTGAGCCACCTGCCGGTCATACATCAGTCATGTAGGTCATGTGCTTGTGCCATTTATGTGACATATTGAAAGGGCATGCTCTCTGGGAGTAATGCAGTCTACCATGCAATCCAGAGCACAGGATCTGTGGCAGACAGTGAGACTGGAGGGACTTACGAAGCCAGTATCTGTAGTTCACCACAGAGTCTACACACCACACCACCCCACTTTTCAACACATATGGCGTGTTGTATGACAAGTTTACAGCTCTTTGCAATGTGATTTTGGAAGGTGATTTATGATTAGAAAGTTTGGTCTTTCCTATATGGTGTTTGAGAGGGAATTCTTTTGTTTGAAGCTTTGTCTAAAGTTAGGGCTTTCTTGTCAGACTTACTCCCTGAAGGGAGTTTCTGATGTAAGTTAGGTTTAGGAAACTAGAAGTGTCTATTTTTCACACTGCTATTAAATGTCTGAAGCTTACATAGTACTGAAGTGTTGTTGTTAATAGCGCAGTTCTAGATATGATATAAATATAGCAATGGGAAGATGTCAAACTGATGCTTGGGAGTCTTGTTTGAAAGCATGTGATGTTATTACAGAACAGTTTTATAAATTTCTAAAATCTCTGTGTATTAACTTCATCATCCAGAGTAATTAGTGCATCACTCTATATAGTAATAAAAAATAGTTCCAAATGAAAATTTAATATTTTTTTGAAAAATAGTTCCAAATTAAGAGAAGTTCGATGTTAACCAATCTCAAATGGTTTTGGGTTTTCTCTTTCTTTCAAGGAGATGATATGATATTAAATCTCATGAAATCTTAAAATACCGATGTTGAGATTAGAATGTTAATAAATGCACCATTGAATTTCCAAAGGCTGTATTTTGTCATCCTGTGCATTCTATGTTGAGCTTTTCTCACAACCAGGTTATTTAGATGGATATTTAATAAAGTATAACTAGAAAGTACTTTTTTTGTATGCAATTTGAACAAGTAAAGTTGGAGGTATTTTAAGATTGTTGTTTTGTTAATTTCTTTGATGTTTAGATTTAATTTTATGTTAAGTGAAAGTTATTTTCATTCCATTAGAAAGGCTAAAATTTTTCAATGGAATAAATCCCTGTATGTATGAGAGTGCGTGTGTGCTTCAGGGTGTCAAGTGTCCTTGAAATGATCCTGAACACATTTTGCTGATCCGGTAAGTTCTGTGCTGTATCTGCCTAATTGGAATAAGGTCTCATTATCAGTACTTTCCACCCAATTACACAGATTCCTACACTGGACACAGTGTCATGCTGTTGTTGCTAAATGTAATCACTAATAAGGAAGACCAGTCAGTAAGACAAATTGAATCTGGTTTCTGAAGTTAGCTAATAGTAGCTTTTTAAAATATGTGTGTTTCAGATGTTGCGGACATTAGCTTGGGAACATTTTTGTAAATTTGAAAAGTTTATCTCCTGAGACAGTGGATTGCTTCAGTATCTCAGAAGCTCCTACAGAGTCTTACCCTTTTGCCATCTGGCTGCATTTTGAATAAACTACTCAAAAACCAACTCTAGCCTTGTCTTTAAGCCTTTTGAGTGAGGTCAGCTGCTTCTACATTTGCAAAAGATTGCAAAAACCCCAAGTGTCAACCTAAAGCAAATTTATGGAAAAATGTATTTGTAGAGCTTGATTCAAAAATAAAAGGTTGGTTCAGACCTAGTATGAAATTCTCTGGTTTTATATTAAAGGAAGATTTTTTAATATTATTTAAGTAATATTTCCCAGGGGAAAAAAATAAATTTGTGGTTTAAGAATATTTTAATGCAATTGTAGTGCAAGACATTTTGGAAGTATTAAAAATAGCAGAGTTTTTCAGCTAAATGAACACTAAAATTACCAGTTAAAAAAATCTAAGTGTTTGATGGCATCTCAGTCAGTTTTCAGGAGCCACGTGATCCGGAATTGATAAGAAGAGATGAGACTTTATTTTAGTTATAGAGAACTGGGGCCTTTGTCTCTTAGTATCAGTATTTTCTTTATAATTACATACATCCTAGAAAATAGCTACCTTTGAAAACAACCTGTCTGTAGCTGGAGTCTGGATATTTGATATTTTCTTTCTTTTTTTTTTTTTCATTAATGCTTTTATATTATTGTTTAATATACATGTACACATACATAATTATCATAGAGGGCACATGAGTAACTGATAGTGGCTTCTGAGCACCGAATGAAAAAAGCAACTTAGTTTTAAAAAGACAATACTTCAAATGGACAATATTTTTTTTCTAACCCAAATTCCTATTAGCAATCTTGTTACATTACTTGACTATTTCTCAAAAATTTTTAAGCTAATTTATTGTAAAGGTTTCATCAATGCCATTGCAGTCTGTCAAGTTAGTGCTAATGCTCCACAGAGCAGTAACAGTGTAAGTTGAAAATCTGTGGGAAATTTTCAGAAGAGACATAGAATTTTTCAGAGGAAATATAGAAGTGTAAGTGTGCATGGAGGACACATAGTTATTAGCATGATGTCTTATATAAGGCAACATATTTACAACTTCCAGAAGCACGACAGTAACAAGACTATTCCAATATACTTTCCATATCATTATAGTTTAGTCAGAATTGGAGTTTTATAAAAATTCTCTTCTGCTGAGACCATATAAATGGCTTGCAATGCAGGTTTGTGATTCAAAAGCAGCCAAGTGAGAAAACCTTTAAATAAATAGGATCAAAACATCTTCTGGCATCATGCTGAATGCTTAGTGGTCATTAGAGGTAAAGGCAAACTATTTTTTTTAAAAAAATGCATATTTAATTTATAGCTTATGGGGGTTTATTAGTAGTTTTTATTGGGTTTTTTAGTTTTTGTTATTTTGATGGGTTGTTTTTTAACTGAAGAAAATGTGGGAAAAGAAAGTCTTAACATTTTGTTTATTCCAGATCTGCTAATTAGAATTTACTTCCTTTAAAGCATTTTTTCCAGATCTTCCTTCGGGGAATACATCATGATTTCTTATGTGAGCTCTCCTGTGTGATGCTGTTGAGAAGCCATGCTTAACTGAAAACTAGGAGAGCTTATGAGAAGGTCTCCTTTATGTGAGAGCTGGTCAAGGAGTTCTGAATTCGTTTTCAAGGGTGTCTCTGTCTGGTCGTTGTAGGGTCTTTTTCCTGGGGTGTCACACGTCACATCACAATAAGTAAAAAATTACCAGATTATGCCTAGATGGACAAATGTGGAATTAATAAGACTTTGGAGGATGGATGCCACTACCATACTTCAGGTTTAAGGGATAGAAAATAGTCAATTGATTTCTTTTTTAGGCCAAGTGTTTGCAGATTGAATAGTGTCGTCCAAAGTGAGAACAGATGACATGAAAGTGAAACAAGGACAAGAGAGAAATATTAGTAAGAACAGACCTTTGGTTAGTTGTGGAGTGGCATTCTCAGCATGGAGCTGTAGGGCAGAAATAGACCACAAGGCACAGAGAAGTATCTCTCTATTTTCATCTTAACACTTGTCAGAATCAAAAATCTGCATATTTTAAAATTTGCCTCTGACTCATATTTTCATGCATTACTGTCTGAGAAAAGATTTCAAAAAGTAAGCCTGCAAAATATTATGAGAGAGGAGCGTGGATGTCATCATCCTTTTCCTTTGCTGTTGAACAGACTACTTTTAATGGCAGTCAGGATACAGTGGAACTTTTTAGTGACAGATTTGGCTGCTACATGGAGTATGTTACGCTTTTGTTAGTATACCAGGAGAACAGCTGAAGTTTCCACAATGCCTCTGCAAATCTCCAAAATATATTTCCAATTACAAGTTAAGCAGCTTAATACAATACTGTTCTATGAATATTTATTGGCTCTCAAGAGACATGGAAGAAAGATATCTATAAACCTGGAGCAATGTATGTTTTTAGTTAAAGAACCAATTCTACTTCACTTGTGTTCTTCCTGCCCAAGAGATCCAGGTCTATTTTCTTATCTGGAAATGAGATGCCTCAAAAGACAAAGTACAGTAGACCCAAAGGCATGAATACTCAAGAATTTCATTTTTATCTTCAACATTTGGTTTGCACTGTATTTGTCCAGTCAACATATATATATATAAAGAAAAAAAGGAAGATTTACTAGTTAGTTGGTTTAATTTTATTTTGCCCATTTTTATTATTCCTAAAATATAACTAATAACAGAAGTGGCATTGTGATTCTTACCTGATAAACAAGAAGCTGCTGCTAAGTCTGTGAAACCTGGCATTCAGGATATTGTACAACAGCTTCTCTTTTTATTTATTTTCCCCTTTCAGGTGCTTCCTAAATGCTGTCACTATATATACAGTACATATATACAATATATATACATTTTTTATAAAGCTGAAGTTAATTAAGAGGCACATACAACTGTGATACTGGGGTAAAACCCAGAAAACCTGAAAGATAGCAACTGGCTTATCAACTACACTGTCATGATTGACAATTTTCAGAGGAATGTCAATCAGTTTAAGCCACAAATACGTAAGATTTTTTCAATAAAAGTCTGGGTTTAGGAAAAAAAATAAATATACCAGCCAAACAACCTAACCTGAATAGAAATGTTTTCACTACGGAAATGATTAGTGCACTTGTCTTTGGTTTGAAGTTTAAACAGTCTTCCAGAATTTTGGAGTCCTTGTGGCACTCTGCTAGTGGAAAAGCCACATACACACACCCCCCCAAAAAAAATCCAACCAACCAAACAAAAAAACCGAACCACCACACACAAAAAAAAAAAAAACCAAAACAAAACAAAACAAAACCACAGAATCACCCCCATACACTCAAAAAAGAAAAACGACTGAAAGCACAAGTGAAAAAAAAAGTGAGATTTCAAGGTTCACTATTGAAACTGAGTGAGGTACAAAGAAGAACAAAAGTCTTATGCTTTTCCTCCTTGGCAGTATTCCTTTAACATAAACCAAAACTATCTCAGTTCTGACTGAGTAGTTTCTCAAATGTTTCACTCAAGTTATGAGGAATTGTAATGAATTCTAGTATAAGCAAAGTGCTGCAGAGTCCTCTGTGGAGAAGTTATGGACAGCACATTTTTCTGTTACTAATTCTGAACTCAGATCAGGTTGTTCAAAGTCCCAGGTCAGATGTGGCTTTGAGCAACCTGATCTAGTGAGAGATGTTCCTGCCCACAGCAGGGGGGGTGGAACAAGACTTAAAGGTCCTTTCCAACACAGACCATTCTGTGATTCTACTCTTTACACTGCCTTACTGATTCTGCTGGAGGTATTTGAGTTACCATCCAGGAACAACATGAAAATTGCAGACAAATGTGTAAGATCTCTTTACCACTTTACCTTGCTCAACTTCAGATATTCATAAATGCCAGAATGGACTCTGTAACAACTCCAAATTCCATGTATAAGGTTTGCAGTGCACCAGGAAATATTTTAGTTCACACAGCCGCTAAGCAAATTATTAAATAGAATAAATCTGTGTGATATGTGGATGTAAGGAGAAAACAGGTTGAAATCAGGTTCTTTCAATTTATGGCTTTCTGAGCAGTGTTCTACTTAGCTGGCGGATAATAGGACTTCAAAAAAACCCTGATATCCTAACTGTCCCCTGACCCACAGGAATACTGTTGGCCTCCATTACACTCTGTGTAAACCCATAAGGAGGAATGAAGTCAGTCTTTCCCTAATTGAGCTGATTGGTCACAGTATTAGTGACAGTTTCAGAGGTAGTGTGAAGAAGCCTAAAACACGGTGTATACAGAAGCAAGAAGGAATGAAAAATATTTGCTCTTCCTTTATTTTTCTTTTCTCCTTTTTTTTTTTTTCTTTCTTTTACCTACATTTTAAAATCTCCCGTGTCAGTTTGAGCCTCACTTCAGTGGCTCAGGATGAAGCCTTGGGGATTTGACTTGGTGACAGCCTTGCTGCATTGTTGGTGCAGAACCAAGGAGCACTGGTCACTGCTGTGAGGGACACAGCTTTAATTGGCAAAACCCCTCTTGGTTGAGTATTTAGTAGGCAGAGCAATTTTCTGTGTTCCTAAGAATTAAACTTACAAGTGTGTCTGGCTGAACGTACAAAAGAAGACATTTGGCAATTTTACTGGAATCATAAACGATGTATAGAACATTGATAACACTAATTGTTACTTGAGGGATTTATTAGCCAAAGTAGTTACTTTTCTTGAGTATCCTGAATTCAGAACCTACTGACAAATCTTGCTTGCACATAAACCTCAGGGGTTATGAAATCTTATTAATTGGGAAAGTTAAGACACAGCTAAACCATGAACATAACGAAGATGTTCCTAGTAAGACACTTCTGGGATACAGATCTGTGCATTTCAAAGAACTGAAAACTTTCTCTAGCAATTCCTGTTCTGTGAGCAATTACTATTTAATTCATACCACTGAGCTTCCTCCATCAACAAATACAAATGTGATGAGATCATGGGACAAACGAGTATATTAAGAGAAGACACATAATTTTTCAAATTACTCTGAATTCAAGGGAGAGAGATGGTGGATAAGCTATTCCATATGTCAAGAATCAAGACATGCACCATTTTTCCAGCAGCTTAATGATTCAGCTTTGTAAGCCTTCAAACATTCAAGTGAACACCTGTCAACAGGCAGGTGTGATATTCTGCTGTTTTGTAGTATAAACTGTGATTCCCAGGTATAGCAAAGCTGGCAGCCCTATCATCATTTAAATGTAATCGTGTGCTCTTCCCTGCTTGTGACCAATGAAGTCTGTGTGGTCACACTGAGATGCTGCACATCTTGCCGCTGGCTTTCTTCATACTGGGATCATTTTAGATTGGCTGCAATGAATGTGTTATTTTCCATTTGTTAACACATGGGCACTTGTAACTCTGAAAACTGAGAAAAACAGACTCATTTATATGATGATCTTGTTTTCTCAGACATAATCTGAAAACACACCCTTTCATCTTTACCTTCACTCACACATGTGTGTGGTCCTAAAATCAGCAACAATTGCAGTACTAATTACATGATGCTTTCTTTGGCAGCAAGAAGAACAATTCATTAAGATTTTATTTTACAGTAAATTCCAGATGTGAAAATGAAGATAATCCATATCCTTTGAATAACACAAAAAAAAAAAAAAAAAAAAAAAGCAAAATGATAGCAAAATACACTTTGTACATTTTTGACTTTGATCAGAAAAAAAACATTATTTCACAGCTGTTTCTGGCTTCAGTAGGTAGGTTAAATTATTACAATTAAAATCCATTGGGATAGTAAGAGAGTAATGATACATTGAGCTGCCCTAGAGAGCTGGTGCAGCGCCAGCTGAAGTATTCAATCAAAAGTGAGTTTTATACATATCCCTTTATGTGTCCCAGTACTCAAACCTCATGGGTAACAATAATAAACGGCTGATAACAATTAATTTTTTATTGCATCTGGCACAACAGAGGGGATGCAACTGATTTAAGAAATTGAAATTAAATAATAAAAAATGAACCCACATGTAAATCAATATTGCCTCTTTGATTTCACAGTGTAATCATTCTCTTTCAAATCTCTAAAGGCCACTTTGTAGAGAGGCCATTAATAAACTTTTTCTAAATAGATCTTTCAAATATTCACTTGGTTTATTTTGTTAGGTGTAGATCTGGTGATCGTTATGTAGGCCTTCATTACCCTATGGTATGGCCAGTACAGGAAGAGATCCAGCCCTGACCTGAATGGAGAGACTGGCCACAGGGCAGCACCGGGGATGCAGGAGTCTGTGTATTACACTAGACAGGCATTAATTGGAAAACTGAGGGTTACAGTCCCACTAGTTTCATAGAGCCAAAAAAGATTTGTTCCTGGACATCATTGTGCTTTTTAAGGACAATTTTTAGTGTTCCTGCAAGACAGGTTGGGTGAATTACAAGACACATTGCACTGATGCTATCAAATACCTGTATAGAGCTGAAAGAGCAATTTTTATGCTGTTAATCACTAAGTGGCTTGGGCTATGATTTCACTACAAAAGCTTTCCTTTCTACATGGTGGCCTAACGATTATAATCACTATAGATACTCAAGCTAGTTTCTCTGATAAAAATGAAGAAAGGGCTTAATATGAGTCCCATGGTAGAGTTTATTTTATTTTCCTTTGGTCCACAAGAGCTTTAATTTGCTGACTTATGGTGAAAGATTCCTCTTTTCCATAGGCTCTGGTGTAGGGGAAGATGACAGTTTTGAGGGAGTTGCCTGCAGGCAGCACTTTTCAGAAGTTCCTATGGTTGCAGTTTTACCTGTTGTTTCAAAGCTAAGCACTAGGAGTTAAAAGAAATCTATGCCTCTTTGAAGGTGAAAAAAATTTGCCTCATGCTTCTTGCAGGTTTTATTTTGCTTCTGTTTTCAATGTGAAAAACAGGCATCTCTGTGCATGCTGGAGTCCCCTAACACAATTCCTTGCCTGACAAAGTCTTGCAGGCTTCCTGCTTGATGACTTCCACAGTAAAACCATGAGCCTCTGCAACCTCCAGGATGGCTTCTCTGTCACATTGGCAAGATTGCCTTCTGCTGTGGTCTCCATGGGTTTCAGTAGTTCTGCCGCTTTTCAGAGACTTTTAAGATTTGCCCTTTGTGCTTTGTTGAGAGGCACCTCAGCAAAATCAGCTTGAAGTCACCAAGCCAGAGAGCATCGAGCACAAGCCATGGATAACCAATGAAGCTTTCTCACTTGCCTTTTGTGTTTTTAAGTGAATTCCCTGTGAACCACACATCCTTGATCCTTTCCCAGTAAGCCATACAGCAGCCCTCCAGCAACTAGCATCTCTCTTTGATTTGTGATGAACTTGGGTTACTTACATTAGCCCCTGAGCCCAGAACTGCTAGGCCTGTGAAAAGTTAATTTTATTTGTGAAAGTGAAAAAAAATACTGTCTCATACTGCCCCCTTTTTTTGCTCATTTGAGTGGTCAGCTCTGTGTGCAAGACTATTTAGGGAAAGAACTACTACAGGTGTTTCTAAAAGGGCTTTTAGAGGCCAGGAGAAAACTAACTCAAAGTGTAACTCTAAACTTGCCATCTCACAGAAGAGAAGAGTAGATGATCTTCTTCGGTAACTCCTGTGCCATCAGTCACATTTCTTCTTTCTTAGTATCTGTAGGGCTTTCCTTTTATTATAAGTTGTATTCTTTCCTCCTTGTGGTCCTTTCACTTTTCTCTGTGTATAACAGTAGAAGAGGAGAAAGGAGGCATTCTGTCTAAAACCACTGTTAGCCACCTGTGGAGTGGAAATCACCAATGGACATGGAGTAGGAGCAAACCTGAGACTATGTAGTCTAACACCTGCTTCTTTGCAATGCACATGGGTCAGCAGCACAGAAAGTTACTTTTTGGTGTGTATTCTTCTAGCCAACATAACGTGATCTATGCAAGGCAGAGTCTGAAAGCAGGCACTGAACCCATAAATAGGATCTTTCCAGGAGTGTTCAATGGTCGGGTAATTTAAGAAGAAGACAACAAGCACAGCTGATGGGATTTGGTTGCTTCATATGTCTGCAGTTCTGTGAGACTGGCAAGCATGTCTCTTGTGCTTTGTAGCTTCTCATGTGCCCTCACCTTGTCATCTGAATTTGACTTCATGCATGTCAATTTCTCTGATAAAAACTCCTGGTATTTTTACATTTTGCTATTACAACAGCAACATCTTTGTTTAATTGTGCTCTGCAGCTCTCACAAATAAATGTAGCCATCTGTGGTTGTAGGCCAAATACATGCCTTTTCTTCAGATGTTATCATCAATATTAATATGACTAATCTTTAGCACTGGTTCCTGTATCATTCTAAATAAACAAATACGAACAGTTGTAGTTTGCAGCTATCAAAATCCTTTGGTGTTCTATTTAATGTGATATGTTCTTATTGACTTATAGAGTGGAAAGAGGAGCACTGGAAACCTCCCATTACATTAACGGTTTATATGGATCTGCACTGTAATCTGTTGCAAAATTAACACAGGCAGTTGGCAATGGCTTTCACTGCCACGGCAGGACGAGAGATATATCTTTAATAAACTGATTGTTAAATGATGTAGTTTAAACCTATGCTTATGTTAATCCATTGTGATCAGGGTAAATCATGCTCTTCAGCTACGTTGAAAGAGTGCATTGGGTCTGGGAAAATGGAACAGATTTGGAAATTGTTTGTAGTTAATGTTTGTTGATTCAGCTAGGATGTTACTATAGGCAAATTCATCCTAATTGGTACTCAATTAGGCAAAAGCTCTGAAAGCAGTTTAATTTGATGAGGGTACTTTTGGCCTTTTTACTTTATTTGAAATCTTTACCTATTTTGGGGACTAAATTATTTTTCATAGACACATAAAATCAGCTATTTACATAGACACGAATATAGGGCAGACTATAAGTAGTACTTACATCAAGACAAAGATTATAACTCTGATTATAATGATACACAATCTTTAAGTCCTGCTCTACTTAGATAAACCAAAGTTTATTTATTTTCAACAAAATTACTTCAAGTCCAAAAATTAGAATCCAACAAAACAATATTTTTATTGCCCACCTCAGCAAAGATGCATTCACATTTATGAGATCATTAAAGAAATGTATTACTGTTTAGTGAAACTTTTTTTTTTTTTTGAAAAAAAAGCAGGCTTAGAATAATTTTATTTTTAGAAAACACATTTTCCCATAGACAGTTAAATCAGCCAGAAATTTGCAAGCCTCTCTTTGGCAGAAGCCTTCTTTTTAGGCCTTATCAATAATTGAATTTAACATGTCACATTTTGGCCTATGTGCAGAAACAGGAAGATTTCTGACTTCAACCCACCTTGAATATAATTTCACCCCCAAGGAGTTTGGAGGCCCAGCTTTGTGCATGGGCAGACACAGGAAGCACTGGAATACCAGTAACAGTGGTAATAGCTCAGAGTGTGAGGGAGGATAAGATCTTTGTGGGTTAGAGTCACTACTTGGTAATCTGTGGGATCTCATCCCCCACAGTTTGGTGGGCAAAGGATAGGTTAAGGAAGACATGGGTTCATGTATCTAACTTCTAAAGCTTCACATAGTTCCTGAAATGTGCAGATCCCTCTCAACCAGAGCTTCCTCACAAGCCTCTTGACCCTTCCCACCCATCTCACCCACCCACACTCTACTTAGTTTTAATGATTATTCTTTATAAATGCAGATTGATTAAAACATGTCCAAGATTTTTTTTTTTTTTTTTTGCCAAGTGGTTTGGACAACATATATACACTGATTCAGAGAGATAAAATGCAGATGTGAGGAATAAAATCAAGGTAGGACAATTGCACTGATATGCTCATATCAAGAAAGGGTTTATTTATACATTTGTTTATACATTTATACAAAGCTTCTAACTTTCAAGGTCAAGAGTGACCTACTAGGAACTACCTTTTTAAACAATTTATATCAAAAGCAAGGAAAACACTGTGTAGAGGTGTTTGCTGGGGACATTTCATAGTGCCACCATATGCCACAGTCACAGCACTGACAAAGACAGAGAGATGGCTTTAGACCATGGGAAAGGTATGGTTTTCCTGTTGTGCAAAGGATCACATGCAAATCCACATGCCTTTTGTAGCTCAAAAGCAGGAAGATACTAGGAGGCTGTTCCCTTCTCTCCCTCTCATTTGCTTGCGATGTAACATCTTTTCATTTCTGTCACCTTGTCCTGCAGTCCATGAGTAAAGATGTTTGCATGTGAGCTGGGCTGTGAATGTTTAATCTGAGGATGCCAATAAGTGAGATNCCATGAGTAAAGATGTTTGCATGTGAGCTGGGCTGTGAATCTGAGGATGCCAATAAGTGAGACTCCCGAGAGAATGTGATTTCTATCCAGAGAGGGTAATTGGTGGAGATTGCGTGAGTTTAGGGCCCAAGAGCAAGTATGGTAAAACTTGCTAGTTTAGGAAGCACCCTGAATAGCAATTCGTTGCATAACTGGTAATTCCAGGTATGATGTAGTGTATCAATAGCTTTTGTCAGTCTTACAGGTTTTGTGTATAAGTATTCTACATCAACCTAATGGAAGGTCCCTTAGACAACTGATAATTTAATATTATAACATAATTAGAAGAAATAAAGTAATAACCATTTCTTAGTATGGAATGTAATTCAAAAGGAACAAAGCTAGCTACATACCATAAAATATACTGTGCAACATTTTAATAAAGTTTGCATGCTTTTTTTAAAGGTGACGTATGACCTTTAGTCTCTACATGAGAGTGGGGGCAATTTGATTTCCATCAAAGAGAATAGCAGGCATATCTAATGGCTTTAAACAGTGTT
Organism: Pedionomus torquatus; assembly: GCA_013398155.1. Classification (NCBI taxonomy): domain Eukaryota; kingdom Metazoa; phylum Chordata; class Aves; order Charadriiformes; family Pedionomidae; genus Pedionomus; species Pedionomus torquatus. The sequence goes on along the minus strand of VZRU01017588.1, from coordinate 86,373 downwards.
TGGATGCAAAATGCAATACCTTGATCTTTTCTGAATTAAGTTTGCATGTATTGAGTGACATTCAAGACTTGATGTCCAGCAAGCTGATAGCTCCGGAGCTGCTCTCTGCACATCAACTGAAATGGAGCAGACGCTGGAGTTTCACTCCAGTAGCTATAAAAAGAGGTGCTGAATACTGCTCCCTACTATCAGCACTAATTATAATAGTAAGGGTGGAGTTTTGGGTGAAAGCCAGTTGTACAGATACGGTGGCAGAGATGTGATAGTGTCCAGTATGAAATAAGTTTTTTGAAAAATACAATGCAGATTAACTAAATACTTCTCCCTTTTGCATTATAATCTAATTTTAAGGCTTTATTAGATGCTCTCACCAGCAATAAAAAAGGTTAAAAGCTGACCCGGTGTTATGATGACTGTAGGACTCGCAGTATTTGAATGAAACCAGGATTATAATACACATCTGTATCTTCCCTATACTGAACTATTAGACTATATTCACTCTACACAAGATACATTTTAGTCCATCCAGAAGTGAAGATGACAAAGTTGTTCATCATGTGGAGTGTCTAGTCATAGCACACGGAACCCGGTGCTTCATTAATTAGTTGTAGTTCTTCAGTTGAGAATTTGGGAAGTGCTGCTTTTACCTGATGATGATCTAACTGAATCTGGACCTGAGAAAGTTGTTTTTGGTGCAATCCCAGTGGGGTTGTGTCAGAGAGATGTCAGAGAGAATGTCTTCAGACTGTGAGATGGAGCTGCAAGAAAAGGGCATACTCCTGAATAATTTTCTTCTAAGGAACGAGCAATTTTGCCAGCATCAGCTCTGATAATCTGGTGGTATTCAGATGTTCAGTCTTTGTTTTGGTCTCTGTTAAGGGATATGAGGGATTTCATTTTTTCAGAGTTGGACTTTGTGGCATTATTTTACTGTCAAAAGCCAAAGGCTGTATTTGCAGTGGATTTATGAAAGCGAACATACTTTGGAATAGATTTGGAACTGGAATTTGATAGACTGATCATTGTACTGCTTTTTGTCTTTAACATCTGGACTAATACTAAGTTTGCAGTTCCATTTCCAAATACTGTCTGCTCCAGATAGCTGCTGAAAGCCTGAAACTCCCACTGTTTTCAGTCTTTTGCATTTACTCAGCTTCCTAAAATTTGACCTCTTTCATATGGGGGCCTGACACTTGGCTTTCAGCTTTCTAGTGTCAGTCTACATTTCATTAGCACTTCAAAAAAGCTTTTTATCAGTTCTTTCACTGAAATGTAATATCTTTTCCAAAATTCATAGGCAGATTTTTAACTAATATTTTAAGTCTGGACATGCTTACAGTTGCTGTCTACTTTTAGTCTGTTTAGAAGCCAATGAAAATCAACATTTCTAAATGTTTGCATATGGTGATACTGGATCTTCTTATAGGACTGCAATGATCATTGTAGGCTATTGATTTTCTCACAACAAACCCCTAGTAACTTAGCAAGCAGCATTCAGCATTAGGAAGTAATGTAACTGGGTACATGACAATCTTTTTAATCTTTCTTCTTGGCACAATGTATTTTTCCAGTTTGCAGGGCCTCAGGAACACTCCCTATTACCTGCCACCTTTTTTTCTGAAAGGAATGTGACTCCATACAGCATTCAACATAAATTCCCCTGATGAGGGTGGAGGTTAGACACCATTCTCTGCCTTCTTACAACAAGAATATGAAGTTCATTTGAAAGTTAAGTTAGTGTTGCTCTTTCAGCACGCCAGATCCCAGTCTCTGACAAGGGTGCCCCACTGCCATAGCATCCTGTGTTCTTACACAGATATTCCTCCATAGCCATCAGATAGCAGCACTCAGAAAATTCACCTCCCCCCTTTCCCTGGCTTTATGTTCCCTCAGACAGTCCTAATGTAGACTTATTATTCATTTCACCATTATGAGAATGTCCTGCAAAATGTTCTCTTTTCTTTAATGAGTGAAAAAGAATTTACGATCTCCTCTTCTTCAAGCAATGTATGTGCTGCCTTAAATCATACTTCGATAGATCTCTGAATGGCATGAGTAATTAACAGCCTTTATAGAAGCTTTGTAATAACTAGTCACATCAAAGGGTAGTAATAATCCAGAAAATAAACTAATAATTAAACCAATAAATCTTTTAAACATCAGTGGATTAAAAACTCCTTTGAAAATAAGCTCATGCACTAGCCAACATCTAAATGCTGGACTTTGTCCAAGAAACTCGTATGATGCTGAACAGAAGATGCAACAAATGTCCATCACACAAAGGGATTAGTCTTGCTGGTTTATATGATATGAAATACATACTCAGTCATATTTTGCCTGGCAAGCATTCAGTAGCAAAACATCCATGTGTTTTGAAACCATTCAGGTCAGGCAGCAGTGCAGGTCAGGAAGAGCAGATCTACAGAGCAGAACAGTTGCTGCTGAAGTCCTGACATCCCTGTTGTATGTTTTCATCATTGTATTTGGACTGGTTCTGTGTGGTGAATACTGATGTGGGTGCTGTAGATGCACCATTGGAGGACATCTAACAATTTTGTTTTATTCTGAAGGAATCCAGCTTGCATACTTGGATGTTGCTATGTACAGAAAACATGAGGGCAGCCGGGACTATGAGAAGGTTCAAGTCAAAACTACATTCCCCATCTGAGCTAAAGCACTAACATAGCCAAACTCCTGGAAGAGGAAGAATGATAGGGAAATTGCCCTTAAATACTTTCTGGTTTTGGGACATCTTACTCTTTCTCATTGTGGGGACACAATGAGAAAGACACACTCTTTCTCATAGCTGCAACCTCGGTCACCTGTATTCTTGAGTCATGTGTGAGGGAAATGTAAGTTTTTTTATTTAGGAGTCATCAGGACAGGGCTCAAAGATAAGTCATATTCTGCTGCCTCACAGCTGAAATACGGGGATTACCCTGCGGGCTACTCTCCACACCTTGTGATAGTCAGAGTCTGTATCGTGCCCCGGCGGCTGTGTCACCGCTGCACTGCACAGGGGCTGGCCAAGACGCACTGCAGACACTATGTCTATAGACACAGTGAAGTTACAGCCATTTGCTATGACCGAGCTGGGAGCCTGATAGGACCTATCATATAGTATCTGCGAAAATCTGAAACAATGTGACAGGACTTTAATTTGATACACTTGATTTTTACAGTGCAAACTTTATGGGCTCTGAAAAAGCTTATTATGGTATTGGTATTCTAAAGTTGACATTGTGACTAAAAGTAAAACTATACACGTTATACAAGTCTCAAATAACTGGATAAATATCACTGAGAGCTGCGTAGAGAATGAAATGCAGAGCTGCAGTACACCCACACAGAAATAAAAATGTTATCTGCTGGGAGTTCTTTATTGTGTTTAGCAGAGAGCTATAAATGCACATTTAAATAGTGATCTGTATCTTTGCTTTATCTTATGTTCAAATCTCTGACTGTAGAAAACAGAGTCTCACAAGCTCAGTTCATTATTGGATACCTGAATACATTCAAATAATTTGCTTACAGTCTTGTGCAGAAAATGAAATTGAAAATCTTCAGCCAAATTTCTTAAGACAATCCACCATGATTACAGAGTTTTGGGCCTATGAACAGTCACAGCCATGATTTCAAAGTAGAAAAACAGTGCCAGGTTACTAGGAAATACCAAAGACATGGAGCATTGTTGCAGCCAGAGGTGGTATTTTGGCATATTTTGTTAAAGCAGATCCAGATAAATTCAGGACAAAATTTTCCCAATAAATGAGCTGCTCCATGATACAGACTTAGCATGTAGCATAGCCAGCTTATAGTTGTGAGTCAGTTATTACAGAGACACTCAGAGATATTCTTTGGTTTCTTTATGAGCCAAATGTGCTTTCCAATCCTTCCTGCAGTAACTCTAGCGTTTCCAGGCTTTGAAAATTAATTTTAGTATGGTCCCAAAGAATATGGATAGAAGTAAATCTGTCCAAAAACAGTAAGTGGGGTTGATGTTTTCCACTGTGTTTCTTTTTTCCTCCATCAGTGTAAAACTGGAAATGGTTCTTGCAGAGTATTCTCTATGAGTTGTTTTGCAGTTTGGTACCTGCTTCTTCCATTTGCTCCTTCTCTTTTTGTGATATTTCTGCACCTTTTATAAAGGTCCACAGGATTTCAGTGTCAAGCATAATAAAGCAATTAAAGTGCAGAATTTTTCTTCATTGTCTTCTTTCAAATGGCCAAAAATCAAGATGACTTTGCAGTCCTAATTTTTATTCCTTCAGTTCAAAGTCTAATCTTTCTTAAAATGTACAGTGTTTACACTGACACTTGTCTTACAAAGTTTGTCTTTGATCAGCTAGTGCTAATATACAGAATATGACACAAATGATCATAATTTTATTCAGAAACTAGAAATGGCAGTTTAGGAGAGAAAAGAGGAGGATTTATACTTTGTAAAAGTATAAGCCCTTCTACTGTATTGGGAATTTCATAATGCAGGAAAAAGAGTGAACAAAAAGGAAAAGAGGAAAGGGAGAACAAGAATGAGCAAAAATGTTTATGATTGGTTGAAAGAGTGGCAAATTAACTTGTGTCCCCCCTAAAATAAAAATACACTAGTACTGTTCTTTTTTAGCTGTATCCATGGATGTGTGTGGTTTTCTGGCAGAAGGTTCAATTGTCTAGCGCTATTTTTAGTGATTGTGTTCATGTAGGGTCCATGTAATGAATAATATAGCTGGTAACCAGGTATTTACAGATGCATTGAATTAGAAATTAAGAAACAAGATGCTTTTAGAAGTATGAAATCATGAGTGTGTCACATAAGTTTATTTATGTTAAAGTAAACTTGTATAAACCTTTCAGATAGGAACGACGGTAGGTTCCTAATTCTTCTTTTGAACATCTAAAAGTCCTGAAAGATATAAAGTGTATGACGCAGATGACAGGAAAAAAAAAAAATTAAAAGGCAGTATCATCTCATTGAATTTCTCAAATAAAGTGATTATAAAAATTCATTAGAGCAATTGGAAGACATGATGGGAAAATAGTTTGGGGACAAAATGTCCTTTCAGTCATTGTTCAGAAGCCACAAGATGGATGGTGAGTGACAGCTCAGAAGAGGAGGCTCTTTCCTCTGGAAGTATGTTGATGACCCAAGGACAGCTTTGGCATGCTTATGGGTACAGAGCGAAAACCTTTACCAAGTGCTTGGAGATTTTTGGCAATCCTGGCAGGTCCTAGAAAGTATTGCAGATAATAAGGAGCAAAAATGCTCACTGGAAAGTCAGAGAAGGGAGGGACATGTGGCTAGTGCCTTTGGAAAAATTAACTGAGGCAGTGGGGGGGCTCTTTGGTGTTTCCTGTTAACTGCCCTGTAATGTGTTGGTATCAGGAAGAACATCTGGTGTACCTCTGAGGCTCGGAGAGTGAGGGAGGAGGTGGAAATTTACTGCATGGGGGATGCAGAACATGTGTGTGTAACTTACCCAGCCTGTCTGTGTTCAGCCTCTCCTCAGCACCTCTCCATGGGCTGCAACCCACCTACCTTGCATGTTACCTCATCCTCCATTCCCTGGCATCTCAGGGAAGTGCAGTTCAGCAATGTGGCTTACAAATATTTTGTTCTGCTTTATGCTACAACTTTTTTTTCTGTGAATATGGACTCATGCATATGTGCATGCTTTCCTGACATGGAAAATGACAAAGGACAAAATGACAGGGCAAGAACCAAACCTTCTTGTATTCATCCATGATTTCCATGGTCTGATGGGTGTTGTATTTGCAGATACAGTCCCCAACCCTATGGAGGGCTGGGCAGAAACTGGAGCTAGGCATGGAGAGAGCAGTGAGGAGAAGGGAACCCTCCGTGTTTGAGCCTGCTGTAGCCCTTCCTGCCAATCGAGTGACACTTGTGTTTTGTCCCAGTTGGGGGATTTCCATGCCCATGGCTCTATTCCTAAATATAAGGAATTTTAATAAGGTATTGAGGTTGTAATGGTATAGATCCCCATTACACATAGAAGAGAAGGTTGGGGTTCTTTCCTCTGCTGGGGCTCGGTGATAGCAGTGTCCTGCCACACATCTAATTTGGGAAAGGTCCAGGTTATCTGTATGCTTTATATGATATACAGGTGAACAAATATGTATCCACTATCGCTTTTGCTCCCTTCTGATCTTCACAGATATAGGCCTGTTTCACCAGACACAGAAACAGGGAAACCAAACACAAACCATAGGATTCAAGAGCAAAACTCCCTCCCCTCTTCAAGCTAGGGAAAGCACCTCCAGGGTATTGGCAGAGTGAAACATGCTCCAGACCACACTATGTGGGGATGTGAACTGAATATAATCAGAAAGGCTTAAAATGATTACAGGAACCAAGGCAGCTCCAGGGGCTCCATAGAGTCGGGTGTGTGCCTGGCACCAGCTGAGGACCCACCAAGGATTATGGCTGCCTGTCACAGGTGTACAGTGTTAGCAACAACTGAGAGGTGTCTGTCCCAGTTAGGTACCTGGCTTTTTCCATTCCTGAATTGCTATCTGAAGCCTCAAGTGTAGATGGTTTTCTAGAAAGGTGATCAAGCCGGCATGTGAACACAGGGTAATGTTCTCTCTCTGACCTTTTCAAGCTCCCAGGAGAGCTGAAAAGAATTGAATCCTTGCCAGGGGAAGGGTTTAAGTTGACAGGACAATTCTGGGATTAAGCAGCTGCCTGCCAATGCTTTTGCTAACTTAAACTGCACTTTCTTCCATTAATTTTCCTGTCCTCGGTCCTTCAGGACTGCTGTTAAGAAAAAATTTAAATTAAAAGTTTGTTTTGGTCCTTTTTAAAAGGTGCTTTTTCTTTGATGCTTGCACTTTTTTTAAATGGATAATATCAACCTAGGACTATTCCAAAAGAGAGGGGAGGGAATGAGGGAAAGAGTTGGAGAAATCACTTCTGTGTCTCCTGGGATTTATGAACCCTATACCCTCTGGGACAGAGCCATCCACCCACAAAGTGACCCAGTTCCTGGGGCAGAGCCAGAGCTCAGAGTCAAGTTGTGTCCTGTCCTTCTGGTGGGACCTTGTGTCTGGTGCCAGTTTAGCAAGGAAGCGAAGCATGCATGAATGATGCGCACATGCTGTGGGTTTTTATGGACTTTCAACAGAATTGAAGATCTTTCTTCTCACTGAACTCTGATTTGCATGTCAGAGTCCAGGCTCTCTTTCCCTCTTTATTTCAATACTAGAGATGTCATAAAGATCTTAAAATGAAGTGGTTTGTTTCCTTTCCTTTGCTTAAAAATGGGTAAGAATGTATGAATTATTTTAATTTTTTTAATGCTTATATTTCAATGCTTTTCTATTTTATTATATCTTAATTCTCCTTCAAGTTATGAATATGAATATACAAATACAGCTGATGAAACTTTTCCAAATCACTCATGCATTTTCCATTGACAAACCCAACAAAAANAACCAAAAACCCAACAACCGCACGGACTCAGCATGGCACTGTAGCTTGCGCAATGGCCATGTACCACAGCAGATCTACCACCAGCTGCCTTAGTTTCTCCCCCTATTAAATGATACAGAAACTTCACTCTCATAGAAGTTTGAAAACCGTAAAGTGCTAGAGTGAATAACTGTAGTAATGGCAGATTGTATGTGATTTGTCAACACAAGTAGCTCAGATACTGAAACCTGTATTCTGTATGGCAAGTGTTGCCTGGGAAACCTATGTACAGCACAATTTCTAAAGCCCACCATACAGACAGAATACAACGTCATATAGAAGGAAAAAAGAACACATTTCAGACCAGCTCTAAACCAAGGTAAGAAGAGGGTACCCAGGACAAGAGCACATGTCGTGACGACCAGAGTCACAACCACAGTGTGAGCTTACATATCTCAGGGTGCAGCTTGAACTGTGAACAGACTGTTAGATCCCTTTTATTACAGTCAATCACTTATGGATTATTTTTTTCCTTCATGAATACTTAATGCAACATATAATTAGACGTGGCAAGTGAATGCCAGGTCTGGAATTAAGACTTGAGCTTTCCTGGCTTTAATTTTAATGCTTGTATTATTAGACACACTGGGAAAGTTTGTGAGAGCTCTTGGCACAGGTGGCTGAACGCTTCAGCTGGCATGGGGAGCATCTGCCCCAGTGGAAGCCCATAGCTTGGTGCTGTGTCAAGCTGGAAGGCTAGGATGGGGTAGTCACTATCAAAAACTGGTCCCTGCTACATCATGACCAGGCAGGGCAAGGTTTTAATATTGTACTGTTGAAACCAAAGTTTTAATTTTAAGGCTTCCCCACTTTATTTTTTGACTGCATCTATCAGCCAGTTTACCTGTCACTGTAGGGAGCTCCTGGGAAGCAAAGCTTCTTGATCTGCAATGAAATCAGTCATGAGCAAGGAAGAGTTACCCTTTCTTGGCTCTTCACTTCAAGTGGTTTGTTCACTAGAAAGTGCAGAAAAGACTTACTGGTGACAAGTTGCCGCAGTCATCAGTAACTTTCAAGTGTCTCACACTTTGAGATGAACATAGTTTTGCCTCAGATTGCTCAGAAGAAACAATGATGAGGAACACATGAGTAAAAATCCTTGAGTAAGGATGAGTGGAATGGGTTTGTGCCCTGTGGGATGATGATGATATACTTGGTTTTCCATTTTTAAAAATCTCTGAATATGCAAAGTTGTCACAAATGTCATTAGAAAAACCACAAAAAATATATTAATCATAAAAAAATAATATCAATTTTTCCAACCAAAACTATGTTAAAACTGACTTGAAATATTAAGCTCTATTTTTATATTTCCATTGTTGTCACCAGTGGTCCCATGGAGAGTTACACCTCTCATTGAACAACACAGATGTAGGTTTCATTCTGAAGATATTCTGTGCAGTTGCTCACCCATGTGTAACCGAGGTTAGTATAGGATAAGAGACTGTTTTGTGCATTTGATTGCACAAACACTTTTTAAAAAAGTAACACTTTGAGGGTAACAGATTCCCTTGGTAAACTATGTAAGCAGTACTGATTATTGCTCCAGATAAATATTTTTTAAAATCGGACTATTTTAACATTTAACAAAATATTTTATAAGAATAGTGCTCTCAAAGCTTTAATAAAATAACAGTATTTCTGACTGATTTTTTTTTGGCCAGTGAGCTGTAATCAATTATTAACAGTACCTTCAGTGGGATGCATATTCTGATAGGAGTCCTTGACTCGTCAAAGAGAACAGAACCAGGGAAAGATGTTCTAACAAATTACAACTACTTGAAAGAAGTACTTTACTATGAAAAAAACACTCTTTAAACTTAAGCTGACTCAGAGTAGCCTGTTTCAGGTCATGAAAATACATCATCGAGGTTTCAGGAGTACTGAAATGTATTATTTAAAAAAATTAAAATAAATTGTTACAATATTTTGGAGAGCTCAAAACGTCTTATTCTTCTGGCAGTTCTGCTTGGAAATATTTTCTGAAAGTGGGACTTGTTACAAAAAGGAAATTCCAGAACTTGCTTATCTCTAAACTCAAGCCATCCTGCATACAAAGAACGACCTGGAAAGTTAATCAGATTTATTAACTATGCAAAATGCTATATCTGCAAAGTGGCTCTTCTGTGGTTGCTTCCTCTCTAAAGGAACAGCACATTTTCATGTTGCTTTGTTACTGTGACAGTTTTGTTCTAATTATAACCGATCAGATTCAGATACCTTAATAGCTTTGCAACTACTAATTTTAATAGGAACTGAGCACACTGAGATATGTCATAGAGTAGGTAGTCAACCCTGCTTATACGTGCTGCTGCTGAGAGGAAATAAGGGATGTTTAAGTCAGGGGAATCACCCAAAGGGCAAATTTGATCCACTGTTTTTACAGACAAAGAGAAACACAAACTCAAGGGGGTAAATGTAGAGGTATACAGGCTGGTATCTGTCATAGTTTGGGAGCCACAGCTGTTTAAAATTGTAGGTTTTCAATGCCAAGCCTCAGCCATTGATACAACTATTATTATTATTTTATCAAGCCTAATCCTAGGGAGTATTTTAGTCAGACAAAAACCTTCTAACTCTTTGTTTATTCATTGCACCTGTATAGCACCCTCAACACCTGCTGAGTTAAAGTTCTGTTTCTGTTGTAGCAGGAAGCAAAGGTCTTTGATAAACACAATTGCCTCGGTGAGGAAAGAAGCACATCTTCAGATCTAAATAAAAATGAAGACACGTGGTGAATTCTAAGGATTATGTTAATTAAAAGAAAAATAAACAACCAAACTCAGTATGGCCTCTCTTCACTGTTGGAGAGAAACCTGCAAGTCGTACTGGTAACTGCAGCCCTATAACTTCCTCTGGAATGGCTACAGTGCATGTCAGGTCACTGTGACTAGTGAGGATGCTGCCTGGAAAGATGCTGTCCCTACTCCCCCATGTCACAGGCCTCTTGGCTTCATGCTGACACCAAGAGCTCTGCCCTAACCCTACACTGATCTGTACTATTCTCCAGCGCTCGATCCTGGGTTCAACGTTTGCATAAGTTGGTCAGTGGTGTTCTTGGCAGCATTTAAAACTGACATCTGCAAGTGAATGATATCATATCTTGTGACCAGCCAGCACTTGTAAAATACCCACTGTACCTCTTAAAATTAAGGTGCTTCAAGTCAAGAGCTTAAAACATGCATATTGGTATTGAAGGACTGAAGCCTTAATTAATGTCATTAGACTGATTTATTTTTCCTCCCTCACCACCCATCTCTCCCCGCCTCTTGGCAGCTTCTTGCAAGGCTTTAAATTTCATTCCAATGTAAATAATAAAATAAAGGATCATAAATCTTTGTCTAATTAGTTTGCCCAATGAAGGATTGTATTTACTTTTATGAAAATATCGGTTGACACTCTAGGTTTAAAACCAGTTACACATAAGCATGAAAATAACACCCTCTTCCCTACCCCATTGACATAAGTGCCTTTACAAAGATTGTTACCTTTGGATAGCGCTCTACTTGCAATTTTCAAGGGATTTTCCCTTCTTAAATTCAGAAAGAAGAAAATAATTTAGACCATTTCTTGTTCTCTGGTGTCTGCCTGTAGTGGTGTTTTTATATGCAAAATATTAATACAGAATTGTTACAAAAAAGACTCTTGAGCTCATAAAATTATTGTTCAGTCAAGATGGTAAGTGAAAACTGAGTAATTGAGTTTAAAGCTTTTATTTTGAAGTTGGAGAAAGAATTATGCTGTATAAATTTGGCTCACAGAGGACTGATTTGATCTGATTACAAAATGGTTGATGTGAAAACATCCAGTCAGGGAAGCAGCCAATATAGCCAATAAGGTGTACTGGAATAAATTGTCGGGCTTAACAGGTACTTGCTAACATACCATTAGCAGCCACTGGTGAGCAACCAAGGTAAGGAGAGAGACTGTTGATCCAAAAACTTTCATGATCCCTCAAAGACTCTGCAGGGCAACCAGGATGATGCAGGTGTCTTATCTCCTGCACATCTGGTCTTGCATGGAAAGATACAGAACAAAACAAGTGTATTTATAACATTACTCAGTTACACCATCTAAAACTAAAAAAAGTAAGAAAGGGATGTTGGATCATCCTGTCCTTTTTTTTTCTAGTACAGGACAATTTGTCTCTTTTAAGAGGCATTTACTAGCTTCTCACTCTTCCCTTAAGTACATTGTAGTTAAATGAGTTTCTATAAATAACGGAATTGCAGGTATTGATTACTTTTAAATTGTAGTAGTGTTGCATAATATGATATTGGCAGCTGTGCTATGATAAAATAGGATGTTATACTCTAATTGAGTCAACAGAGGACTGACTCATCCCCAGTACCAGCCTGGCTGGCAGGTCCTGCTGTCACTCACGGGGAAATGGCACTTGGCTCACCAAGTGGGTCTTCACAGGCTATGCAAACTTGATAGCAAGTAGACCTCCTTTAAGCTGATCCCTATATAATTAGCTGAGAAAAGATGATGCTGACTCAGAATGAAATCCAGAAGAGCTCTTATGGAGCTAGTTGAAAAGCACAAAGTCAGGGGTGACTGTATATGCACAGAAAAAGATGCAGATTCCTGAAAATGAGAGGTAATGCTTATTCTTTGTTTCTGAAGGGCTCTTATTCCACTAACTTATCCTTCAGTAATGCTCAAAGTTATTTTTAGGTTATAATTTGTAATTCTGGAGGGCTGTGCGAGATAATTTTCTAAATTCTGGCACTGGTCTCGCTCACCAAGGTATCCTTGAAAGCATTTTTTCCATGTAAATGAAAAAAATGCTTCTCCTGCTTTTCCAGAGCTATGATGGAATTAATCCATTGCTACAGGGATTTATTAGGCTGATTATTAGCTTCTTACAAGTATTGTGGTTCATTTACATTTCTGATTATGACACTTCCTTGTGTGCCTTTTGAACTTTTGTAATTCTGTAATTGCTTGGCTAAATAGTCAGCACTGAGAGCCCCATCACATGTTCATTACGTATCCAAATTTCTTCCTTTAATTATGAGACACGAGCACATCAAGGACATAGGAGAAGGCTGTATATGTTGAAGACCTTCCTTCCAAATATGCTAAGAGTAAACATTCCAGCAAGGAGGAGAAGCAGTCTAGGGTGCAACAACTCTATACTTTATCCTCACCCCCGTAAAAAAAAACATAGGGAAAATTAATTAGAGGAAATATAACTATAGGCCAATGTTATGACCCATAAAAGCCTTTGAAATCACAGATCTGAAGACACAATCCTGGAAACATCTCTGCTTATAGTGAGAGAGAGCAAGATGTAAAAGTTAAAAATGTAAGAAATATATGAGTGATTCAGTGTTTAGTTGCAACTCTTAGCACAGAGTGATTAGTTCCAAATTCTTACATAATCCCTGCTAGCTAGTGAAACTAACTTTTAAGATCCAACATGAAAATGGTAGTTATGCTAAACTTTGAGCACACGTCTCCAGTCATCACAGGCTTCCATCACACCTGTTGCTGCTGTAGGAAAAAGATGCAGAATTGAAAGTAGAATTACCAGCAGAAAAAAAAAATGCCACAACCAATCACCACCAAATGTGTTACTTCAAGCAGAAACAATGCTTAATTTCAATACAAGCTCTCCTACCCAACATATATCCATTTGGATTGTTGTGAATAATACCAGTCTTAGAGCTGACAGAAATACTCTGAAGTGTTTGATGTTTTTCATGTACTCAGTATAATTTAGTTTAAATAAAGTACTTCATAATATATTAATGGAAACCTTTCATGATGTCTATTATGAAAAATAAGATTGTTGAATCTTGGGAAAAAATGTTTGGCTCGTTGTGCAGTGAGGCTCCTTTTTAAGTGCCATTTATTCAAGATACCAAAACTAGAGCTGAAATGGTTAGAAAAAAATGAGACAAATTAAATATAATCTTTTTTTTTTTTTTTTTTTTTTTGTTGAAGATCCATGTTTTGTTAGCATTCTTGAGCATTAGAGCACACATACACGAGAATAGGTTTCACCTGAATACCAGCATTTGTGCTGTAAAGCTGTACCAGAATGATAATCAAATAACTCCATCCATACCGGTGCTTCATGGATTTAGTACTATGACTCACGAGTGCCTGTATGCTCTTCGGGCTCTCCCAAGCTAATATTGCAATGAAAATGTGTATGGAAACTCATTGTGTCTTATCACTTGTAACAAATCTTTCACATTCCTGTTGGGAGGAGGATGTAATACAGTTCTGATTACTGGTTTAGTTTTCAGTAGTGGTAGCTGAACAGCTTCTGTCTTTATCTTAGGGATATGGATGAGAACATTGATGACATCAGCTGTTTCCTTTCTATAGGTCAAGCTATAGTATGTGAGATAAATCCAAAATTTCTTATTGAGTTCTTAGTGCTATTCTTTATGTTCTAATGGAGAAAGACAGGTCACACACTAGTATTTGTGCTTCAATCACAGACATTTATTCTTTGCAAGGTGTTATTGACCTAGGTTAGCCTCTATATTACCTCTAATTATTATTTATGCACTAGCAATGTATGATTTTTATGTCAGTTTTCTGTTTGGTTATTGATATATATCAGGTTTTAAATAACTGGGGTTTTTTTTAAAATAGATTTTTATTGAGCAGTCTCCACCAAGCTTCCACCACCATATCAGTTTTTACTATGAAACAGCTATACATTGTACTGCTCATTTGATGCTGGTGATAGTGGTGGCTTTTAGGTCTTTCAAAGAAGATTGGTAACCATCCTTATGTTCTGTTAGATGTCTTAAAGGTTTGATTAAATGGCTGCTGAGAACCAGAACAAGACAACTGCAGCATAGTCTGCCAGTAATTCAACAAGACCATTAGGTTATTTCAAGAAATCAATACCTCAATTTATATGACTGAAGGTGTTGAGAGAAAGGCTAGGCACTGCTGAATACTTTCAAAACTGAATAGAAATAAAAACACTAAAATAAATCCAAGACTTACGTTTACCTTACAAACCAGGTATGCCCAGGAATGTCAATACCATGTCTGACTATCATAACTTGGTCTTTTGACCTCAGCTTTATAGATCTACTTAGTATCACAATGTTTAGAGAATCTTGTGTGGCAACATTCTTGGACTATTGCCTATAGAGTAATTTACAGTCCTCATTTAGAAGACAGGTAGGCTCAGTTTGTTAAGATGAGATTGTTAAGATATGGAAGAGAGAGAAAATTATTTGCTGAAGTTTACAAGAAAATATTCTGCTGAATTCAGAACCAGCATAACACCACATGATCACCTCTCACCTCACGGCTTTCCCACTCCAACACAAACGTAACACTAAAAGGCCGTAATTTGCAGACCAGCTGCAACTCTTGCTGAAGTCAGTGAAGGCTGCAGCAGTTTGCCACCACTCAGATTCATAGTCATTCATGGCACTGAGAAAAATAAGGATCATCAGAGAAACTGTAAATCAGAAAAATCTCCAGATTGTTGATATTAATGATCTCCCAGACTAAATACAGTACAGCAAATACAGAAATGTTCTGTAACTGAGATAAGAGATGAGGGTTAAGTTAATGTAACTGTGGCCAAGAGACTGAATTCAATGCAACTAATATCTAGTGATTTGTTAAGTACAGATTCAAATGCATTCATTTTACGTAAAAGCTAACTGTATGCTTTCAACAGCTTTCAAATACATTTCTTAACCTTTCCTCTAGGAAAATCAATTCAAAGGTCTTGCAGTTCAAATTTACATTAACAAAAGTGGCTACCTTGGGCTATCATATATAGGTTCAAACCTATTTGGTCCAAATCAGTTCACTCTCGGTGGATATAAAGAGCAAATCAAGCCACAGTAATTGCATAATATGGAACACCTGAATCATGGCTATGGCTTATTTACTTCACGGCTGCGGCTGGTGTTGTGTACCTGCTTATACCAGATAAAATATACAAGTAAATTTTCCATTTTCTGAAGATCTGCTGAAAGAAATGGATTTAGTCTGGAAAATACCACAGTATTTATCAGTCTTATACTTAGGCTGTTAATGAAAGACAACTTTGTTTCTTTCTAAACTACAGAAATGAAGCTGGCTTTCACCAAACAATCTGAAAGGCAAGCTTTTTCCTTGGAGAAGGACAATGTTAACCCTCAGGCTGGCATTCAAGATGTGAGATGACACCCACATCACATCTTGCTTATTGTTCTGTTTTTCTCATGGTAATTCCTAACACTTCCAGCTGAGGTCTCAGACTGTGTTGTGCTCATCACTGTGCAAACCTACACACCAGCCCTGCTTGTGTGTGAAGAGTGCTGGGCAGGCACCAGCACTCTTTTCCAGCAGATCTGAAACCCAGATCCCAGGGTCATGGTCCTGAGCCTGTGCTGGAGCGAAGGGCATGTGTATTTGGCCTCTGCAGTATAGCAACATGGGCAAGCAGGACATGTTTTGCTTGTCATTTGGAGCAATCACATACATGCCCACCCTATATCATTTAAATATATGCTCCAAAGAGCTCTAAGGTCCAAATGAGAACCTTATATTTTCAGATCTTTTACTGGAGAAAATAACTGAAGAAAAGAATTGAACTGGATTTCTTTGACTGAACAAATATTGCTGACAATAAGAAAGATGTTTATAAATCTAATTACTAATGTTATTATCATCATTTTATTGTCATGTGTTGTTAAACAGCTGTCATATTTCCTGACTCTGCATTTGGCTACACAGTGAATAGTGTTTTGCTTTTCCCAGATGTGCTGCTCACAGAAGTATGTTGTTAACAGGTTAGAATTGAAACTCTGCCACTGACGCGCACTTCAGTGTATATTTATTATTAATACAGAGAATCTAGTAATGTTGTGAGCTTGCTGAATTAAAGGCAAAATCAAAGGCATTTTACCTGTCAAGGCCTTAGTTCAGAGTTCTCAGTTTATCTTGCACTGGATGACAATGCATCATTGATTTCTGAAATGGAGCAGGCAGCTACCTTCATTATCCTGAACCAGTCTGGCAACTTCAAGTCTGTGCTCAGTGGCAACTTCCCATGGTAGGCACTTTATATCACACTGCTGTATCACTGAATGTATTGAGCCTGTATTTACGAGGTACATCTATCAACAGTGAAGGCATCTGCTGGTAAGGGTTAGATGAACAGAAATAACGGTGCCCTAATAAAATGCAAAGTTCAATACTGGGAGCCCTGGTGGCAAGGCGTGCATTGCAGAGCTGGGCCTTAAACCTCTGCCCATGCTCTCTGCTCAGTCTGCTTTCAGAGTGACTCCAGTCATAGGCAGGCTACAGACAGTGGCTATTATTTTAAAAGCCCTCATTGTTCTGTGAAAAATCTAGAAGTGACCATTCCTTAATGGACTTCTTACTGAAAGCAGTATGAGCTTCTCTACAGCTCTTCAGGAACACGGGTCTGTCTTTTCAACTACTTCCACAAAATATCACAGAAGGTACCCTCTGCCCCAAAGCCCAAGAAATTGAGTTTCTGGCACACTTTGGAGGTGAAATATTCACAAAGCTGTTGGAAACACCTAGCCAAGAGTGCATCAGCAAAAGGCCTAAAGAGCCAAGCCGGTATGTCTGCAGCTCAGCACTTTTAGTTGGTCACCATCTCAACCAAGTACTTAGCTCCCGTCCTGCCTCTCTTCATGTCCTTGTTCTTAACCAGAGCAAGCTAATCTATATCTAATGCCAAAGTGTCCTGAAGATACCAAGTGGTGTGTTCAGACGACCTGGGTCCTTATCATCAACTGATCCTTTATCATCAACTTAAGCATTTTCCATCAGCTGGCTGGAAGCTTCAGAAATACCTGCCTGACAGGAAATGATGAAGAAAGGGATAGCTTGGGTTGAACATGCTGAGTCTGGTGCTGAGGGATTGACTGGATGATTATAGCTGGTGCATGTTCTGTGTCAGACCTGAGTTTGAATCAAGCCCCATACATGACTTTGAAAGTACAGTTGTTTTCTCCCAGTTCCCATAATTATCTTTCATTTTATTTTGCTAGCCTTAGTCAGGACTTGAAAAAATGCTTTTCAGGGAAGGCTTCCAACTCTTCATGCATAATCTTCTGCATTTATGTTCATTTGAGCTATGCTTATATCACAGAAGAGTGGGCAATTAAAAATGCAATTAATTTTTTTGCTAATTGAATACTTTCTGAGTAATTGACAAACCTGGATGATTACCAACAGCAGGAAAATATTTAACTGTTAGCCAGCATCTAAAAGCATCAGAAATAATCATCTGGATTTGTACAATTTTTGGTCCATCTGTGTAACACACCATATGCCTCTGTCTTCAGTAAGAGAGTGTGAAGAACTGCTCCTTAGGACGGAGAGTGCTCAGTATCTAGAAGATGCTATCTGGGCTTTCCTCTGATTATTTCTGTTGTGGGGTGGAATTCTGCTCTAAATCTGCTTTTGAGGACCTGCATGTGATGCTCGCAGAGGCCCTCCCTGCACCATTGCCAGCAGGAGGCAAAGGAGGGAATGTAATAACACCACAGTCTTCCTACTGAGAGGGCATATGATGGACTGGGAAAAAAATGAAGCAAGGTGTGGATGCTCACCATCTGGAGATCAGGCTACAGGCTTGAAGAAGGGTCTGGATTCCTCAACTTTTTACATGGTTCAGGCAGACCTGAATCAAAGAGGAGCAATGTTAGGAGTGTCAGAAATCTGGAAATGAACTGCTGAGTCCAAAATGAGCTAGCCAAGAGCTGTCACAAAGTAGGGAAATCCTGCCTGGACTGTCTCCAAAGAGACTTGAGACTAAAAGGAGCAAAGCCATCTGAGTACATTGCTGGAATGAACTTGCAGCATGGCAGTATGCCCAGGTTAGAGATGGCATCAGGACTCTGTTACGATCCATCTGCAATAAATTGAATGTTCACTCTTATGCAAGATCTTGATGTGTCTCTCTCCAGAAGGAATCATTGTCCTTCACTCAGAGATCTGCATTGCACAATGTATGCTGTAAAAAGACCTCAGGGTGTCCAAGACTAGGGTTTGATCTGGCAATACCTGCTTCTGGTTCAAGCTCGATAACTGAGTTACAGTCAGATGGACTATCTAGAAACTCTTTAATTAGTTGTCTTTCTTTACAGCAATATATGTCCAGACATATCTTCACTCTTCAGTTATTTATCCTCCTTACATGTTGCCAATTTACAGATGATCAAAGTCAGTATTTAGATGTAAAAATGCTTAGAAGTTTCATAGTGAAGGTTGGAGAGGGGATTTATTTTTTCTTTTTCAACTTTTTTAACTCCAATCCTAGACAAATAACAGCACAGCAAACTAAAATGCTTTTTTTTTCTGTATTGATCAAAATGATTTTGAGACTTAGGCAAGAATTGTTTGCTTTTCTTCAGAGAGAGAAGCACAGGCAGATCCAACTGAAAACAGTGTTGGCCAAAATGACCTAGTAAGAGGCAAAATGTGACACAGAGCATAGCTGGCCTGTTTCTTAGTTGAGACAGCTATGTAAGACATCTGAAATACTTTTCAGTAAAAGAGAAAATGGCACTCAGATAGCACATTCAACAGTATTCAGTTTAAATTTAACATTCTAAAAGGTATATTGAAATGACCAGCCTGGAATTCGACACACCTAATTTTACATTCTGAAATGCTTGTCCTGCACCCAGTGCTGGGAATAGCTTTGCTGCTGAGACCATCTCCACATGAGACACATCTCCATCCTCTTTTTATTGGCTGATGTTCAAATTTTATTTCTTTAGTTAAATTTTCTGGTTAAACATTATGTACAGGCACACCTCATTTCACCAGTTATAGCCATAGAGTTTAGCCAATTTATGGCTAAATAGCCCACTCCTGTCAAGGAAGGGATGGAATTTGCTGAATTAATATGAATTCCTTGAGGCAGTAGCTGTGTCTGAGCAGTATTAAGGGGAACCAATCCTGTTACATTATGATAGTTCAGAGACCTACAAGTGTTGCCCTTTTCAGCATGGTAAAATCCACATACGATGCATCTTAAGGTAAATGGAATCTCTTAGTTTGATGGATAGATGATGGGAATTATTGATGTGTCTGTCTAATGTGCTGTTCTCTTGGCAGATAGCCTAGTTTTCAGAGGATAACTGAGAGCTCTCGTATGCTGTTAAGTGTTTTTTGCAAGTGTTCTCAAATCACATACAACCAGATCAACTCTTGCTTTGCAAGATACACATGATGGCATTGATTCTATAGATGATGCTTATAACCAGCTGGGAGATAACTGATCCCACATGGTTAAGTAAGATTCAGTCCCAAGAGACATATTTCACCATCAAGCTCTGCCTGCAGTCTTTCAGGACTGGCTGCTGCAGGAGTTTCACCCATGTGAGGCAGCAAGGACTGCACAGTCACTGTGCTTTCAAAACATGTTAGTACCATTGCTCACTGCTCTCCAGGCAAACTAATGCTTTAGACTCCTTTCCTTGCATCTTTTTTGACAGGTTTTACAAAGATGCATAATCAATGGCATGCCACCGGCTAGCAAGTGTTTAGCACAGATGTGCCCATTGAGTGTATACTCTATATGATCAAGACTATTTCAAAATGAGCCTTTAAGGAAGCAAAACTACAGACAGAAATAGGGAACAAACTTCCAGACATCCTTACCAGCACGCAGGGCATCAAAGGATATTCTCACTGCCCATGTGCCAAGTGGATATGCAGCGTGGACTCCCAGCACTTGTTTTGCTGCATAATTTCCCTTCTTCAGATCTGTCTCTAACTAGGCCTACAATGAACTTGAACAAATGCAGTAACTGACTGAAACACTCATGCTACTTCAAACACAAGCTTACCATGGCCCAACTAGAGCTGTGTGGACTCTGCAACTTTTCCGATGTGTTTTTTTTCTAGGCAAGTGTGCAATGCATTAACAGTGAGGTTGGTTGATCTCAGTCAATAACATGATGAGTTTGCAAGTTATCTTCTTTGTGTGAGCGTATTTGTGCTCTGGAGTATTTTGGGAGGATGTATGTGTTTTTCTTGTTACTTTTGCCTTCATATGTCACCACAGTATGTAGAAGACTATTGTGGAGTCTTAGCTTCTTCAGCTCCTGCAGCTACATTTTTACAGTATCAACATACTGTATTTGGGATTGTTTTTATTTGCAATACTATGGCTATTACTTCTTACATGGCCTCTTGCTCCCTGTATATCTCCCTAACCATCCTCCCTCCTACTGCAGCTGTCAGCTCATCATGGTTGCTGCATGGTGTGACATATGGCTGTTCTGTGGAAACTCAGTTTGTGTCCTTCCATTTGAACATAAATTCTTTCCTATATACCATTTAATCATTTAACTCACCAACTAGAAGAAAGCTGGCAAGAGGTCTCAGGATGAAAGTGATTTTTCATCTCACTGATGCAAGCACACTGCAGGAATTTGCTGCTCCTGAGCTGTGCTCATCACATTTCCATGGCAGAGCTGTGGGCACAATGCCTAGTGGAAGACCAGTGACACAGTCCTCTGTAAGTCATACTCTCACAGTTCCCTCAACCAAAAGCTGCCCATTTTCACCGTGGCCAGTGTCACTTGTGACTAGTTGAGATTGTACGATTAGTGCTTTTCTTGGGGAATCCTTATCCTTTTGGCAAATTTCCTATGTTAGTAGCCATCTCTTCTGTGTCATTAATCATACTGCTCTTCTCTTTAATTTGATCAGCCCACCATGCATTTCGGAATCCCTGCCAATACTTTCTTTCTCCTCATTTTGAGAGGAATGATTTGTGTAACCTTCAGGAGTGTTCCTGACATTACCAAAAGCTCCCTTTTATAGTTGGAATTTATGGATGGAAATATATTGATGCTTTCTTTTTCCTCTGTTACTAATAGTTGCTATTGCTCTGTGTGCCAACACTCCTCTTTGCATTTTTCCCATGGGTGTAGACCATGAGGTCTACTGCTTGTTCATACCAGACTGACAGTGTGATGAAGGCAGAGCACATGCTCTAGAAATGGTACCTTACAGGTATTGTGTAGGGCCAGGTCTGATACGCAGAAATTGCTTCATGTTTCTAAATTGTTTCCTTGATGATGCTTTTCCCAGGTCCTTTTCCAATTATTTTCTGTGGGTTTTTTGCTTTTAAGTTACACCTACAGTTACAAAATACTGAATGTTCACATACCAAGACTAATGCCCTCTCAACTTAAGCAGACACTTTTTTTTTTTCTTTTTTTTTCTTCTTTTTTTTTTCTCTAGCTACAGTAGTCCTTGACTGAGTCACTGCTTGCTGATATTGAATCTAACAAAACTGAAGTGGCCCCAATGAGTCCTCCCTGCAAGGACTGGATTTCATTAAACACTCCAGTTTGTTGACTAAAAAACTGAAGCGTCTAAAAGCAACTCTAGTAATGTTTGTTACCTTTTTTTAAGGATTCATTGTTTCTAGAAATCATCACAGTCTTCTCCAAACTGTATTTTCTCCCTATTTATGCAGCCTATGAAGGCTACTGTCTGTGTGTTCACATTTTATCTTGGAAACCACATAGAAAAAAAAATGCTCAAGCAGTACATACTAGATTTAGATGAGTTCAAGTAAGCACTTAAAAATAACTCTTGGATGCTGCACTTCATCCCACTATCACTGATTCTGGACTAGAAGTACTCTTGAGGGATGCACAAATTTTGTTTGAAGGCCAAATGCAGATAAGAGAACAAGCCAGGCAAGGACTGTGGCAGCTTTTCTGTTTTGCTTTTGTTTCTCTCCAGTATAAATCAATGATTCTTTACAGATTTTTGCCTTTTAATGCTACCTTTTTTCCTGTAACATCTTGTCCCCAGGCACTCATGTACTTATTTGGCTTACTGAGGCTTTGATTCAGCTCACACCGCTGAGAGCAGGTGTTGAGAGCATGGCCTTGGGTGCTGCTTTCTTCAGTGCTGAGATTTTTGCTTATAGTCCTTCACTATGAAAAGTACCAAAACCTTCAACAGAGGGCGAAGCAGTTAAGTTTATGCAATAAGCAGCTATGTGAAGGTGAAACTTTGGAGGGCTTTAACCTTAAAGTTAGTCTTAGTTCAGTGAAGCTCTAGGGAAGTTCCGCATTTTTGGGTGCAGTGGGTCATTTGGGTGGGGTTTTTGTCATCAACTGAAAAGAAGTAACATAAAACAACTCAGCCAAAATAAAACATGTTTTACTGCTTGGAAGCTGTATCTCTATCATACATTCATATATTACTTATGCTGTTATCTCTTTTTTCCTGCTCATCCCATTACAGTCCAAAAAGAATTATGTTTTTATGAAGTTTTTCTACTGGCCTGTCAATACTCTTGGTTCTATTCTGCTTGGCCATTCTTCACAGACAGAGAACCCTCCACTTCAATTTCTGATTAACTGGTTTATTATCTAGGTGTAGTATTTTGTTGGTTAAGACCATATCCTATCAGCTTTCATGGCAACCGATCTCAATTCAGAAGTTCAATCTCACGTGTGGGTTTAGCGTCAGATGCTTTGAGAGTTCTTTAAAGTTGTTTGGGGAATTCAGTGCATCCTTTTCTCTACAGCCTCCAGTACCATTTCTGAGCTCAGCAAGGTTACACTAGCTGATGAACAGCAGTGCTTCATTTCTTTCAAGGGGGAACTCAGAAGCTCCTTATTCTGCAAATAATAGTTAATGTTCTAGTATAAAAATTAAGTAAGACTATAGTTAATAAGAATATCTCATGTACACATTAAATTTTAAGGGATATATTCTCCATTCATTTCACGTGTGATTACTCCTCTTTGTCATTAATTGGAATTCTGTGTAAAGGCTGAAGAGAGACCATCAGAGGTAATGTAAATTGAAACAAATCTCTGATATAATACAGCTTTTAAAGAAAGAGTCATTCAAGCAACACTGCTGCAGTATCCAAATATTCTGTGTCATTAACAACTAAAGGATCCTCTGGACTGTTAATAATTATGTAGTAGTAGGATGGTATAATTTACTGTTGCTTCATGAAGGCATTAAACATTACCAGCTAATAATTTTATATAGCAAATATTTGATATTGACTACATAAGATGGACTGAGCTCTGTTGCAGGCTCACAGCCCACTGCAGTGAAATGAGAAGGGATAGCTTCAATGTAGCTGTATAGCTTCAAAATACCTATAAAAAATGATAGAAAAATTGATAAGAATGATGTCAGTTCCTGTCTTGTACATCTTAGTCAGCTGAGCTGGAGACAAATTACAAGAACAGCAAGGTCTGACTGCTTCCTTATGCAACCAGGAAAAAAATCCCTCTTTCTCTTGACAGACAGTTCGATGCTCTGTCACAGTAGTTCAGCTGGAAAAGGCAGAAACGGGGAGTGCTGAAGTGTGGCTCACTTCTCACTGCTCTTAGATGACTCGTGGACCACTGCTGCTGCACTTTGTACAGCCACATGCCAGGGCCCCCTCGCCAGCTCCCCGACGCATATCTTGCCTGTGGATCTGCATAGCCATGGGATAGACAGAAGCCTCCCTCACGGTAAGGCTTTCCAAGAACTTTCTTTAGGGATAAAAGACAATTTATAATGTATTCTACTCTCTTCACCTAAATCCTTCCTTTACAATGGTACCTGTATGCAGTTACTGCTGGTTTTAAGCAATTTTCCTAGATGGTATGTCTGCCCTTATTTCATTTACTGTGTAGCCATACCAGCCGTGGTATCAGCACCAGGGAGAAGAGTATGGAGTAAGAAGGTCACAGGGGATGCTTAATTTGGCCTTACTGCTGTGAGAAATACTCATTTACCCCAGCTTTGCTGGCACTTTCCTCCTTGAAAGCACTGCTTCAGAAGTCACTTCTGTAGGGTCTCGAGCACCAGCCCTCCTCTGTTACAAAGGGTGTTAAAACAGTGGAAAACCAGCCATACACATCCTTAGAAGGAGAAACAGAGCAACTGGTGCTTCTGATATGCCTTTTTTTTTTCTGTCCTAGTTTAGTTCTCTAAGTGAAGCTTCACTCTCATTCCACCCAATGAAATACACTCATAGAAGTTAACCCCCAACTCCTTAAGCACACACAGACCAGGATTTGCTTAGAATAAACATTTGTTTCCATTTTAAATGAAGGTGATTGCCAATTAGCTTGATGTAATTAATGGCAGTGAATGCAAATTTACACCTTCCCTAAAAATTTATTCCAGGAAACAAATGGCTATTTCTAGTTTCTGCTTGTTTTAAGGCAAGCCAAGATGAGTTGCAAGCATTTGTGTCTTGAAAGAAATTATTGCAAATGAGGTAGGTTTGCATTTGTCATCATGTGTTAAGTATTTCATTTTAAGTGGCAAACAATTAAATAAATGCAAAATAGGATTGTATCTGGCCTGGGAAAGGTTTTCACTGGAAGATGAGAAGTGTGTTTGAATGAGAACATTTCCACGTGTTGGAAAGCATCTGTGAAATGTATGTGTGAGAAGGTGGTGGGATGGGAGGGACTGTGGTGTGCTTCACTTTGAAACGTTTACATCAAACAAATTTGGACTTATTTTAACTATTGTAAGGTTTGGCTTACTGTACAGAAGTGAGACATTAGTATTATCAATGTTTATGAACAGAAAAAAAGCAAGCGTAGTCCTGGGATTAGGATACAGAATGGTCTGATGTCTCTGCAATACAACTTAATCTGATTGCTGCAGCGTTCAGTACCTCAGTTCATAATAAGGCTGTGGAGCAGAGCTGTATTTTCTAATCTGGGATAATTAAACTAAAATAAAGGTGTTGTGGAAAAGCATTGAGAGGCAGAAGCAGAGGGAACTGAATGTTTCTACTACTTTTGATGTAAAACTAACTGACAAACCCATAATAAAGAAGAGAATAAATGTATTTTTTTATTTTTAAATGTTAATGATTTCTGATAGGCCAAGCTAATTCTCTTAACTATATGAAAACATGGGGAGGAAAAGAGAAGGGATACTGTGCAGCACAACTGTGAAGGTTAGCCATAGTATGGCTGATCAGAGGAAATAAATCTGGGGCAAGTAAAGAGACTCCCTAGTTAAAAAACAGGCATTGGAAGAGAAAGCTTTAGTGTGGCTCTATAGAAGCTTTAGATTAGTGCAAAGTAAGGAAGAAATAGGGGGAAATATTTTCCTGGGTTTTTCTGGGTTCTGAGGAGAACAGGTTTTTTTCTGTATGCTTTTTTGCCATTTTAAATTCTCACATTCCTTTCCTGCTCCCAAAATGGCATCTCATTTCCACTCTCAAGTTTCCCCCATAGCTATGCTTCATAAAAGCTGTGGGTAGTCTCATATCATAAATTATGTTGCTAATTTGATCCAATTTACCATACTGACTCCATGAGAATATTTAAGTTCTCTTTACTTCTGAGAAAAAGCATGGAAACCTTTGCGCTTGTATTTTTGAGCCCTGGAATGTCCCCCAGTGAGCAACGGAGAGCGTCACAGCTCGGGAATGTGCCAGAGCCCTCCAAAACCCAGCCCAGGTGCTACAGGCTGAAAGTGAGATCATGATAGTGAAAGCCAGCTAAGGTGTAAACACACTTTTATTTCGAAAGATAGTTTTTTGGGAGGTCTGACACTGAAAGCAACTGAGTTCACAGAAAACCACTTCTGGAGTCACTGATTTTTCATCACAAGAATACAGAATGGTACAAATGTGCTGACCTCTTTCAGAAGAGCAAATTTATATCCTCTTACACCGATGTGGTAATATATCCAGTACTTAAAAGACTGTAAGCTAGTGAATAGCAATATAAATGGAGGGTGAACTTTTACACCTGTTGTACTCAAAATAGATTATTTCCGAGAATGCTGTTTTTTAAAAAAGTATGCTTGTTTTGTAAAAGCTTACACTAAAAAAACCCCTTTTGACAACTCTACTTTTCAGCATTCCCTGAATAACTACTCATAACTACTAACTACTTGCTGAGGGATTTTATGTTTGTATTTTGTCTTGGAATACATTGCTATTTTGTCAATACCTCAATATGCATGCAAAACCTCTGCATTTGAAGCTGCAAGGTAGCAAACGGAGTATTTTTGGATGCTTGCTGAAACTTGGATCCTTGCTTTGTGCTTCCTGCACCATTACTCTCTTCTGATTACTGTTCCCGCTGCTTTTAGCTGCCACTTCTGCATTTTAAGCCTAGTGGAAACGATGCAACGTCGTGCATTTTTCTTTTTTTAGCCAGTATAAAGAATCAGGTAGCTACAAAAGTACTTGCTGTGATTTTTTTTTCTGTGTTTATGGCAGTTTTGGAGTGCAAAGTACTTTGGGATTGGCTGGCTTTTCAGATGAAATGCAGCTGTATCTGAATTCAGAATTCCCCGAGCTTGGTAGATCATATTCTCCTAACGTGATTCAGTAAGGGTACTCGGGGGTATGCAAGCTCAGAGTGTGCATATTTGTCTTCCTTCACTGCTATTTGTATAGCTTCTTTCAAATTTTTGCCAGGATGACAGTGTTTGCATTTGGCCTACTTCAGTTATTATTAGATTCTTTCTGTGCCCCATAATTGACTCTTTACCGAGATGCCATGTAAGATGCCTGAAGTCTTTTACATGTGTTATTTAAATATTTTATTTCTTCCATTATTTTGCTGCATGCCCTGTTTCCCTCTTCAGCAATAACCTCAAATGTTTTCAAGCCCCGTAACATTCTGTAAATCTACTGAAAGAGACCAGTAATGTAGCTAGCAAGAAGCTAACCGGGAAATGTCAATTAGGTATAATGGTACTAAATTAGAAATAGCATCTTGCAAAGAGCTAAAACTTCCCTGCCATCTGGTAATGTAGCAGGAAGGGATTAGGCAGGCTGGGAAATGATCATGCTTAGTAGGTATTTTGTCAGCTGGGTGAAACAATGAGGTGTCAATAGTTTGACCAGTGCCATCCGCTGAGTTATAATTTTAACATCAGCCAAATTCTGTTATATCCTTACCTTGTTTTAAGGTCTCATTTGAACATTATTTCTGTAGTATTTAACAAATTCCTTTCACAACCATCACCCAGACCTTTGGACCAAAGTAGAATGTGCAAAATTATTTTAGTATTAGAGAAATACTTCTGTTGCAAAATTGGAATGGCAATTCAACATCAGCATTATTTGAATACAGAGATACTTTTGGAATTTGGGGGAAAGGCGGGTGGTGGGAAAAACAGGAAGAAACTGGGTTATTTATTTCCTAATTACAAGCAGGTCATGTCAGACGCTATAATCAATAAGCTGTTCACTCACATTTCTGCATGACTGGAGCATGCTGTGAGTTGTCATGGTGTATATTTTTACTTAAACAGCTGTGTAGATGACCTTACATAAGGGTCAAAGCTGGTGAGCTAAAGCATGTTGCAAGTGAAATTTCAAAGGGATATCTGCTAGCTAGTGAAGTTATGCTTTCATGTGACTAAGCAATTTACGATAAGTACTGTAGCCAAGAATCAAAATGGATTTTTTTTCCCCAAGTGATTAAGCACAAATTCTTCACACAGTAAAAATATTTCTCTGAGTTCATTCAAGCATCTAACCATCTGACTGGATCATAGCCAGAAGCTAACTGAAAAAACTTGTGCTTGTATAGGCTGGAAGCAATGAAAAAACTATTGCTGGAATGTCTAGCTTTGAGAAAACATCTAATTCAGTTACTCTTTAAATACAGATTATTGAAGCCTATCTCTTTTAATTTTTTTAACCAAAACCACAGGACAGCATTCAGTAACAGGGAGTCAAAATACCCAACATGCATTCTAGAAAGCATTTTATGAAAAAAAAACCACAACAAACTAAACCATCCCAACAATCAAAACCTCTTGTACAGGCTTATGTACATTCATTAGATTATGAAAAGACTGAAATATGCTTATGAATACTCTTCTGTCTTCTCTTGGACATTAAATAGACATTGTGTTTACAGGGGGACTGAAGCACTCCAAACTCCAGTGTATCAGTCAGGTGCCAGATATTTCTGTGCCTGAGATGCCAAACTTTCATTTTGGAGTGGATATTTTTCTCTTTTTTTCTTTTTTTTTTTTAAATTGCTCATTAAAATTTTTGAGAACAAGAACAGAATGGAAACTAACAGTTCTGCAAAACAGGGGTTGTCTCACTGATCTGAAAAACTGAACACAGAAGTACAAATATCAGTCACCCTTTTCAAGTGTACTAGAAGTATCCTATATGGGGATAGTACAGGTGGCAATGTGTCAATTTAATCTCACCCACTAGAATTAAAACCTGCTTCAGTTCAGATGCTATTTGCATAAAATGTTGCTGTTCCTAGGTTAGTAAACCGTGCTTCATAGAATCATAGAATCATCCAGGCTGGAAGGGACCTCCAAAGGTCATCTAGTCCGACCTCCCTGCAGTCACAGGGACACCCCCAACTAGACCAGGTTGCCCAGGGCCTCATTGAGCCTCACCTTGAATATCTTCAGGGAAGGGGCCTCAACCACCTCCCTGCTTCCCAGGGTTCTTCTGATGAGGGGCAGCAGTTAAGTCTATTCTTTTCATTAGGATGAAAAAAGTACTGAGGCCACTGTTTACTCCAAAAACTGAACTCAACAAAAATAACTGGCTCTGCAAAAATTCTTCAAGTTTTGATTTAAACAGGTTTATTTACAGGAAATTTTTTTTGATCCTTAGGAAAGTGGGGAGAATGCAGGGATATGTACATCATGTCACAGGCCAAGCCTGCTCTTGCCAAGTCAACTAGCACGACAACTGTGATTGTGGTGAGAATTTAGCTGGTTCCAGAATAATTGAAGCTGACAGCCAGTATGGAACTGAAGCACATCTGCCTCATTGAAGGAGGAGAGTTGTTCAGGAAATTAATATTGCCGTGTAGAGTATTTTAGGAATTAACTAGATGTGATGGAGAAAGCATGGATATAAGACGACAGTTGCAAAGAAGAGAGGTTGTTAGCTAAAAGGAAACAGACGTGCTGGAACAAGCAGTCCTTATTGTTGCAGTTCACTCTTTATGGCTTGACTTGCATCATCTGACTCTGAATTATTTTGTTGATGCTTATACTGCTTGTGAATTCAGGAAAACAGAATTTAATTCTTCAAGGCACTGAGAACTATAGCTTAAATTAAGGATTTGCTTCCGTGCTTGAAGTGAAATAATATGTGCTTAAATACTGCTTTGAATTAGATCCAGAATGTTCAAGATCTCTTGGGACTCAGCTCCTGACAAATAACTCATTTGCTGCACATATCTGGAGACTAGTTCTAGCTAGTTAATGTATGAGAACCTAATTACTGCCTAAATTCTTGAAATGACCAAAATCACCATGTTTAGAAGTTAAGTCTAGTCATGTGAAGTAAAATGAGTCATGTTTCCATTTCCTTGATATTTACTGTTGTATGGATTATGGCATATTATGTTGTATGGCTTTGTGATAGACAGAACTTGAGGGGACTTAACTGAAGTTCAGTCTATTTAATTTTCAGATGTTAGATCTCAGCTACTGCAAGTTGTTACAGTCACCAATTTGTGCCCATTTGAGGTTTATGTATTTGTAAATGGATTACATAGGGGTTTTTTAGAAAATAAAAAATCAGCATACTTTGAGATTAATAGAGCTTCTGAATTGTATGGGAGGAAGAAAACAAATATAAAAAATGGAACATGTGCTGCAACCTTGTTTACCTACCTACTCAGCTATTTAACATCTGAAATTTTTATTCATAACTTAGGCTTCTTGCCTTCGGCTAAATCTCTAGCACATAAAGAAAAACTAGGAAGTAAAAGGAGAAAAATGAATATTGTAGCTCAGGGAAACAGATCAAATGATATTTAGAAATATAATCACAGTATCTTTCATATCTGGGGGAACTCCTGGCTTTACTTTGCTCTGCTGCACTAAAGGACTTTCTTCCAGTATGAGATCTGAGTTGAAGTTAATGTATTAAAATTAACTTTGTTATTTACAGAATTTTTGACTTTAGGAAGTTTTCTGACAGACACTCTAGCAATCTAAAATTTTTGGTACAAGGAGTGGAGAAAAACTGAAATGCTTATAAAAGTTGGTTTTTAAGTGGAAAATAAAAAGGGGGAGGGGGTGTTGATGGAAAAATACATTAGCTAGAGAAGTTAATAAGCACTGGAAATTCTGAAGACAGGGATATGAGGATGGCAGGGGAGGATGGTGAAGTTGTAACAATTGCAGCTGCAGTCTGGGCAATGCAGGCTTGAATTTGTAGCGGCGGTGATTCAGTTGTGAGGGAAGGATGGCTGTTGTTAACAACTGCTTCTCTTCTCTATGGAGCATTGCCAACTAATAAAAACTGTGTTATGAATTGAGTGTCCTTTAACCAAGTGTCTTATAAAAGACTAAAGTTATTTTCTTAGGATTGCAAGAATGTTGTCATTATTTATTCTGGGGAAGTGACACTGGAAAGATGCTACACCATGTTGTCACTTCAAGAAAGTTTGCAGGACAGAAGCTGAAGCCTGCAAGTTAGATTTTGGCTCGATAGTCTGAGTTATCTGGGGGTATGCTAAATAACGATGTTTAAAATAACTGTATTGATTATTATCAAAACATTGCTATTATTATTAAAACATTGCTATCACATAGTCGTTTTGATGCCGACTGGATTGATCCTGACAAGTATGAATGAAATGCCATTTGGTGATTGAAGAATAGCACTCCTTTCATTTACCAGCCCAGTGCCAGTAGAGATCTGATCCCCATTTTTGTAGCTTTTATTTTGGAATTCTGAGGGAAGTTGTTCTCTGATGTTGCTGGTTTGGAAGGCATTCAGACATCTGAAGGTGCAGACAGACATTTGCTGCGCTGAAGGTCTGAACAGAGAGAAATGCTAAGCAAAGCTCTCCAAACTATGGGCCAGAATCTTGGTCATGCTGAAGGTCTGAGTACTCACCATCTGGCAATGAAGTGATAACAAAGGCAACCTAAAGAGGCTTCAAGAACACGCTGTCTGGATTTAGGCCAGGTCCCCTTCTTTTTATGACCTTCCCTCTTCCTCTCTCTCTTCTTGGAGTTTCCTTCTATCTGTCTAATGGATCATGACTACAAGTCACAGAGGATAGGCCTAGAGCCAGAACATCCCAGTGTGTATTAGCAAAACCTAGCCTGCAAAATGAGCCTTAGGAACCAGTGCTGCAAGTAAAAATTGCTGAAGCTTATCTGTGATCATGCACAAGTAGAACAGTTAAAGGTCTCGTAAGGTTGAACTGGCCTGATGCTGTTCATCTTACCCATGTATATCAAAGTTTTTCTCAACCATAGCCTTATTTTGGAAAGTTTCTTGTGCTCTTCACTTGTTTATGATTAATTTTATTCAGTGATTTTTGTTGGTTTTGTTGTTGTTAGTGGTCAAGGAAGAAATAATATTTTTTTTTCTTCTTGTGAAGTAATGTCACTCCAGCCTTTCCATCTAGGCATAGCTGTGATACAAATCTGTCATTCTTCTGAGTCCTAGAGTGTCTATTTAGAAAATTCTGGTCATAGTCTTAAGCCAGGATTCCATAAACTCAAAACTCCTTAAATAAATTCAATTGTGGGTTTGTTGTATTTTGTTTGGGTTGTTTTTTAATAATAGCTTTTCCTAGAAGGTTATCTAATTTCTTTCCCTACTTACTGTCTATTGATTATACTGCTGTATTTCAAATAATTCTTCATCTGATAATCTTGAAGGACTATAATCATGGCTAATTATCATAATACACATGTAGTATAATTTCATTATATCCACTGGTGACTCAAAAACCAAGTTGATACAACTGAAAACAGAGTCTAGACCATTATATTTTTTCTACTACTGTGGGAGACTGATGTAAGGCAGTCTCCCTAATGTCATGTGAAAGAATGTGCACTTTTATAAAACAGCTTTCCTCACAAGAAGTGAAGGATGTAGTTGGTAACAAACTAACTACAGCACCAAAGCAGACTTGAAAATCACACAAAACCCCAAAACTCTTAACATTTTTGTTGCTTGATCATCAAGAATGATATTAGGTTACCTGACCCTGAGCTCTCATCTGCAAAAGTAAGCCGTCCAGAAAGCAACTGAGGAAAGCTTAACTTGGGCTCCTTTAGAAAGGAATTTGGAGCACCTGCTTCCACTGACAGGAAAAAGGTCTCAGGGGACTTTGCTAACTAGATTTCCTGGTAAAATCTGATAACTAAATTCAGATGGGAATAATATTCCTTTTCTCCTAAGGGTTCAAGCAGAGAGACAAATTTCCCTAGACAGAGCTTCACAGGATTAAGCAAAAATAGGAACTTCAGACATGGTATACAATCCTGTGACTTTATTCTGCTTCACACCCTTGTGATTTTACACAAGCAAGGCACTCTATATTTTGATTTTTCAGTGTGCAAGCATGACATTTTCTTATATTATTAGGTATCCAGGTAACCTTCCTAAGTCAAGATGCATCTATCAGAAGCAAAATATGGTCTCTGTAGCTCTTTATAATTCAATAGAAAGTGTTTGTCCAGCTACCCAGTGATTAACGATATAATGTTCTGTGATTTATAGAAACAATTCAGAAATGCCTTTTTAGACGTCAGGGGTACCCTATCTAGCCTTTTCTTGCTGCCTCAAAGCAACTTGGACCTCTCCTACGTACTGCATACCACTGCCAATTCTGCATGTATGTCACTGATACCTTAGGATGTCTCAAGTGTCACTAGACAAACACATTTGAGCACCTCAATCTCACCTTCTCCATCGAGAACATAAATATTTCATTTTAACAATACAAATTGGTGTGAGATACTGTCACTGAGATGTTCCATCCTTAACAAAAGTAGCTTCCAAGCCATTGCTAGGTCTGATGGAAACCTGTCCCAAATTTTTATAGTTTGGTTTGGGGGGGGGTTCCGTAACACAGAATTGAAAAAGCAAGTCCTTAGCAAATTTGGTCACTGCTTCAGAAATAGTAAGTAATAATATTGTTACAGAACAATTAAATGGCTGAAGCAAAACAGCAGTTATTTGGAAACCAGGATTATTTCGGTACCATTATGACATGTTGTATTCTGCATCAGAGATTTTTTTATATCAATGCATTAAATTTCAGCTGGAGCCATGGAATAAGACAATTCACACCAAATCAACTTTTGACCTGTAATGAATTATCTCCGCTGAAATGTTTGACAGCGTATAAAGCTGCCACATCCATAACTTCAGTAATAAATTAGAATATTCACACAAAATATCTTGAACTGAAAAACTGTGGTCTTCAAGTTTAGTTAAAACAGTAAACTTCAGCCATTAATTTTCATGTTGGATTTTATTCCCCCTTACACATGAAGTGCAATAAAATTGCTGTCTTTTGTCAAATAGAGGATATTACTTAAGTAATGATCTACCAAGTTTGAAGTTAGTTCAATACAATAAACATAGTAGCAGGAAAGTGAGATTTCATGAAAGAAAAGAGGTTTTTCAAAACAAAATTTTTAAAATTTCATAACCTGAAATCTTTTGAGGAAAAATCTTATCCTCTGTGGAAATGTTTGAAAAATCAAAAGCAATTCTCTGGGAAAAAAATCCAGTGGAAAATTTGCAGTCATTTCCATCATGTGATGATTTGTTAGTTTAGTGTCTTTGCCATATTGCTCTGCTAACTTCAGCAACACTCAGTTCTGTTGCCATCAGGTACAATAAATCATGTTTGGAAAGGTATCTGCAAAGTAAATGTTTTTCTCAAGTTAAAAGGTTGAACATCTAGAGTTCAGCTGGCAGCAAAGACATATACCTCTTAATTTACTCTACCTCTAATGTAAACTACAGGCTTCTTCAAAAGAAGCTCAGACCTGACCCAGGGAAAGCTCTTTCACCTTTGTACACTCATCTTTTGGAAATGTGCTCTATGGAGAAGTGTTTATAAAAAAATATAAGAAAGATGTTAGAACTTTTTGTGATAGCATTTAATCACCAAAAATAAAATACACCCCTATTTAAGAGGATGAGAATATTGCTATTGCTCTCGATGAAGCCAGAACTAGAATGCCAGACTGTACTTACTGCTTTTTATAAAGCGAGGTCTGCAGTTTCTTGCAGATTGTTCAGAATCAACTCTAAAACCAAATCTCTGTTGAGCTACGTGTTGAAGCACTAATGAAAAGATTTAATTTCATCTTCTTTAAAGAAAAAGCTAGTATGTCAACAGGTCTGAAGTAATGTTTTTCTCTGGTGTTCCTTTCTGAACTTGAAATTCAAAATTATACTTCCTGTCACTTAGCACAATGTTTCTGTACTAACAATTAAAAGCTCTTCTAACTTTAAATAAATCTACCAATATTTTATGATCCACTCTGAATCTTGCCTTTGGCATAATTTTTTAAATGGATACATAAATACATAGACATGTAAAATGTTCTTGTAATGGTTATAAATACTCCTAGCCTAATCCAGAGGTTACCTTGCCTCTGTAAATGTCTCCTGTTGATGTCAGGGGTCCTGAACCTGGCACTGTTTCTCTTACCTGACAAAGCATGTAAACTAACACTTAACTTCAAGCACAAGAATAGATGACTGGCATCAAAAGTCTGACCTTGTATGTAAATAATTTCTAGGTTATCTACCAGCTTCTTAGAGGAAAGGAATTAGCTTCAAAACATGCTTAGGCTTCCATAGCTTCAGGGGCAAAAGTCACAGTGACTGTGAACTTGTTGAACATTATCAACATGCTGCTGAAAATATTGCAAGTGTCGGATGCAATTGCAGCCAATAAATTCAGTAGATAGTTAATAATTTTAATTCACTTTAGATGCAGATTATGTTTTTATCATTATTATTCAATAACTTATAGTTCTTTTCTCAGTTATGTTATCTGACTAGACTGATGTGGCCAAAGTCAGTCATGATAGAATTACTTAAAATTTTTCATGACTAAGAACTATGTAGATTCAGGATTTTAGCAAGAAACATGGAGACACGGGCTAAGCAAAACCCAATGTAATGAGAGCAGAAACCAAGAAGAGGTGTGCGGTGTTGACTCCAGCAAATATAACAGATGAAAGGACTGTGTTGATCTTGGACACCAAGTCATTGATAAAAGTTGGTATAAGAGCTATTGTTAGCTTGCAGACATAGGTAGAAAAACCGTGCTACAACCAGGAAGATCTCTGACCAGAAGGTCCTGAAACGAGAGGTGACAATGGTAATAGAAATGGACAGGTCTGATTCTTCTTGAGGTCATCTGTGTCTTCAGCAATTCCCATCACTTCCACTTTCCTTCACTAGGATTTAGCATCATGCACCAGCCTGAGAGAGCTCTCAGTCCAGCATTAGCAGCCTTTCAGAGCTTTAGCTGGATCTGAACATCCCCCCTGTATTCACTATAGCACAGCCAAAAAAAACCCTATTTTAGTTGGTGAGTCCATGCGGGTTTGTCTCTAGATAAATTAATATGTTTTATATTTTCATAATTTCAAAAATATATATCTGATTTTACCTGTTTCTTTGTCTTATCTACCTACTAAATTCAAACTCATCTGCAAAAAGATGGTAAATTCCTAATACAGTAAGAGTTTACCCAGAAAAATCAATGTTGAAGAACGACAGCAAAGAGAGTCATATAAGTAGTATGACTTTGCCATGTGCTCAAGTATTTTTGGAGCCCAGACCAGACAGTACATTAAGAAGTGACAGATTCATATAGTTTAGCTGGTGATTTATAAAGTTTGCTAGCTGATTTAATAGAGTGCTAGAAAGCGTTGTTGTTCAACCAAGTAAAGAGAATCATAAAATGATAATGAATGTTATGACAGTTCATGAATATTTCATTTGGGGTCTCTTTCAGATGCCTGTTAGTTTATCTCAAGATCTAGGAGTACACTGCATATAAATCTGAGGGAGAGTAGAACTACACAGCATGCCAAGAGACAGAGAGGTTTGGCGAGAGTAACGTGTGTTTGAACAAGTGTCTCAAAAATACTACATCTCAGTTAAGTTCTCTACTAAGTGGTCATGAATTGTGAAGTAACTAGGGCGTCAAGCAGCATTCTCTCATTTCTTTATTTGCTAATTGAACATTTAGAAACAACAGGTAGTGTCTTTCAAGTTTGTCATCTTTACCAATGACTTCTGAGAGTATTGGTTTTCTGTAACTTCAGAGGTAAGCTTTATTTGAAAAAGCCAAATAGATTCCCATCTCATCAAGTATTTCTTACATGTGCTGACCAGAGTGATACACACTGTGGACAGACATTTATAATAAGGTGACTCTGGAACAAAGACTTGTATTTTTTCATCTTTAACACCTTGTACTCTCTATGCTACTTGTAAGTCTTGCATAGATATATTTACCTTCTAATCAATTATGTATTCCACTGTTGATGTTGTAATAGGTCTTGAATACTTCAAATTGAATTTCCTTGTGTGATCTAGTGCCAGATATTAATGAAAAAAAAAAAAAAAGGAAAAAAGGAAAAAAATTGTCCATATCAGTTGTATTTCACTGTCTTTTGATCCACCACCAGCACAGAACTGCCTCTTCATAGCAGTCCACCATCAGGTAGGCATTCTTCTGTTTCCACTTCCTTGCTTGTTTCTAAAGGGGTGATAAACTCCTTTAGGACAGTGGACTTAAAACTTTATGCAGTCTGAAGGTTTGCACAGTATGAAGCAATGAAAGAACATCTGAGAGCAGATCAGCGATAGCGCCACACGAGCAGCTCCATTTAATGGGAATTACTCAGAAAAAGTGCAAGCAAATATAAAGGACGTGAAGGGGCTTACACAGGTGGTTTGTAGGTTTTTCTGTCAGTGCTGACATGAAACAAGACTGAATCCTGTCCCACAGCCTGAAAGCCATGGGATGACAGGTCTTGTTTTAACTCATGAATCCTTTTGGTATTAGCCCACAGACGCAAGATTGAACTTCATTTTTATGCGTGGGCAAGATAAGCTTGTATCTGATTATGTAAATGCATTATTCCCAATGAATTAGAAAGAAGTTGTTAGGACAGATTCTTTGCTGACTGTTCCATGGCACAACTTTGTACAAGTTGACACCATCTGAGAGGCAAGAAGGCCAGAATGGCATTTGATGAAGGCTGCAAGGCCTTGCAGTTTGAAACACAGGTTGAATCACCATTTGCGAAGAGACTGAATTCAGTATTAAAATCTCTATAACATAAATCACTATTTACCTTCAGTAAAAAAAGTAGAAGTCGATAAGTGAGTCTGCTTTTACCAAATGAATTTGGTCCTGCAATACAAAGAACTACATAGGGAAGTCACACATTTTTATCACTTTTCATTATAAGCAGCATAGGTAACTGTGGTGCAGTCTCACACAGATAAGCCCAAAGAAATATTTTTTCTATTATTATTACATTTTGGGTAGCACCACATTGAGAAAACAGTGTGCACAAACTTTTAAGTGACTTCTTCTGAGACAGCTTGATCTCTATTTGCAAGATGAACAAAGAAGTAAAAAAACAGTGCTTGTTCAGTTCTGCTCTGTGTCAAGGTCTGCTCTGCAAAGCAGAGGGAGAGAGATATGCTGTCCTAGCAGATTTGACTTATGTTTACAGTAATTTGTTCGGCCAGTGTTTATTACTTAATAATCAATCTTTATTATTACATTAATTCTAATTGGGACATGTGAAACATGGAGTGCATTGACCACATGACATCAGTTTACTTGCTGAATAATTTAAGCTATTTCCTTCTAATACCTTAGGCTGCAATATCATTACTTTTAGGCTTCCCTAATATTCTAGTTATATTGATGTTATTTCACTTGTTATTACTTTCTTGACATGAAATTGTTTTTCAAATATGGAAATCTTGCTCAAATATTTCTAGATGACAGAATCCTGCATTAGTTTATAATGTAGCATAATAGCAAAAGAGTGCAACATAAAGCAAATTATTTGTTTTCTAACCTGTGCCAGCCTTCACAGTAAGGGAACAAAAGATGCCAGAAGAGAATTTTGGTCTGTATATTTTTTCTATATTCTTATCCATTTTGCCAGAATGCAAGGAATAATCTTGCTGATAATACACAGGCAGCGAACACACAACCATTAAACGGACAGTGTGATTTATCCCACTTCACACTGCTTTATAAGCAGTATGTATCACTCCTGTGAGTTGTCTTCTGCTTAAAGAATTGTAAGAAATATATCTTACTATTACTTTTATTGATAAAACAGACCAAACCACCTTAATTCATTCTTCATCCAGAGTCTTTTATCACAGCATGGCTGTGATTAGGATTCTGATCACCCTGTGTGCCACTCTGAGATTGAGAGGCTCTATCCATTCATCTATTATTCTTCATGAAGCAAAGCTCCAGTGTACCATCTGTTTTCTTACTGCATCTTGCATGTAGCTGCAAAGAGCCAGTCACCAGAGATTGAGCCTGGCAAGGAAGCTCTTGGTTTACTTGAAGATAGCCAAGCATCTATTGCTATTGGCCTGTTTAAGTCTCAAGTGAAAATAAATTTCTGTTCTCTGCTGTATTTTAATTTATCTTTCTTCTGGTATTTAGTTTTTATTTAATTTATTTTTGGTCATATTTTATCTTGTATTTCTGTTCCTTTCTTCCAACCAAAAATCAATGGGGGAAAGACCCCAGAAGCTATAAACAAGAGCTGTAGAGCTCTTATTTGGGATAGGTCTGTCTTGTAATACAATTTGAATTAACAAAGAGTGTTTTATGCTGATAATGCCTGCCCCTTCTGACGAAAGGAACAGAGACGGTTCCTGGTGTGACCATGCTCAGATCAAACATGGTAGCAGCAACAAACTGAATGTACTTGAATATCATCATCCCATGATCACTCTTGTTTAACCAGGTCATACAGTTAACTTCGCTTTATTTTGAGAAGAATGTAGGATTGCAAGGGGCCAACTGAATCCCCCAGGCATTGCAAGTTTACATTGAACAAAGTTGAGGAGCTGGATGTTGAACACTCTGTAAGGCTGGGACGTGGCCATCTCCAGGGTGTCTCATCACGCCTGCCCCATGCACCACTGCCTCCTACAGTACAGAGGTGTAACTCTACCCAGCTCACTGCCACTGAGCTTTCCCCATCTTCCTTGAGGCTTTTTTTCCTTTACACGATGTTATTGGAGCTTCACAAGCCGCAGTATTTTATAATAGTCTGCGCTATTCCCCAAAGAGCAATAAAAAGTAGCTTTTGAGGCTCCTCTTTTTGATCCATTATTTAGAGCCTGATTTGTGCTGTCTGCAATCCCCACATCAGTGCCAGTGGTCCTGTAGTTCCACAAATTCCCTTCAGGACTAGACTAAAATCATAAATCTTTTTTT
Source organism: Pedionomus torquatus (assembly GCA_013398155.1). Taxonomy (NCBI): domain Eukaryota; kingdom Metazoa; phylum Chordata; class Aves; order Charadriiformes; family Pedionomidae; genus Pedionomus; species Pedionomus torquatus. The sequence continues at coordinate 46,665 of VZRU01017588.1, read as the reverse complement.
TAGGAGGTATTTAGATATCATCATAGTACCATTTTTTACAATCTGTTCCTCTTACCATGGATTTCATTTTCATAGCAGAGAAGGACTGTCTAAGGAAACAACTCTATTTCTTACTGACTCTCAGCTTCCAGATTAAATTTTTACTTGGCAACAAAACTTCCTTTCCCAAGATGATGTTTAGACTGTATTGGTCCTGGGCTCAGCTCAAGCAAACATTTGTGTTTGTACAAAACCTGGCTATTTTCCCCATATGCTCAGTAGGACTCTGGGAACTGAGCCATACAAGGTCAGCAAGACCTGAAGTCATTAGCTCTGTGCAGATTCCACATCAGGCAATGCAGGTTATTACACTATGCCAGTAGTAGCAAGGGAGTTTATTTTTGCTTCAATCCTATAAATGACAGCTTTATAATATGTGCCCACTTAGGCAATCAATCTTTTTTTTTTTCTCCTCCTTATTTTTTCCTCCACTCCTTTCACAGCGGGAATAAAAAAAGTCTTTTCCTTAAATATGCAAAGGACTTTTTTTTCACTTCCATTTAATTAATTTTGTGATATAAAATGTTTTGCCTGATTTGGCAGCCTGGTGATGCCACGGGGCGGTCTGATACTGCATTATGTTTCATTTAAATGCCATACCTTCTAACACACTAATTGACAAAACTAGTCTCTGGCAGGGTCTTTAGACCCAAGGAACTTGCAGTCTAAGTGCTAACGATGCTGTGTGGTGTAAATCCACACAGTCACGGGCATGCTGCTGGCAATACCTGTGCACAGGTTTTGCAGGCTTCATCTTTGCATCCCCAAGGACTTTTGTGTGGACTTCAAAGCAGTCCAGACAGCAAATTTCCTGAGAGTGAGAATGCACATGAGCATCCAACTTACACAAGAAGCAGTGTAACTCGCCCTCCTGCTGCGTGAAGGGCCCTTGGACTGGGGTTCAACAAGGAGCAGAGGCATTTCTTCCCCACTTCAAAGAATAGAGCCAAATCTTACATTAGTCCTTGAGACACATTTCACCCAGAATGCTGCTCACAGGAATACCCTAAAGTATGAAGCTATAATGTACATAGAAGCTATAAAGTATATTTAGTTACACCTCACAGTCCCTCTTGGATCCAAAGACCAGCCCCTCTCTTTCCCCATTATTTTTGATATTGAGTAGCTCAAAAGCAGCTCAACGGGAAAGGAAAAGAATCTTTGTCCTCACCTCAAATAACCTTAGCTCAATGCTGAAAACATTCTTCCAGAAGACAGAGCTAGATAGAGAGGGTGCTGAGCTCAAGACTCTTGCATGACCAGTAACATTCTGTAAAGAGAGGAGTGACAAGAGGGGAGTGACAGCATCAACGCTGTCTCCCCTTCCATCTCCAACCAAGGCAAGGAGCCCTGCTCTCCTGCTGCACTGGCATGTTCTGAGCAGGCCCAGGAGGCAGCCTTACAGCCCTGAGGGCACACCTCTGCAGAACTTCCACACCCCATCAAACTGAGGGGACCTTAGGCTCGTGACCACTCAGACTGCAGCAATTTAGAACACAGAAACAAAATTCCATCCCTCTGAGTTTACATGCTTCCAAGTTGCAGGGAGAGGATGGATTTGCATGAGGGTGCTTCGCTTCTTCCTAAATCCTCCTTAATGAGTCCAAGTCCCTAGTCCTTAACAAAATCCTTAAGCTTTCAAAGTAGCAGCTGCATGTGTTTATTTTGCTGGTCACAAAAGGTAGCTCATTAAGATGAAGATGGATTAGGGCCTGATTCTGAAGTAAGCATGTGCAGGCTCATTTAGAGATGTGGGTACAAGCAGTTCCAGAAACGGGAATCGGGTCTTTCAAGACATGGAAAAACAGTGGTCTACAAGTCTTCAAGCAGGAGCAAAGAATCTAGTTGTGCACCTTACATAAATAGCTAGACAGAACAAAGCCCTTCAAAGAGGGAAATGACAGGAGCCTAGTGACTAAAAATGGTCAGAACCCATTCAACAAAAAGGTGAGATTTATTCAGCCATTGCCCTGAGGACTCTATAATTCGATATCAATGCTAAAAGTGCAGAAGGAGCAAAAGAAACATTCTTTTATCATCATGGATGTCCCATCCAGCTCATGAGTGCCACCAGTGCCTCACTGGAGTGAGGAGGGAACAAAATAACATGGTTACTGCTGAGTGGTTGGACTATATGGCCTTTAGGGATCCCTTCCAACCCAATGAATTCTATGATTGTATGACATCACCTCTTTTACTGTCATCTGTGACTCTTGCTGTGATGCTGTGAACCTGCTATCAAAAAATAGCAACTTCAGTTTAAGACTAGAAGATGTTTGCTGTATCTAGAGGTACCAATAAGGCAATGGGAAGCGCCTTGCTCCTCTTGCCTATGGTCTGCAAGGCAAAGATGGTCTGAGGCAGGAGCTGCTGCTTCTGCCAGCGCTGTTCTGCTCCTCTCTCTTTGTAGGTGTTTCATTTTGTCATCTCTCCCAAAGAGCTGTTATCTTCAACACCATCTGAAAAAAAAAAACTTGTTTGATCTTACTCAGCAGGCTAAAATGATCACTAACAGTGGTGGTGGTCTGCCATGGAAATCAGCAGATTGATACTTCTCGACTCACAACCTCAATCCTCATTTAACTGTCTTATATTGTAGGACAAGGACATGCTAGCACTTTGACTATCTGAACCCATTTACATCACTGAAATCATCCACATCACGCTGTAGTAATTGAGTAATGCTTCTGCTGTAACTCTGGATGCGTTCTGAAAACCCTCAGGCTGGAAGGGACTGTATGCAAAGAAGATTGTCATCTGAACATCTGCAAATTCCTTCTTGCCCACTTCACCTGCCCCACACAAGAGGTCTGGCTCTATATTAATGAATTGTTTGTTTGGGTTGTGGGTTTTTTTTTGTTTTTTTTTTTATGACCATGCTTCAGTCATCAAAATCGTTGTTGCTTTTTGATAAGCTGTGACATATATTATTGAACTAGATATAGCATGTCTGAAATAGAAAGGGAAAAGTGAATTAAAGTGGATACCTGCTGCTTTCAGTTCTGCTATCAAAAGTACGTGTGACATAATACCATTGGTCAGAAGAGATAGACAGAGCTACTAATGGCCATGTTATCTGTAAAATACAGCTATTGCCTTTCCACAGATTGCTTAGGGAAAAAGTACAGAGTGAATTCTCACATTTCAGACTCCCTCTTGATAAAAATAAATGTTTCATTATTCAAATATATGCTGATTAAAAGACAAAATTCAAAGTACATATTAAAAAATGAAATGGAAGGATAGCTTCATGCTTAAGGCCTAGAGCATGAAAGATTCAGACTCATGATCATTTCTGTACTGAAGACTCCTTGTGTAGCACTGGACAACCCCACCAGGTCAGATGCCTAGAGTGGCCAAACAACTTTGCCATCACCTTGGTGGTATGAAGATCTTTAAGCAACTCTTGAGGGTCCCTGTGGATCAGTTCTCCACGCCTAAAACAACAAAAAGTAGTTTTCTGTTTCAGACTATACTTTGTAAGTAAATTGTGAGCAATCATGATACTTCTGTGATGGTGATCATAACAGAGTAGTTACAAAATTGTCACGGATTTAACACTTAAATTGCAAGCATTGCTGTGCTCAACATCTAGGTCTGAACTTTATATAGTAAGATGTCTCAATTGAAAAGTTAAAGAGAATAATGTAAATAACATACAGAAAGTAGAGATCTTATTAGTTGAAAAAGTAAAAATAATTTCTATTCTGAAAAATACTGTGTTGAACTTGATTCCGTATGATGGGATTTTAATTTCATAACTGTTTAAAAGCTCGGACAATATAAATATTTTGACTTTATACACGAATCTTGGCTAATGAGGAACTGTCACACTTGCCATGACAGCAGCTTGAAGCAGTATTTCCTCATAGTGAAACAGTAAGTTAGAAAAGCAAAGTTTTCCCTGGTTGCAAATTTCTGTGGTGATGACAAATCTGTGCTTCTTAACCTCCAGCTTTTATCATGAAATGTGTATGAGAAGAATGTGCAAGTTTAAAGAAAATAAGGCAGCAGGTACATACTCCATTTTATTTATTTAATATCTTGAATTATTAAAAAGACAGGTGCTGCTTGGCAGATAGCTTCCATTGTTGTATGAACTATCAACCAGCCAAAGGAGCAATGTGTTGACAGATATCTTGACCGTGAATTACAATTACAGGGATTCAACCATGAAGGATAGAATAGAGTGAATAGTGTTATATTTATAGCTACAGCAAACGGAAGCCTACAGATACATGATAGCAATATAAAATGGCATTAATTATTTTAGGATTAATTTCACTTTAAACAATAAATGTACAAGATCACAAACCAGAGGACTTCTTTGCTAAATTAAACTTAACACTAGGGCAAACTATCCTGGTAGACTGGTAACAAGCTATAGCACTTTCAATCCATAGGTCATTGAATTGAATCTGTCTCAAAATGCCAGCGATTAGTGGAGAGACAAGGATCTCTTCACTGATCTAGACATTTACATTCAGAAAATAGCAAGAAAATAGCAAGAACAGCACACGACAAAAATTAAAGATGAATAAAAAAGAGAGAAAAATGATTTTTTTTTCTTTTACACGGTATCAAGGAATATAGGCAAGATACCAAAAAAACTCTTCCTTAAGGAAATTAACTGTCTGCTTATAAAGGTACCTTTGAAAGAAATGTGTTATACTTACTTTTCAGAGAATATATAGTATATTAATAGATTTAAAAGTAGCATGATATTGCAATGTATGTCTCTAACTCATGAGCACAAGAACATGATTTTAAAATCTATCTTAGACTAGGGATTTTCATTCAAGTCTTTTCATCTAATGATGTTATTTTTCTAGATGATGTTAGGGATTTTTTGTCAGTTTATTTTTTCTTTTTTTTTTCCTGGGTATGGACTACTGAACTAGAACTAAGATTTGATTAAACCATCTCTCCTAAGCTCAGTTTGACTCAGAATAGTATCAGTTCTGGTGCAATTGCTCTGTGAGGAATTCCACAGCTGAAGAAAAGTAGGGTCTTATTTCCTGCTGCTTTGTATTGTGCTCCACTTTCAAATATTGCCTATGAGGAGATGTCCACTTGGGGATTTCAGTGTGCTTTCGATTTCCACCATAGATTTCTCTGCACAGCATCATCATGTAAACAATCTGTTCCATATAGGTCCTTGAAATATACGTACTTGCTATACAGGCTACTCTTGCAGCTCCCTCCCATGGCATCTCCCCACTGGGTAGTCACTGTTATGCTGTCAGTGGGTTTTACACTCTTCTGACTCTCAGCAAAAATTGAGGCCAATCACAACCCCTTCTGCAGCCCTAAAGTAGGGGTTCCTCATTTTTAGAGACGAAAACCATCTGAGAAAATTAATAATATTTTGCTTGTTATTTGACTCAGCTTTTCAGCAGTCTGCCCTTGCCCTAGTTGCACTTGGAAAGCCCTACTGTGCTCATCAGACTCCATTCAGAGCCACCTCACAATGTTTTTATCACAGTCACCTTTTCAGGGACACCTTACATGGTTGTGCAGAGCCCAGCACTGATGCAGCAGAGTTTATCTACTTTGCACTGCCCACAAGGGGCCAAAAGCAGAGCTCCCATATGGGTATGCATGCACGTTTATGTCAGCTCTGCCTGGAGCCAGGGACATCTATCTACCACACACTGAGGCCTTGTATCTACACTGAGTCTTTCTTTCACATCATCCAATCCTCAGAGGTCCTTTCCCTAAGGCTGCACTCCTTTTTTTGTAAGGGTTAAGTTACTTGAGGTCATCTAACAGGTTAGAACAAACTTTCAACCAGAATTTCTTAAATGTGAAGTTTGCTGTTGGATAGCATGCGAAACATTTAGAATTAATGAGGTTATGAATTTCGATCGTGGAAATAATTCTATCAAAACATCAACATTTTGGGGAGTCTGGGAAAAGCTGAAAACACTGCTGCTTCTATCTTCCCTTTTGCACTAGCAGCTCCTTATCATATTAAGGATAGAGTTTTTAACAGTAGAAAAAGATGATATTTTTATTTTAATTCTTCTGTCTTCACAACATCCTCCTTCCCTGCTCAGACTTCTCTGTTTCTGACACAGAGTGATTAAGAGTCAGTGGCTTTACTTATCCACAGCCCCATTTCCTAACAGGCTGTTGGACCTGTTTTAGCTTTCTAGCAGCCAATCCACTTCTGTTGAACAGAACTTGGGATCCATAGTGGAGACTGCAGCCATAACAATAATAATGGACAAATGGGTATCCAGATGCTGCTTACACCACCACAGTTACGCTGTTATATGTAGTTCTGGCAATTCAGTAACTTACACAGGGCATTATTTTTCATGTTGTTAATAACATTTTTTGACATTTTGACTTCTGTGCAGCATTGTAGATTTGAGTACTGTCAAGAATTAAATTCACACCATAACTCCTGACAATTTCAAAAAAGTAATTTCTCTTTAACAAGTTAAATAGCAAAACTATGAGTGTAGGCAGTCAAAGATTTTCATTTTAGAAGTATCTATTGATCTAGCTGTGGTCCAGCAAGTGAATCCAATTATATATAACATACAAAAATCACATCCACTTCCTTCTGCCAAAGTTTATAAACACTTCCTCTGCTTTCTTGTTGCAATAGCTTAGATCTTCAGAAGAACCACTAATGACCATGTGAACTCAGAAATGTACTCAATTGACTGATCTTAACTTTCTGAAGTAGTCTTAAATGCATAACTTTTTGTTAATTAAGCTCTCAAAAGATCCTTTATTCAGCAAGGGGTTTCAGGATAGTGTCTTGTGCAGCTCCTGGGACAATTAGATGATTATCTTTCAGGAGAACATTGCTGGACCATTCTGCTTTACAGCTCATCACCATTATCTCTCATTAAGTGTCTAGCCAGCACAGAGAACAAGGATGGTTTTCTCTTCCTCGTTGTTTTCCAAACCACAACTTTGTTGGCAAGAATATTTGTAAATTCAAGTTGTACATGACAACAACCAGATGAAAATTTAATCTAAAACTATTGCCATATAGAACAAAAACAAACAAACAAACAAACAAACAGATTTTGACATAATGGTCATGTTTTTTTTTATATAAAATGTGAGAAACATTAGCAATTGTGTATTTATAGTTTAGAAGATACACCTTAGGTCACCCGTTACCCAAATGTAGACGTTACTAACACTTCAATCCAAATGTAATCAATTAAGTTTTTGCCACTCCATTAATCCTAAAAGAGTTCAGAGACCATTCAATAACACTGTTATCAGAAGTACTAAAATGGGGGAAACAGTCTGGCAAGCCACACACAGAAAGAAGTAATCATCTACTGAAAACTGTACATCTTACCTGAAAAAAAGCTCAGTTACAAGCTGAAAATGTCTTTGGATTGTGCTCTCTATTTTTAAAGTAAGTTATGTAATTTGAATGCACTGCTTTCAGACTATTAAAAAACTAAATAAAACATACCTAACTTTTCATGTCACTATACTGTTTAATAGTTACATTGGCAAAACTTTTCCTTTTATATGGCAGTAACAGGCATGAGACGCCTTGTTCTACATGACATAGCATCCTGGTAGCGTGTGCTTGTAAAAGGAAAGCTGTCCCAGTAAAAGAAAATCTGGACACATGCAAACACACTCAAAATGAGTAACTGACACCGCCTCTCTGAAGCACTTAATACAGTAAATCAGGAGGCTGTCTGGGTCTATATGTCACAAGACAAATGTCCAGGCTGAGACTGAAGAGGCTAATCTGCACCCTCTAGTGACCCAAACTGGTTGAAACATGGGCAGCTACAAATTACTAAATGTCTTGGAATGCTTCTTCCATAGTAAATACCTTTACCACTCTGTTACTGTTTTAGGGCAAATAATCAAAAACCTCAATAAAATTGAGAAAGCTGAACCATATCAAGATATATAGAAGCCTACACAGACCACAGGTGTTGACTTCTCCCAGATGCCAGTCCAGCCATGAGCAGCTCTATCAGGTGGACAGCAGGGCTGTGATGTCCACACCATTTGCCCCATCCTGCCCGCCACTCATTCTCAAACTGCACTCCTGGAGCACAGACTTTGGGGTCTGTGCCTTCCATGTAGTCCCTGCGCCCCACTCCTCCTCTGCGGGAGGGCCACACTGTTCCCCGCTTCCTGCAGCCATGCAGCAGGATTGTACAGATTAGCCTGGGGGAGCCTGGAGAGCATGTTCCAAAAATAAAGGCAGTTATAGTAATCTGCTGTGGCAAGCATGCGTGTGTATGATATGCATTTACTGCAAGCCTAGTGATTTAATAGGATTAAATTCTGATCAGCAGAGAGGAGATTGATCACAGTAACGAGAAGATGGGTAAAGAACATCTGGCTCAATGGCAAACTGGCTTCAGGAGGAAAGTGATACAGTTCAGTGTACATTATGAATAATTCTATCTGGACTTTGGGCTTATTCGCTATATTAAGTGAGCAATACTGTAAGAAAATTGGATAGGCTAGCATCCCCTTTTTAGGTAAGCATCTAATGCTTTACTGTGATACTTCATTCCTTTCTCAGTACTAGGCATGAAATGAAGTGTTCAAATAATACGGTCATAAAAGCAGATTTACAAACAGAGAGAAGAATCCCTAGCCCAGTAGCAAATGTAGTACCATGTAATGCAGCATTTGGTAAAGATTATCACGAAGCGATTTTCATGGCTGGATTTGAAATGTATGCTGTCAGTAGTTCTGTTTTCAGTAGCACTGAACCTGACAGGGAAATCATCTGAGAAAGAATAGACTCCCAATGTTGTCAAACTGCAAGGCAAACTCCAAAGGGGACAGCTTGCTGCATACAGATGAAGTAAAGAAAACTACAGGGGGTTAGGCTCTGGTAAAGTATAGTATAGGTACTCATTACATAGAAGTAACGCAAGTGGAGAAAGAAAGTTCAAGCAGAGGGCTCCAGAGAATTACTAGGGAGAATAATTAAAAATTTGGAGGAATGCTAATGCGCTGAACTAAGAAAAAGAGAAAATTTAAAGATTAGGAAAAGAAATAGGTCAAGGGAGTAGAAAAGGCAGTGAAACCTGACGACTGCAAATGTGCTTCCCTGCTCTCCTGGCAGCCTTAGACTTGATAAGGAGAGATTGGCAGAAAGCAGGAGCACAACCAGCATAGCCAAGTGCAACTAGCAGACACTTTTAATGAAAGACGTTAATCAGAAAATGGCCTCTTCAAAACTGCTTTTGCCAGAGGCTTTTTGGGTTTAGTTGTTTGGATTTTTTATCTCCTGTGTTATTTTGTGCATTAATATTTTTTCTTTCTCTTTTTTTTTTTTTTTTTTTTTTTTTTTCCTGGCTTTTTGTTGTTGTTTTCTTTCAATGTGGCCATTCTGGTATCTTTGCATTGTAGCATTTCAGTTTTGACTTGCTGCTTTGCTTATTAGGACTTTATCTCAACCTGGAAGTTTATCATGTAAAGAGTGCAAAATTTTTAAACTTAGGGAAAAATCTCATCTAGAAATTCATGCATGATTTTGAGAAGTGTGAAAAGGCTTTTATTTAACAAAACAAAAACTAAGACGTTCTTCAAGAGTTTGAAACATCTTTTTATGCCACTGTATTTTATTTTTACTTCATTTAATAATACGTCTCTACACACCGTCCATCTCTTTTTTTAGTTCACATCTTGAAGCAGAAGCAGTAAATAACAACTTCCCTAATGTTCATTATCTGATTAAAGAAATTGAGGCATGTTAACAGTACAGAGGTTAAAAGATAGTGAGGATTAAAGGATGAGTGTAGCTAATTAAGGAACTGGCCCCGCAAGCAATTACATACATGGTTAACTTTAAGTACTTCAGCATTAATGGGACTGCTCGCATGCTTAAGTTAAGCACACGTGTTTGTGAACTGGAGCCTGAAGACCACATCCTGTGAGATGCTGAGAACATGCTACTCAATGAAGGCAAGAGGATTGCCCTGATTCCAAAGAGAGCTGAGGATATTGTGCACTTTCCAGTATCAGGCTTCAGGACAGGGGAGCAGAAGCTAATTAGGAAGAGGTTGTTGATGGGGATTTTACAATAAGGCTTCCTAGGTAAATGATGGGCGGCATTTCTTTTCAGAAACATTGAGAAGCAGGCCCTTGTTGATGAGCGTGTATTTTTAATAAGCTTCACACTATCCATAATGAAATTATGGGGGTTTTATACTATACAGGATAAAAAAAAGATGAGCTGAAAGGGATCCAATTCCACTGGGGTAGGTTGGTACAAGGTATGGTACCTGCAACCCTGCAACCAGGAGTGAGTTGCAACAGGGAGCAGTTTTACTTCCCAAGCTGCATTCTATGGTGAGCTACCTCCTTCATGCATTTGGGCTCATGTCAAGGTCACTGCACAGCCCTTGCACCCAAAGCACTTACCACATGTAATTCTACATATACATTTAATCCAGACATCATTGCTTCAGTTAATAATTCATACTGATCGTTCATTCAGTCTCTTCTCACAAGTCACAGGCAACAGGTCACGAGGAAATGGCTTCAAGTTGCACCAGGGGAAGTTCAGATTGGATATCAGGAAAAATTTTTACACTGAAAGGGTTATTAAGCATTGGAATGGGCTGCCCAGGGAAGTGGTTGAGGCACCATCCCCGGAGGTATTTAAGAAACAGGCTGACATACAGCTCTGTGACATGGTTTAGTGATGGGTTGTTGTTTTTTATCAGTAAGGTTGATGGTTAGACTAGATGATCTGAAAGGTCCCCTCCAACCTAGACAATTCTATGATTCTATGATACACCCCTGGGAGCTGTTAAAATCTTATAAACACTAATAACTGCTTTTCTAATAAAAGCACGTTGAACCTACTCCATATAAATATTGAACCTACTCCATATAAATATTAAAAAAAAAAAAAAAAGTGACGTATTCTGTATTATCCCTCTTCTCCTGATAAAGGTAAATTTAATTTTATTCCAGATTGAAGTTAGTACCCCTCATCTCTCCTGTAGTGATGATCTATTTTGATTTGGGAAAATCACAGAATTATTGATCCAGCAGGATTTCTTTAGTTTGCCAGCTTAATTTTTAGAAGCATAACTATCTGTAACTTAAATGAGCAAAGGGATCAAATGTAATTTGGTCATATCTTCTGGAACCAAATGGGCAGCTCTGGGCACTCATAACTATCCACACTAGCTGTGGCAGCTGGGAAAATGGTTTTTACACTTTGTTTCATTTTCTGTTTCCTAGGAAGAAGGAATGGCTGTGGATATCTTTTCTTGGTTGTTCGGGTTTGGTTTTCTTTTCCTGGTGTGCCAAAAGGAAAGGGCTTGTTTGGCATCATGCTCTGCGTTGTTTATGGTCTTTCTGTATCATTTCCAGAGAAAGAAATAGGTGTTGACACTGATTTAGAAATTAGGAATAAACTGTCAGGATCATAACTGCCAACCAGTTGAATAGACAATAAATGAAATTTATGAAATTATGAAATTATGAAAAGTGGGAAGACGGCTGTATCTTAGGCAGACTATATCTCAGTGTCCTGTTACTTCCTCAGCTGGAATCCATTTAAATTTTTGCTTGTTTGTTCATTTGTGCATTTGGTGGATTTTTCCAATTCAAAACAGTTTACCTTTTTTAAACTGGTCAACGTAAAAACTTCAGTACTGGTGTCTTCTCAGTTATCTTCAACAGTGAGGTTCCATCAGCAGTAAAAACTTCATTACTGCTGTCTTCTCAGTCATCTTCAATAGTGAGGTTCCATCAGCAGTGGCAATTGTGAGAATTCAAAAGAGGGTGGGGGTAAAGGCATGGAGCAGAAGAGGGAATGACTTGATTGATTAGGCTATCAGAGAAAATGTCCTCTGACATGGAAACTCTCAGTTAGTGCAGACTGTGAGGTGGTCTCTGAAAAGACAGTAGGTTACAGGGACAGTCCTTTTCTAGCACTGGTTGTTGTTCCACTTTGGGGTGCAAACTCTGGAACAGACCAACTAGGAGAGTTTAGATACCAGCAGCAGCACATGGCTCCTTGTCATAAATTCCTGCCCACTTCAAAGGCCTGTCTTTTCACAGAGACACCACTCTTCTCATGTGCCATAAACTCTCCTTATGCTGGCATGATTAAACAGTCTCAGCCAAAGAAGGACTTAAGATGAGGAAGGAGATTCTCCTGCCTTCCTCCTCAGCTCTCACATTAGAAAGGTAATACTGGATATCACTTTTTTTCTGGTATTTTTGAGAGAGTGTACATTAGAATCCCAGATTCTCCCCATCACCTTCTGCTCCACACACATACGCCCATGCATTTTTGGGGGAGAAAAAAAAAAAAGGGTTTCCTTTAAAAGTAGAATTCACATGTACTTTTTTCAACAGTACGTTTTGTGCAGTGATAAGCCTCATGTTGCTAGTGTGGATGCCCATGAGAAGGGTCCTTTCTTCAAGCATCTTCTAAAGGCTCCTCCGAACAACGTAATAATGTACCATTTCTCTGCAATTTTGATTTAAATCTGAAAGCCTACTGCCACAACTCTAATGCTCCTCAGAAGAGGAAAGCATAGTTTCCATAGCCTATCCTGAGGGTTGGCAGCTTATCTGTCATTCTGTCAATCAGTATCTGTACATCCTTCCCATGTCATTTGCCCGTAAACTAGTCTCTGAAAAACTCTGCCTGGCACTCAGACTGTGAAAGGGTCAGCTGTAGTATCTCAGAGCTGGTTCTTGTGCACTTGACAGACTATTGCTGGTTCCTTCGTCTTTGTTGTTCTCTTCATTGGACACCTCTGAGTGGGCAGGTCTCAGAAGCGGTGGGCATCTTCACAGTGACGTGTGCCAGGCTCACCTGAACCAGCTTCTACCAGAGCAAGTGGCTACCAGCAGCTTTAGACTGGGGAGCATAGAGAATCTGGCCCTTGCGCTACCCTGGAGTCACCCCTCAGAATTTCCAATGATAGTTTCCTCTAAAGGCCCTAATTCATCTTAAACCTTGTGTAATTCAACATCAAAGTTCATATCCAGCTGTGCTCGCTATTGCTTTTTTTCCTCTTCAGATCCAAATCTGTCACTAACTACATTAAACTTTTTCAAGTTCTCAGGTCTTTTGAAGTGTCACTACGCCTGTGTTCCCCACAGCCTATTCCCCAACCTGCTTAGCACTGTTATCAAGGGCTGAGAGATCTTTTGTCCCAAATCCTCAAAGGAATATTTCAGTTCTTTCTTCATCCATTTCTGAGGCAGCTCTGTCCCTTGGCCTATGCACTTCTTAATTTACTCTTAACATTCAATGTTTTTTTTCTATGGACACTTAAAATTCACTCTTAACTTTTCTCATTTCAATCAACATTCACACAGGGACACTTGCATGTGCCTTGAATTGTCATTTTATTAAAACCCTTTGCTCCTTTACCATTTCAATTACCATTCTGTATAATATCATTTGCATTTGCATGGTACCTTCACCCATAAAAGACAAAAGTTTTTATACTCTCTTAACAGATGAGTAAAATGGGATCAGAGAGATTAGAAAGATATCCTTGCAGCTCAATACAACTATATGGTCTCCAATGCATAAGCTTAATTGCGTCGGAGGAAAATACTGTAAGCACGATGGATTGACATGTAAATCAAAGTGATATAAATCACAGATCTCAATCATGGAACCTTGATTTGAATAACTGCTTTTAATCTTGTATTGCATTTGCAATTTTCATTGTTATTCTAAAAATGTTTGCTTTTACTGGTGTGCATAATCATTCAAAATTGCAACTGCACATAGCCTGTACTCCAGCAGAATATTTCTTACTAGGTACTGTTCAGATATGTATTTATGTAAGCAGAAAGTTAAACATATATTTATTAAAATTCTATGGTAGAAATCTTAACTTGCATTAGAAAATTGTTCACTGCATCTTCAGTTTTAGCAGATGATATTTTTTTTAATTTGTATCAACCTGAATGTATAATTACAGTGCAAAAGATTTGCAAACTCAGATTTTAAAAATATGCTTTTTACACATTTTTACATATTCAATACCACCGTTCATGAAAACAGTATTAGCATTATATCAGTACTAACTACACTTAGTGAATTGAAAGCTTGTTTCTTGTTGCTATAAACCAGATTTTAGGACTCCAAATCTGCAGTAGAGGTGTAATGAGATTTTCAAAACTGCACTGGCAATCAGGTGCCTGCTTCCAAAGAAATCAATAGATACAAGGTGACCTGTAGGTATTTGTGACAATCCCCAGAGATGTGTTTGCAAATTTGCTCGAAAACCTGTGCTGGGGACCTTCAAATTTCTGAAATTAGTCGAGTTCATCCTCACTTGCTGTAGCTATTCATGGGTTTTGAATAACAAAACAAGCACTTCTTTTCAACTCAAAACTGATCTCATTACTATGAATGACTTCTTTAGAGAAGAAGTATATATACTCTCTATTCCTGCTGAACTGCAGCACAAAGTCATTTGGTCAAAAGCTTTCCTGCAGTCCTGAAAATGCTTACAGCTTCAAAAACAGAACCCATCATCCACTCTGTTATAAAGATAATAGAAAACATATTTAATCAGTAGTACATTATATTTCTCATTAATAGAATGCTTGATATTATGTAAAAATCTATAAATGTTTCAGTGATAATGCATATAATTTAAAAAGTAACATTCCTTAACTCATTAGAATGGTCAGGGTACTATTAATTAAATGTGATTTTGTCTAGCAGTAAATTACACTAAGTGTAAATCTTAGCGCATACTTGCTCCTCCCAAATTTCACATTAAATTTTAAATATATATAAAGTAACCTTCATATATATATGTGTATATATATAGTATGACTTCTTTGAAAAACTATTTTTGTAACGCATTTCTCTGTCAAGCTGGCAGTGGACCTCAGAAAACTTTTCAGACTTTTCAGACCTGGTTTCCGTACACAGTTGCTCAACTACTCTCAAAGTCCCTGACAGCAGCACTTTCTCAGCCCTTTTCCACAGAGGTGATGCTGTCATTACTTATCCCCTAAGTGGACTTTTATTAGAAAATGATGAGCAAGTTTTTCAGAGTCCTAGATCTTTCCCCAACTAACACAACAACAACAATTTAAAAGGAGTAATTTTTTGTGGGATCTGCATGCAGAAAGATAGTAGGACAAGATGTGAGAAGATGGGAGCCACAAACAGGCTCACATCTCAAAAAAGCAATGCCTGGGGGGGGAGGGTTAGGCCAGCCCAGGGGGAAAGCAGTGGAGAGGGCCTATTGTAGGCAGCAGTCGAAGCAGCTCAGGCCGCTGTGGCTGCTGACCTGGAGGGGCGGGTGGTCTTAGTGGTGCAAAATTGATGCCTGGCTGTGGCAGGCCATGCTGGTGGCCAACAGTTAACGCCCAACTTTTAAATACCCTCCTCGCTAAGGCCGAATGGCAGTTCTCCTGAAGGCAGATTATCAACATAACTATGCCATAATTAATAATATATATGGGTAGAAGCAGCTGTACCACCACCTCGCATGCCCCCCACTTCTCTTTCAGTCACGGTCGGGGTGGATGGGCCCGACCCACACTCACGTCAGAACTGGCCTGGCCCACCGCGCCGCCCCAGCCTTGCAGCCGGCCGGGATCGGGGCCGGGGTGGGGACGTCGCGGCCTGGGTAGGCTGGAGGAGGCTGGCAGGAAAACAGCTCAAGCGAAGCGAGAGCCCGGGAGAGCCTCTGCCCCCCGCCCGGTGCTGCGATGCCTTTCGGCGCCGCCTGCTGCCATCTTGTGGGAAGGGGCCCGCGCTGCCCGGCGGAGGGAGAGGGCGGCGGTGGGCGGTGCAGTGACCGTGTTCCTCCGCCCCGGCCCCACCTCAGCGGCCCGTCTCCTCCCGGCCCAGCCTTCACACGCAGCCCGGACAGACAGACAGGGTGTTATGGCGTTAGTTAGAGCTAACACAATGCTCTCTTGAAGAGATCATGGCGATGATGTCTCGTGACCCCAGCTATTTGTATATACAGTGGTGTATATACACTTTTAAATTGGAAGAGGGAAGATTTAGATTAGATTTAGATTAGATATTAGGAAGCAGTTCTTTCCTGTGAGGGTGGTGAGGCACTGGAACAGGTTGCCCAGAGCAGCTGTGGATGCCCCATTGCTGGAGGTGTTCAAGGCCAGGCTGGATGGGGCTTTGAGCAACCTGCTCTGGTGGGAGGTGTCCCTGCCCATGGCAGGGGGGTTGGAACTCCGTGATCTTTAAGGTCTCTTCCAACCCTAACCATTCTATGATTCTATGACATTGGTGGTTGCAGGTACGTGAATCGAGTTTACATAAGATATTTATTTTCCCAAAGTCACTGCCTTTGCCCAAAGACCATGGAATGGGCCCTCGCACCGAGAGCCACGGGACACAGCAGAGCTGGGCTCAGCCACCCTCTGGAGTTTTTCAGGGAGGATGCTTTACCATAAACAGCCACGTATCAAAAGTTCCACTTAACCCTCTGTTACAGTTTGAAGAACCCACAACAATTTATTGTTTAGACACTTACTCTCTCAGCAGATGACCCTTCCCCACCCAGGAATGGAAATCAGAAAAAAAACCAAGGAAACCCAAGGGTTGAAATAGAAACAGATTTAATAGAATAAGACTAAATAATTAGCATTCATAATACGAAAGAATCGGTATCGATCCCAAACCAATCTAAAATGCACAAGGATTACACTCAGCCAATTCTATCAGCAGGAAGCTGTGTGCTTCTGACGGTGGATGGCAAACATCAGACACTGCAAGAGTCTGATGGGAGGAAGGGAAGGGCTCAGGAGTCTGCCACTGGGGCAAGAGGTTCTCTGGACCACCGCCATCATAGGATAGAGAACACTTCACAGCAAACTTTCTAAGTTATATTGAATGTGACATTCATGATATGAAATAATACTATTGGATGGCTTGGCTCAAGTGCCCAGGTCCTCCTCAAACCTACACCTGGTAAGCTTGAAAATACAGAGACCTTGAAACCCACATCATATAGCTGTCTATAAGGTAAATATTTTCACAAATTCAGATACTAGAGACTCGTAAAAGTACAGTTTTCCCTAGCATTAGAAGACACCTTACTAGAAAATTCGGTAAGATTACTGAAAGAGAAATTGATCCTATGTAACTCAAACCAGAATACCTTTCATAGTGTAGAGACCAGAAAACACTTCCTACCGAAGAATAGTTTTTTAAGTATGTGAAAATTGACATGCTGTGCACAAAGAAAAGTGGATGTTTCAGCTTGACATATTAAGAATTATTATTTCAATTCTAACTGGTAATTTTAAATAATTTCTATTTTATTTAAGGAATGAGGTTTCAAGAGCTTTAAGAAAGAAATGTTTCATTTTTGAATCAAAGAAAATGTTTCATTATGCTAATTCTTTTTTTTTCTTTACTTTTTTCTTTCTTTTGCTTGCAGCTTGCTGCAAATGTGAGCATCTTTTTGTTTTGTTTCAGATTGATCCAATACAATTTTCATTTTGACAGATCTTCAGGCAAATCACAGTATCTGTTATTTACATAGCTCTGTCAAAGTAGTAAGTGATATTCACTGCTCACCACTTTAAGGACAAATTGAGGCCCTAATCCTGTAAAGACCTACCTATTTTTATGGGTAGAACTGCTTACTGAGCATAAAGTTAATCACGTTAAGCTTGTAAAGCACTAGAGATCCTTGAACAGAAAACATTAGAGATGTGCAAAGTAGTATTTTGACTTTCAAACACTTCTCCCTTTCTGTGCCTTTTCCTGGTGAAGCATGGGAGATGCATTCAAATGGCATTAAAAAAAACAGAAAGAATCTCAGTTCCGCGTATTTTCATTCATTTTATGCAGAGATGGTATTCTTGATATTAGTTGTATTTCCATTTAAAATAATGTCTCTCTGCTCAGCTCAATTTATCTTTAGGTATTTTATTCCAACCCATCGTTTTAAAATGCCATATAAACAGAATGGGTAAGAGCTGTGCAGACATGTAGAAATTTATTGTTCACCTTAATTCAAAAGGTGCTTGGAATAATGCTTTTCTTACAGCTGGGATAATGCCCTGTTTGCTCTTTTTTCTCTCCTCTCTGTTCTCTTTCAGAACACAGATCTAAGAGTTACTGACCAAACCAAAAGACACTGCACTCTTTGTTAACCACCTTCTTTGCACCTCCTTCTGCCCAAAATGCCTAGGACTTGCCTCTGCTGTAGACTTCACTCCATCATAGTTTAGGTGATGCTTTTCATTCTCCTGGCTTTGTAAGTGGAAAAAAAAATATATAAATATAGCAGCTTGGGAATGCTTTACATTCCAACAAGTGAGACAGAGTGAGGGATAGACTTAATCTCAGTTTTGCCTCAACAAGAACTTGAAATAGGATTTCTCAAAATATATTCTAAAGGAGCATGGGAGATGTTAATTTTGGCATCCACAGTTCCACCTGGGCTATACTCCTAGTTTATTTCTTCTTTCACTCTAGTTTTCATCCTCTATGCTGTAATTTGGCTGTACGTTCTCAATGTTCAAATAGGACAGGCTCTGAAACCTACCCACACACATACACTTCAGATACCTGATAGATTCAGGTTGGAAGAAGACCAGACAGTTGTTAACTGAAGCTTTTGTTCCTGTACTGGGCAAGACAGAAGTAGAAGTTAAGAGAAAAAGCTTTCCTAGGACTGGGAAGTCTGAGAACCAATTAAAGTTGTAAGACAGCCAGCTGTAAATCCATGCCTTCATGCTATGAAAACAGCTGGACTTCGTCAGCGATGGTACCAGACAGGTTCCGCAATGCCAGAGTGTCACAGCTAATATTGCAGGGAACCCATAACACATCTCAGGAAAAAACTCTTAGACTTTATCCTTAGGATAGGAGTTCAGGTTTAAGCATATGTCAGAGCTGCTGATCGTTGTTTATCACCTCAGGGTGTTCAAAGGTTAAATTGGGCTCTGGCAGTGTAGGTCCTCAGCTTGCATGGCTTTGAAGGCTTATCTTTATTGTCTTTGCAGCTATGCCAGATTAGCCTGGCTGGCAGAGGCCCTAGTACAGATTCAAGACATGCTGACAGAAGGAAATTTTTTTGGCTGGCATAGCTGCACCACATTCCTGACTGACATCAGGAAGACAGCATTTTTCTGCTAATGTAACTAAGCACACGGAAGAGGTCTGCCAGCATAGCTAAGAGAACTAGAAGTGTGGATTTATTTTTAAATTAAATAAATAATTATCTATTGTGATTATTCCAGAAATTTTGAAAATCTGAAGCAAAAAGGCTCTAGAACTATAAAATGAAAAAATCAAGTACTAGAACTTTTAAAAATCTCATTATTTGCAGTTATAGGGAAGCACAGGTCATGATTTATGTATTCTTGCAACTGGAAACTGCTGTTTGATTAGCGTGAGAGCTTCCCTTGTGCCCTGAAACCGTTGCAGTCAGCATAGTCATACATTGACACAAGTCTTCATTCTTTGGGCAGAAGCACGGTGTAAACAGCATGTAACAATTGCTTAATGGTTCAAACATCTTTTTTTGGTTGTTGCTTTTTTTTTTTGCTTTCTTTTTAGTACTTTTCAGGAAATAAAAGAGTATCAGTACCTCATTTCTTAAGTACCCTTAGTATTGTTTTATCAAGCAACAAAGACTTTTTTTAAATTAAAAATTGATGTTAGAGAAAATAGTTAGCATGTCATTGGTAGAAAAAGGCAGAAAAAAATAGCTTTGTATAAATCCACAAAACGTATCACTAGCAACAATCCTAATAAAAGTTACCTCAAGAAGATGAAGAGATGTTTTAGCAAGGAAATATTGAAGCAAAGAAGAAATTTAGACTTTCAGGGTAGGCATTCATATAAGTAAATATATTCTTCAATTTATTAAGGAAGATCAGAATCCTGTTAAATTGTTTATTAAGTAGAGCTACAATAGCTTTTGTGTCTGTAGCTGAATGTATTATTTTGTCTTCTGTCCAGGCTGGTTGGGGCTTTGACCAACCTGGAGTAGTGGGAGGTGTCCCTGCCCATGGCACGGGGGTTGCAACTCAATGATCCTTGAGGTCCCTTCCAACTTTAACCATTCTATGATTCCATTTTAAAGAGTTAGAAAGTTAGTACGTGAAAGATTAAAATTGGATTACTCACTAGTCTGTCACAGCAGAGTGACAAGGTCTGCTTCCGTTAAAGCTGTCATTGCCACATTACTGAAAAATGCCTATATTCAGAGACAGATAAATGTATACATGAAATATTTTAACATTATCAACCAATTAAAAAGATAGCAATTAATAATCTTGCACATCTGTGTTCTGCAAACATCAGTCTTTTCTAATTTAATACATATTTGAAACGTACTATTCATGGATTTGAAAGAACTTGTCAGGTTTGCTACTGATGCAAACACAAGGCATCTTCAAACAAATTATCACTGTTATTGTGTTGTGTGCCCACTTCTCTCTAATCTAGAAGTTTTTCCCCACAGATTGAACAATATGCTGTGTTGCTGATAAGGCACTCATATGTTAGAATACATAAAATGTTTTTAAGCCCAGCTTTGTTTGCTTAGAGTAGTAACCTTCCTGGTTCAAATTTTGCTAGAGATTCTTTTTTTCTTTTTTTTTTTTTTGGCATACTGTGTTTTAGCAATAAGGATTTCAACCATTTTAAATGAGGAATTTCAACCATTTAAATGGAATTGAAATGTCATTTTTAAAAACAGATGATAAAAATGAAAACAATTACAGCATTGAAGTAATTATACTTAACTGGCACTGCAAACAGATCCAGATCTTCAATGTAATTCTCTAGTCATAACTTTGTCTTACATCTTTTATAAAGAAACGTTGCACATGGAGACACTTTACAAGGAAGGCATTGTCGTGTCAGTAATTCCTTTATGATAATTTATGATAGCTGTGTGTGAGTTGTCAGATGAATGCATGGTTATTTAATAGCATTTGTCTAGCTTGTGAATATGTGTGAGTGTGCGTGTTTGTATTTAATATCAACTGTATTTTAATATCAAGGTAGTTGTTCAAATTGCTACACCATACTGGCATGGAGAACAGTAAATTTTGGTATTTAACAACATTATGCATAAGCTCCAAGCAAACAAACAAAAAAAAAAGTAAAAAAATTAATGCTGTAGTACCACAAGTGACAAAACCCATTAATACAGAAGTTAAATGATGTGCTATAGCCATAGACATAACAGGGGAAATATGTAGCCAACAGTTTCCAACAATTTTGAATAGAAGAACTAGCGGTTTTCAAATTTTTTTATAGACCACTGTACCTCTATATCATCAATCTTTATGAACAAAAAAGAGCTGTACATTAATAACCATGTAATGTGTTCAAGAAATTCACACAAATTTATTAATATGTTGAAGTGTGTTTTTGTACTTGGAGCACCATCTACTGGAAGTCTGAATTAATGAACATAGCTTTCCTGTTTCTTGAGATAAAAGTACACTGTTTGGTCCAAAGAAATATACTGTAGTGGTGATAACTATTAAGTGAAAAACAAAGCTTTCTTCATAATTAAATTTTACACTATTATCAAATATAAAGGGGAAACTAGAGTATTGCAATGAATTTAAAATTTTGGAGACTTTAAAAAAAATATTATCCACGAATAGATTTCATTAAATAATGCAAAATTGCATATCCCATAAAAAATCTTTACACATACAGTTTTAAAGTATTTTTATTAATATCATGGTAGCCATAAATTGAAAAAACTGTTACTCTTCAAGTTAAGATCAAAGCTTTATTCTTGACTGATCTTTTTACTGTATATGATGAAATAGTAACCCAAGGTTATGATATAACAAATTTCTTTTTTTTTTAAGACTTAAAGCCAGAATGTAGTTTTGTGTCAGGAATCCTTCAGAAAACAAATTCAGTGTAAGTCAGAAGATGGCAAATTTCAGCAAGCCTAAAATATAAAAAATTGCAATATACCCGTAATTTGCAAAGAATAATTACAAGGAGCTTACATCTCCGTTTTTTTTTGTTGTTGTTGTGGGTTTTTTTTAGGTTTCTATGTGGGTTGGTTTGGTTTTGTTTTTTTTTCATTTGTGATTCCTATCCTTCTATTGTTGTTCAAGAAAACATGGGGCCAGTGGAACCTGCAGTGTGTAGGTTTAGAGCAGCAGAAGGTGATGGGAGATTGACTGTAGTGAGCATTGGTCAATTTATGCTCAGTTTATGTAAGGTATTTATTGTGACTATGACAGAACCAAAACTTCAGGATGAATTGGAAAGGGGGAAAGAAGTTGCCTTGCAAGACCTCTGAAGAATGCTGTGTGACATCATAAAAAAATGTAGGAGACAAAGAAATTAGGGGTTATTCCATTTTATAGTTATTGGGTTAGCCATATACCTACTGCCTTGTCTTTCTGAGTGTTTCCTGCAAGATCAGTTTTGGATACTATCTCTTCTCTGAATTGGGGACTCATTCAGGTCAAATCAACTTTTGATTTGACTAAAATCAGCTTTTGGGGCTCAGCGGCTTGCTTTAAAACCTTGAAATTAAATAGCTTCCTTGAAGGGGTAAAGTCCAGTTTATACAGTTACAGTGCAGCACAGGTAACAGACACTCGGCTGCTAGTCTGTGTTTCTGCTGCTGTTTTCAACTGTGATTTTACTTCAGACACCTTGAAGTATAGCTCATGATATCATTCATTTATAAAGGATACTGAAGTACTGAACTGCTGAGTCTAAATAAAAATCTGCATGGAGTGCTACTTCATTATTTTTTCTTTCTGAAAAGAAAACTAGAAGTTCTTTTGTGAGTAAAACTGGATGAATTGATTGAGGTAAAGGAAGCCACCACTTGGCAAAAATTTAAAAGGATTAAAATACCTGCTGGAAAATTTGGAATAGCCCAAGTCATTTTGAGTTGTTTTGTTGTTTTCTTCTGTTTATAGTCCGAGTCATTTTGGTTTGGGTTTGGGTTTTCATGGTTTTATAAATTCCTAATACTGGTCCTTTGAGATGTAATTACTAGAGTTTTATAGAAAAGTCTATCTTTGTGGAAATTTTCACCAGAGAGAAATGGTGGGTGAGGTTGTCAGGTACCTGACCTGGAAATATGTTCTTGCAAGCTTACCTGCTGTTTGCAGATCCAAGTTCTTCATGCTCATCTTTACCAAAGATCCAGAGTTCAAGAGTGGGGACAGACTTTTCAGTAGGATCTGTAACAACCGGAAAAGGGTTAACGGTTTGAAATTAAAAGAGGGTATATTTAGATTGGATATAAGGAAGAGATTTTTATGCTGAGAGTGGTGAAAAACTGGCAGAGGTTGCCCAGAGCATTGGTAGATGCCCCATCCCTGGCAACATTCAAGGTCAGGTTGGACATGGGTCTGAGCAACCTCATCTAGTTGAAAATGTCCCTGCTCATTGAAGGGATTGGACTAGATGACCTGTAATTGTCCCTTCCAACCCAAACTATTCTCTCCTTCATCACTGTTTTCTTTATAGAAATAGAAGAAAGTTTAGTTAAATTTGAGGCTGGACTGAAAAATCAGACACTGAGAACATTTGACTGGCCAGATAACTGCCTGTACAGTTTGGGGGACAGAAATCAGTGGTTGCTGTCTCTGCAGGACCGTCGAAAGGGAAAGCTGTCTGACTGCAACTAAGACGAAGACATCAGGAATGGAAGAGTTAGCAAGAAATACAGAAATACAAAGGAAAGCTCTGATAAATAGAAAATGTCATGAAAATGAATAGATAGACAGTAGGAGAGAAAAAGGGGGCTCTATACAATGGGAGAAAACAGGGACTGAGAAAAGTTCAAAGAAAATACTAGCTTAACCTCAGTAACCCACTCACACTGGAAGGGCAAAGAATCTCATTTAACATTTCTTAGGTTACAGAATTCATTGTACTTTGAAAGAATACTTGATAAATTATTTAGACAGTTTCAACTGAGATTGGAAAAACCCCAGCCTGTCAGAAGCTAGGTTAAAAAAGGTTGGTGCTGTATAAATAATTTACTTCATTGGGGAGGAAAAACACACAAATGCTAGCATCTAAAGTAGAGGAGTACTAAACCTGCTAAAGCTCGCTAGCCAGACAGTGAATTTAAGTCAGCAGTACAAACTGGGTGCTCTCATTTAAAAGCAGAGGCTATGCCAAAGCCAAGTTTTCAAAAGAAGGTCAACGTTAAAGATTCTGCAATTCACTGCTTTTATACATTCACTCTCTTAACACCATGGGCATACTCCAGTTTAAATAAAAAAAAGTAAAAGCTTCTTTTTTCAGTGATTTCTTATAGTAAGTAACAAGTAAAGCAAGCTTATCATATTGGTTGTTATTTTTCTTAATTCATTAGTTTAATTTCTATAAAGCATCCACCATCCACCTGAATCATAGCAATCTGCTGTTCTTAGCAGATACTTCCTGTTGCAGTCAGAATTGCTTGATATTTCAAGTGAAGTAGAGCAAAGGGTTTGTTTGTTTTTACATGGGATAATTAATTTTTTTGTGTTTATTATGGAACCTTTTTAAGACCAATCACCATAGTAACAGAGGAAAGGATTTTACATATCTATATAAAAATATATATTCTATTATGGCTTTTATTTCATTAAGTTCAAGTACAGAATTCAGTCACAGCACTGCCCTTCTGTTCCAAGATACCAGCACTATGTACTATGCTGAGCAATGTCACTTGAGTAATATAGGATGTAGAGAGAACGCAAAAACTGTTCCCACTGCCAATTTAGCTTTGCTGGGTATCATGAGACAATGTTCCTCTCCAAAGACACTGTTCCATGAAGGGCTTTTGTCTTCATTCCTCACTGAAATCTGCAGAAAATGAGATGACTTAGCAGCTCGGGAAGGATAAGGCCTTAAACGCAGTCCTTATTTCTCACTTCTGGCTGCTACAAGAGCCTTCGGATAAATAACTAATCAGCCTATCGCTTAATTTTGTGTATGATCAGCAGTCATTGGCAAGGACAAGGAAGAATATTTTTAGAAGTTTGACTGACGTGCCAGGACCATCTCAAATTTGTGGCTAGAGAGAAAATGAATGCTATAGATCTGGTAGGTGATCTGCAGAAAGGAGGTTATTTAGATCACAATACTTACAAATTATTTAGTGTGTGCCCATATATAAAACTGGAATTCCACTTGTATGCCTCCTACGCAGTCCAATTAGCTCACTAGTCACAGCTAGGATATTTGCATCTCAAAGTTGCTGTGCAAAGCCTTGTTTTGATACTTGTCAGTAGAATTATTATGTGTTCTCTGTGAGAAGAAAATGTATTTAACCTTGATTTTCAAAGTATCACCACTGTGAGAGAGCATGCAAGGGCTGCACACCCCATCATTTGCTGATGTGTGGGTGAGGATAGGGAAAGCAGAGTCATGACTTTATTAATTGCTGGTAAACTTAAAAGCATATGGCCCACAGAGTGACATCTACTGCAGGCATGGCTGTGACACACCCTTTTGCACCCCATAACTAGAGACATAATGCTTTCTATCTTCAGTGTCCTCAGCAGGGGCTGTTTTTACCGGTTCATTTAATTTTGTTCTGTAATGGTGCCCATGAAGAAAATTCCTTTGTTCTGACCTGTTAGTCCCAACCATGCTTCAGTTCTCTGAAGCTCTAGTACTGATGTTCCTTCTTACATCTGGGACAGCTAATCCCTGCCCTCCTCAGCTTTTGCCCAGGGACTCCTCCAGATGTTTTGGGGACTTTGGGCTGGAGCAGAACCCATCATTTGTTGTCCTAATTCTTGTTAGCTCTGAGGCCTATATACAGCAAAGATACATTACTCACCTAAACAGAGTGTGCCTCAAACACTGGCTTTAATTTGAAACCTTTATGACACTGTATAAAATTTTAACTGGAAGAGTTTAATGAAGAGATGATAATAAAGGCATTGGCAGTTTTCTTAGGGCTTTTATGATATTTTTTACATAACTAGAGCACTGATTGTATAATAGATATATGTACAAGTTGGATTAAGAAAATTATCACCCTCAGTTTTAGTAGCAGCATATTGATATGGTAAGTATGACAACAGCTTGTAATGTTATATGGAGTTTGCAACAGGGAGTTAAAAGGGAAACAAGAAGGTTTCCCCTATGTGAGAGATTTTCCAAAACAAAGTGGCAAATCCAGTGAGGAAAATATTGTCCATGATGGAACTCCTCTGTTTTCAAAGAACAAGAAAAGTTAATTCAAACTTTCTGCAAATGTGATTGATGTTTTGTATGCTTGAATTTATTAAAAAAAAAAAAAAAAAAGAAAACTTCAGAAAAATCAAGCCATTCCTGAATATTTATTTTTGATCCCTTCCAAATGAGGCTTTATCTACTGCTTGCCATCAAGGGGTTTATATTTATTCACTGCTTTTTTCCCAGATGTGCCAATTGTAGCATAACAAATGGAGAAAAGTAAAGAGCATTAAATAATTGTAATAAAAACTAAGCAAAAAGAGATGGAGAATTAGTTTGCTTGTTAAATTTGATGTCATTCTTCACTTTCAGAATTAGCTGCCTAATTAATATTTCTGCTCTTCAGTTTTACTAACATCACTACCCAAGGAGAAATAACACAAGTGGATAAATAACACCAAGGATTAAAAAAACCCCAAAACTATTTCACTGTTATTTTGTCTTATATACGGTAATAGTCACTCTGGGAAATACTGATATAGCGAAAGAATCATAACTCTTAAGGATCTCTGCCTTTTATTAAAGCAAATACTGGCTGGAGAGCAGGCTCCCTGGGGAGTGTCTGCTGATCCCTACCCCGCTGAGTATCCCATTGTGCTGCTGGGGTACCCCTGCGAGGGCAGCTGAGACAGCCACTGACAGCAGGTATGTGCAACTTTGGGTTAAATTCTCTTCCTGCAAAGAGACGTAATGTGGGGGTGAGAAGTGTAATTTTTAAACTGGTACAATATATTGCTTGATGTTCTTAAGTACTTGTTGGTTGGCAGTATGAGGCAAGGCACAGGAAGGAGATGGAAAGGGATTTTGTGGTGTGTGTTTACAGCCTGTTCCTACAAGGTGGCTCTCATAGGGTGGGTGTCAGGAAGCATCAGTTTATCTAAACTGATGTAGCCCATCACTAACCTGGCACAGCACTGCCTTCCAGGCATCCCACTGGGGTATGCTTCAGCGCCAGCACCCACAGATGCCAGAGACTGAAATGGAAAACTGGGCACAACAACCATATCAGAAACATGAAAGGTATAAAAAAGTATAATACTGGTTATGAAAGGAACTTGTCAGCACTTCAGGGCACCCCCAGCAGCCTCAGAGATGTCTCCAGCAGGGTGCCAGCAACCACTGTGGTTACTGGAGGCTTAATCACAGGGGCCGGGCTGGAGGAGGAGTATTTAAGCTGCATTTTGTTTCTATTCTTGCATGGCTGCATAACAATTACCAACTTCTATTGAATCTCTCCCCGGCTGCTCCTTGCCTGTGTAGCGACATGGGACGCAGCCCCCGGCACGCCCCGGCATTGTTGCTGGCCTGTTCTGCATGGGTAGTGCCAAGGAGCACTGTGCGACCGGGTGCCTGGGCCATGCTCCCCCCTTTCCCACTGTTACCATTTGCATCTCAATGCCAGAACTGGGCCGATGAGCTGGGCTCCATCTCACTTACACCAGAGTAATAATTGATTTCAGGCCTGAGTAAATCCATTGATCTCAGCTGAGTTTCTCCAGCTTTACGATCACATAATCGAGATCAGTTTGTGACCTCAGTGTAGGATGAAACCTTATTATTAAGTGTTTGTCCTGTTGCATTCATGAAGAGGCAAGGACACGCTGCTGACAGCCGTATGCGAATAAGGTAAGGGAGCAAAAGATGACCAAGGAAAGAAGAAATACTTTTGAGTGCAAATCTTATATTTCGAAGACACGAGTGAATATTTAGATAGAGATGAATGTGACAAATATACTATATATAGATCTAAACTTTCATTCCCAACATTTAAAAATGGTTTTTCCATCAAGTTAAAAAGAATAAGTTATCCAAACATTTACTTTTCTCTTCCTCTCATTGAATGTCATGCTTTCATATGAATATGCTCACCTTACTTCATAGGAATGCTTTGCTTTTTTATTTTGAAAAAAAATCTTTGAATATTGTACTATAACCTTGAAAACAAAATGCAACACTGGCAATTATTTATTGATTTATAGTTCTGTTTCCTGTTGTAAACAAATCTTAATTCTTTGACATTTGAGATAAAACCAAAATTCCAGAATTTCTCTGTGAAAGAAACATGCAGTTCCTGCCCACTGACCGAGTCTTCTTGTTCTGTGGCAATAGGTAAGCCTGTCCTCTCCAGAATTTTTCCTGTGTTGCATTGCCTTCAACTCCCATCTCATAGCAGGGAGATCCCCAAGTCTTCCTTAGAATGGTGCACCACATCCACCTGAAACTCCAGAGCTTGTTACATCATTACTTGCTTATGTACAAAGGAGGAGGAATATTGGAAAACCTACGTTTGTTATTTGTTTTGGAAAAATTGACTGTAGTGAGCACAGTTCAGCACCAATGACATACTAAGATCCAACACCTTTAGCCTTCCATTAGGGTGAAGGGGCAAAGTCCTACACATACATCATTCCAATCCCAGCTGTTGAGAACATCTGAAACAGGAGATGGGCAGATGAGCCACACCAAATTGCTTGTCTGCTTGCCAATGCACAGGATGCCCTCCCTTTTGAAGTTCATCTATCAGTTTTTCACATTTCTGTTCCCCATCCTATCACTACCCAGCTCTGTGACAACCTCTTATATAGATGCTGGCAAATGACAAACATGGCTAGGAAATGCAATATGAAACATTTATGGATTATATATGCATAGCTGTATAATGAATATCTAGAAAGAAAGCACGTTTCTTGACAGAGTGGATTTGAAGAAAGTCCTACAAAGTTAAAACCAGTCCTACAAAGTTCTGTCTTTCTGCTGCTTTTCACTCTTTTCCTTCTTTCTTTTTTATTTTTGAACTTTGTCATAAAGCTTTATTAGGTCAACACAGCAAGCCCAGCTCTCTATGCTATGCTCTCTATGCAGTTACTAGCTGAGGCTACGCCTTTGATGTTGGGAGTGGGATCTGGCTTACTATATATTTCACTGGAGACTTTTTAAGGTAATACATTTTTTCAGCTAGTAAAAGAGACAACCCACGCTTTTCAAAGAATGGACGTGTTTTCCATGCTCACACTTGTTCTTACTAGCTGACTGAAATGTAAGTCAGACAGCTCTTGAGAAGAATTGACTTTCTAAAATCCCCACCATCCCTGCAGAGGTGCTTTGGTCCAATTTTAAATGACGTTTCTGTTGCCGTTTTTGTTCAGTTTTAAGATGCTACTTGTTTTAGTGCATCTTCTTTTGCAAATCCCAGAATAAAAAGAAATGTTGCAAGTGTACAAGTCAATGCTGTTTGAAGAGAATGTATTGTAAAATTATCTCTGCATCCTTTTTGTACTATGAAAGTGCCGACAGCACTTTGATGTGGAAAGGATGAGATACAGTAATCTGAGGGGCTGCTATGAAAGGAATGACGTGCTTTAAGCTGGAACTGTACAGAGAAACACACAGAGTAATGACAGCTTCACACAACATCTAATTTGATTCCTTCTTTGCACCACAGTGGAATCATTAAACCACAGCCATCTGCTAATGAGCAGGGAGGCTTCTGAACAGAGGTCACCTTTCCCCCATATTTTTTAAAATTCCCTCAACTTCAGTTATAAAACCATCAATTATCTCCCTTGTTTCACCACAACATTTTGTCTTTGGTGACTTTAGTGTCACATGGAAATCAAATGAAAAAGGAGAAAACAGTGCCTGCTCTGGAATTGAAATTACTTCTAATTTGAAGTAGAAATTACTTCTATAAATGGGGTAATTGGTTACAAATATCCCTAAAAAAAAAAAAAAAAGCAGACTTCATTTCCCACATACAGATTCCCAACAAGAAAAGCAAAGCTGGAATACTGTAGTTTCAAGCAGGAGTAACACTACATACGTCCTTGTGGATCACTGCTCTACCAGCAGCTGACTTGCTATGTGGGATCCTATTTTGGTATTGCTAATTCAAGTGGACAACTGTTGACTACGATTGTCAAGGGCAAGGAATTTTAAGAGCAGCAGAACTATTTGCTGTAGTGGGAAATGAAATGTCATGCTCATTAACACACCGTTCAAGTTTCACATTTGACTGGATTAATGCTAAAAAGAACAGCTTTCCAGATAAAGGCAAAAGCTGAATTGTGAATGCTAGAACATAAATGCAAGTTATTTTTCCATCTATGAATGTTAGATAGTGAAATATTTTCTAAAGCTCAACAATTTGACAGATTATTAATCAGAACAAAATAAAGTCATGGAACTGCAAATAATGTGTTGAATGCATAGTGAAAAGGCATGCTGATTAGCTGTACCATGACATTCCTGTGTTATATCAAGCACAAAACACAAGTGGCTCACCCTGAAGATTCTGTAACTATCACAAGGCACCTAAAAATTCAGAGTACTTGTTTGATTTTCTCAGAGTAGAGTTTATTCTTCCACTCTAAAGGTATGTGCAAACAGACTGGAAAAACTAGATGTGTGGTATGTAAGCTATGAAGATCCATAACATACTGATTAAGAGTACATCTTTATTTATATTTATTTGAGAAGCCAGTATAGCCTTTAAAAGATTGTTTACATAGATATATCTGACAGATAAATTACAGAACATTTCTCTCATTATTATTGGGCAATCTAATTAGTTGTAATTCTAATACAGCAAGGAATAATTAGGTGTTTTCCTTCAGTTAGATAAAGAATGCACACACTCTGTGACCCAGAATGAGTTTACAGTTTCCATGTAAAAAACATTTGGTGAATGTGTATTGGAGCTGAGGGAGGCTGCAGAATGTAGATTTCTCCTATGCAGAAAACAAACTTGTGTCATAAACAGATTTAAGCTTAATTCTGGTGTTGGTCCCACATTTTCTTCTTTGGAGCTTGGGAGTACCTAGGAATGCTGTGATTTATTTCTTGTATGTATGTTTTATAGTACTTTCTCTTCCTCATACTTATCTTCATTTACATATATCTTTACAACTCAGAAATAACCACATCTGGCCAGCTGCATGCTTGATCATCATCTATTTTACTGCCTTACTTCTTTTTTTTGTCACTTATTTGTCGGTTTGAAATGCTATGCATAGTGTCCAGATAGTGTTCTAAAGCCCTCAGTGGTCTAGGACCTGGCTGGAAATTGTCTGTTGTTTAAACTGATGTATACCTGAGAAAACTAGATCACTCTGTTTAAAGAGACCTATTAGCAGACTGTTTGGGGAGACCATACCTACTATTTAAACTTCCTTCTTCTGTGATAGATGAAGTCCTGAGCTGTTCCTGTGACTGGTTATTGAAAATTATTTAAAACAATTATTTGCATATGTATATCTTTTAATTTCATTTATAAATTTCAACTTATGGCAAACCCATGCAATGGCATGGAGAGAAAGACATAGAAGTACCCAATATTCTGTTTATTGTAAGGGTTTTTCAGGGTTAGACAATACTGGGTCACCAGGAAGGGGTAAGAAACATTGGAGGGGAACAAATTTTGTTTGTGGAGGAGGCAGCTGTCTTGGACCAGCAGAGAGTAAGCAAAGCTGGGGGGCCAGGGGACCCTGCTGAAGCCAGAAGGTGCCTCAGCTGGGCACTGGAAAATCGGCTGAAGAGTGTGAATGTGTGAATTCGATAGCCTTGCTCTTACACTCTACCAGCTCTTCAGTTTTGGTGTGAAATAGCCTGTATTACTAAACATGACAGCATGCTACAAAGCTCATCTGTCAGTGACTGCAGTACATGGGACTGACAAGGGAGACTGTCTGCCAGGACAGGGAATTCTTCTTTTCCATTTTATGAATTTTAACTTGTCGCTGCTGTATGTGGTAACTGCTGTGTAAGGCAGATGCTCTTACCTTTCACTTTAAATTATTTTGAAATAGTTTTCATTAGTGGGGAGCTCATTGATTTCTTGCTTTCCTTTCCAGTAAGGTTGGGAGAAGACCCACCATTACAGAGAAATGAAGGTCCATTCATGCTTCCCCTGGCTGTTCCTCTCCCAAATCCAACCTCAGCCTCTCAGCCACTGAGCCCACTCCCTTTTTCTCTTCCTTTGCTGCTCCCACCAATGGGCTAATCAGAGCTAAAAGTTTAGTACCCGTGTATAAACCTGTAGCATCACTCTGATGTGCACCCATAAAATTAACCATAAAATTTGCTACTTTTCTATAGATAACTACAACATTAATAGACCATCAAGCAGTCAGATTAGACTGAGTGTCGTATTTTCTGGAAAGATCCACAGTCCAAATTGTTCTGTCTGTATGTGGTATGTAATCTGCAGACAGTTTTGGATTACAGTTAAATACTTACAAAACTAGTTTGCAGGATGAAGCCAGTGATTACTTTTCCACAGACCCCACCCTTTTCTTTCCTTTTTGCTTATTTGCTCTTCTTGTTCTCTGTGGTGCTAATAATACATTAAATTCAATTCTACACTGAATGCAAAGATTAACAAAGGGAAATTTTTCCCCCAGTGGCATGCTTTCCTGTTTTCAAGCCTTTTTTTCTCTCTCTTCCCCTTCCCCTCTCCCTCCTGCTCGCTCTGAATGTAAAGGCTTATCACAGATAAGCAGTTGGGTTTTTTCATTTCCAAATTAGCTTTAAAAATTTCCTCCTTTGAGGAAGATAAATTTACTAGATGCTGTGATGATGATTCTTCACTTTTTCAACAGTCATGATGCTGTCAATCAACTGTTTTGTATTACTTGGAAAAAATAGTGATGACACTTAAAAAATGCTAAAAAATTATACTGCTTCAGGTTATTTTAAAAATCTGCCTCTGTGATATTTAGAGGCTATTTATGATTATTTTCATGTGTATTTAATGTATTTTAGGGAAAATGCCCAATAGGCTTGTTATTTGTATTTTTGTGACTCTGCTGTAGCTAAAGCTGTTCCTTGGTTGCCATCTCTTTGTTCTTCCTCACTTCATGCCATCTTTCTTCTCTGCTTATCCACAAAACAAACAAACAGTGCTGCCTGCTGCCTCCTAGACTGCTGCCAGCTGTCCTGATGTCAACCGACAAAGGACAAAACCAGCCCAACAGTAAAGGGTCTCGCCAAGAAAAAATGCTCTGCAGCCTTGGCAGACGGTGCATGCTCCCTTTCTTCAAAATGCCAGCAAAGATGTCCTCTGCAGGCAGAGGTCTCCATACTGGAAATATTAAAAGAATTCAGTCACATAGTTAATTTTCCATTACTGTGCACAAAATAAGAAAACCAAAATAAACTGTCTTTCATCTGTCCTTCAAACCAATAGCTCTGGTTGCAGTGCTTGGCAGAATTTTGATGTTTAGAGATTAATGTACTGGTGAATGGTTAATTGACACTAGTCAATTCTAATTCAATTTTCTTAAACTGCCCCTTCCTAAGCAAAAGCTCTTGGGGGCACTGTTTCATTGAGAAAAGAAGGGAGAAAAGCTGAGAAAAATAAGATGCTTCTGGTCTCAGAATTTAATTTCCCACAATGATACACAGTGATCCTATAGAGAATGATGCATTAGCGATAGAAGTGTTCTCAGTAAATTCTGGTGCTATGAAAACTCCTCAGTGTAAATAACACATAACTGTATTAAAGGTAATTCATAAGTGGAGCTGAGAAGCAGTGGAATAATATATATGGGAATTTAAGAATGGCTTTCCAAAAGTAATAACTTACTATGGCTACAGGTAGGAGGTGGGGCAAAAAAAAAATCCATATTGGTGCTAACAGTTGGTATTGTAGAAAATAACAACAGCTATTTCACTAGGGGGGGGAAATAGGCATACACTTTAATTCCTAGAGAATCCATGCCTGACAGAAGAAATTCTGAAAATAATTGATTATCAAGACACTCTTTCTCCTGTTCATTCTTATACAAGTTAGTTACCTGTAATCCAATGCTTAAAAAAACACACACACAAAAAAAAAACCAAACCAAACTCTCCAACACTTGCTAATGCATACAGGCAGGAATGCACACCAAAAAGAAAATCAAATCAGATCTGCTGGGACCGTTCATGTGCAAACCCAGACATTTTTAGGATGTCAAATTTTAGGATTCTATCAAATGAAATTTTTTAAATTACATCTCTACAGTGAACCCAGTTTAAAGTGGAGTCATAGCAGACTTGCAGGATACCTCATCCAAGTAAGAGGTAAAGAACAAGTTTTTTAAAATCTTATTAGTTTTCTTCTTTTTTGACCTGTGCTGGTTTTTTAGAACTATTAAATGTTAAGTGTACTGAACAGAGTGTGTATTTGTGCTTATTTTCAGCTCTGTTAATTGAAGAGGCTGTCTGTCCTTGCTTTAACCTACTTTCTCTGCTGAAGTCATTTTGCCTGATAAGTCCCATGGAGATTTGAGACGCAAAGCCAGTTTATTTCTACAGTAGTCCCACTTTGTTCAGAAATATTGCCAAAGGCTTATTTGGAAACCCCTCTCATAGGAAATAAGAACATTTGGTATTTTGCAAAGACCGTAAGGACTCAACTCAAAATAGAAAGTACAGTTACCAAGCATAAGATGAGTATACTGCCTCCCTACACATTTAACAACTGAGAAAAAAAGACCATTAAAACCAAAAAATATTTATATTAATCAGGTATTAAAATGTGGTGTGATTCTAAGTATTGATATAATTATTGGTTAATTGCTTGATAATTATTATATATAACATTTGCTGATAGGACTTTACCATACCGCTACACTTTGTAGTAAAATGTTAAAGAAAATTACCTCTTTTTTGTATACTTTCATGCTGCATTTTATGCCTGAAAATGTAGAAGTCTTTTCACCATGATCAAAAAGGATAGGACATTCAGAACTACATATTTTGAAAGAAAAACCTCAAACTTCTACAGATTTGTAAAAAATTGAAGTATTTGTAAGTATGCTGGCATGCCTCCTGTTAAGTGGGATGCAGAGATGACTGATAGAGAGTGCCACCTGTATCCAGACAGGATTTTTTGTGAGCATGATTGCTTTGTGTTTTCAAAAGAGAATTTACATGATTCTCCCCAGAGTGAGGGTGAAATCTGTCTGGAAGGATTTTTCTCAGTGTTCAGGTGCAGTCACGGGGTCCCCAGAAGTTTCATGGAGTTCATGATACTTCACCTGTAACAGGACAGCAAAGAAGCATAACCACAGCAGCAGCTGAGGGGCTGAATTCCTGCCCTGGGTAGCTGAGCAGACCTGTGCATGGCCACAGTGGTGCAGGAGGAGGCAGTGATGGGGTTAAGAATTTAACCTTGCAGGGGAAAATAGGAAATCTCTTTCTTGAGTGCAGGGGAATTCTGCCCTTTGGAAGATCCCACCCATGTTTCCATCCAGATCATAGAGAAAATCTGTTCTGGCACTCTTACTAATAGTTTTGTATTTGTTATTTATAGGAGGTCTTAATCAAAACAATAATGCGGGTAGTTTGGCATTACTCCATTAGCTGTGCCCTGGTGCTTGCTGATCTTCTGACCTGCAGGCCATAATGATAACTAAATCACCAAATAACAATAAAGTATTCTAGCCCTTTGGAGAAACACAGCCATATGCCATAGGAAAAACAGTGCCCATTTTTAGCACAAGCAACACTGAGATACAAATCGCATCACACAGAGTCAGAGTTAATTAAGTCAGGCACCTACTGTTTGCCTATAGTTTGCAACAGCTATTAATCTGAAGGTCTGCTATAGAGCTAAGAAAAGATAATTAACAAATGTAGACTTTTGTGACATGATAAATACATTTCTAAAAGGGTTTGTTATGGTGACCTCTTCTGGATAACACTGGCCTCAGTAAACTTTGAAACAATATACCGTAGTAACTTCAAGCGAAAAAATGGTAACAGATCTTACATATGTCTCTTGATAAAGTGGAAATTCTTGCTACTCAATGTACAGTGTACAAAACCATACTATAATTAGTAAAACTATCAATGGGGCATCAACATTTTGGCAGTTATTTTTGTTATTTTGAACACATCATTCTGCCAATTTCTGTGAAGTTGTTTTTAAAATGTATACATTTTTCAATGACAGAAGCTGTATTTTGTTGTAAAATCATACTGAATTACATACATGCTCTCTCTGTCACTCCAATGTCATTGTTTTTATCTATTTAGTGCATCTCTATTTATTGACTGAAACATCTTTGATTGAAGCGCTAACTCTTCCATTACACACCACTGGAAGAAACTTCAATCTACGGGGAAAAAAACAGTCTTCTGAGTAGGACTAAGGAACAATTGTCGTCTTTGCAATTAGAAAGATTAAAAGAGAGAGAGACGAGACAGAGTCAAGGCTCTGCAAGGATTTAAGCCAGCTACAATCATAAGTCAGGGAAGATTCACTTTCCCCTGAACACAAATGTTGATCTCACGTGGTCAAGAGCTGTTCTTTAATACAAGTAAAATATATCTCTTCCAAGAAATGAATATTGGCCTCACATTTTGTTCAAAACCTAATACTTGCTGTAGCACTAGTTGTCTGTTATAGAGGAATTAAGTATTTAATATGAATATACTAAAGTTTAGAATTGAATTATTACTTTTCTTGTTACTGTACTCTCCTGCCTTTATTTTTTCATTTATGTTACGGTTATGTACATTTCTTTGTGAAATACTTCAGAGGGTCTTCCCATCATTGCTACTGTGTTTAAGCTGTGAAGAAAATCTTTTCAAAAAACCTTCTAAGTTTTTAAATCTCTATTGAGATTAATTTACATAGCTGGATATGGTACAAGATCCAGGAGCTCCAAGGGGTGCTCAAAGTCCTGACAGTATCTGGATGTTGTGTCATGACATTGGAACAGTTAGATTTATCACAAAACTGAAGAAATTCAGAAGTAATTAATATACATATTTTTAACATTTCAGGTCCACTGAACATAAGCCAAACTATATATAGTCAGACCCTTTCCGGTACATCATGATATACCATCTACCCTGATGTATTTATGCTTTAATCTCACATGAGATTAATTGCAAGCAGTCACCAGCTCCAGTCAGAACGTACCTTTCCCTCTGCATTGCTGAAGAGATGACAGATGAACACAACCTCCAAATGCCAGTTCAGGAGCTGAGAAATAATTATGATAACTTATCTTTCAGTTAAAAGCTTGGGTGGCTGCTTCTGCTCAATTAGATAATCATTACAATATAACAGAAAAGTCACAAAAGGAACAGAGGACTTTTTTTTTTCCTAACTTGTGAAAGATAAATTATGGGAAAAACCCAGGGTTTCTATTTCTAGCTTGGAAAAGAACAGTTGAAGATGGCCTAACCGTCTAGGCACATTTTTAGAAGTACATGCCAATTCATTGGTCCTTAATACAGGACAAAATTTAGGTGAAATTGCAATTATGGATGGGATATTCTTGTTTCTGATGCCTTTACAGTCATGTTCCCTTTCTATTTAAAGAGTAAAATGTGAGCGAAATTATATATTAGGATTTAGGTAAGAGAAGTACATCCCCATAAGCTTTGTACACTTAGCAAAGAATGTGGACACAACCCCCAAACCATTAGCCAGAGCGTTATGAAGTACGATGATTGGTTTAATGCAGGTAGAACAAAAGAAATGTGCATTTATCACTTTCTGTCCCGCGGTTTCTGGGCACAGACCCATCTTCTGGCCCTGAATGCCACATCCCCACGAGGGGGCTCTACTGTCCCAGCTCTGTAGAATATATATAGAGATAGATAGATAGATAGATAGATAGATAGATAGATAGATAGATAGATAGATAGATAGATAGATAGATAGATAGATAGAGATAGATATTGATATATATAGATCTATGTAGAATATATATATATAAAAATTGTCTTTAAAGGCCAGAAGATATAAAAATACTTCATAGAGGCTAAACAAAAATCAGTACAAAGAAACAAAAACATAATTGAAAGGAGATTAGGTTGCTAAGAAGGGACTTTACTCAATAAGCTGAAGCTGCCAAACGATGACACAGTTCAATTCATGGGATAGCCTCAAAATTTTAGACAGATTTATTCTAACTTCAGGGCGCTAGATGCAGAGTAATAACGTGCTTTTATGAGCACTAATCGCTCTGGAAAAGAACCATCATCTTTTTGCAGTATACAAGTACAAAGTGAAACTAAGGACAGGAGAATACCGGTTGACACAGACCAAAGGGTCCAGTACGTACAGAGCTACCTCTGGCTTCAGTCCACACTGTTCAGTAGGAATGGCTTCAAACAGGCAAACAAATATTAGCAATGGTATTGAGGAAAACTGCATTTGCTCCTTTTCTAAATATGTTTGCTCTGTGTATTACTTTGAGGGTAGAAGATGCCTGAAGGGACAGGAATTGTTTCCTGTCCTAGAAGCTGGTCAAAGAACAGCATCACCACAAATTAAAAGAAAGTCAGTCCTAGGATGCAGACTGGGAACCTGCTTTAAACAGGAGCTGAGCAGATTTTCTACTGTTATGAGAAGCAGCTGAGAGACTGTCATTAAAAATAATGGGAAACATATGGGATACGTTTTCACACAGTGAAAATAGTGTGGAAGTTCCACATATGATCATCCCTACACTCTGAGCTCATGGGGGTAGCTTTGCTTTGATGATGGTTCCAAATAGTCGAGGAATCTGCTGGTGTTTTCATGGAAAAAATAAAATTTGTGATGGAGTGTCACAAATGTCACCCATGTGTGGCACTAAAATGAGTTAATATTGTAGCTTCATGATCTTCTGGCATGTACTAAAACGTAACAGTGATGGGACATCACAGCATTAGTAGCAGATCCCTCTGAAACAGAAGCATTTACATGATATAAGAGCTTCCTTCTTTCTCTCTCTCTCCCTCATGTCCCAACAGCTGACTGTTGTCACAAACAAGGTAGCAGGATGGACTGTGCAGCCATGTCGCACTCCACTCCACTTCCAAACAAATTCAACTTTGTTGTCTCAGGCCTCCTCTACTGGTGATGCTCAGCTCACTTCCCTGACCTCATATAAAAAACAGGGAGGATGTGATGTCTTGTGTCAGCTGAGACATGGAGTAATATCCTACGGCTGGTGCATTGTAACAGGTATCTAGAAATATAGTTTGAGTCTTAGACAAAATTTTAATTCTACAGCAATGCTAAAGGTCACACTGATTCACTTGAATGGGAATTAGCTGCGTATAAATGCCTTACTCCTCATAAAGCCAGCAGGGAAACCAGTTTCCAGTCCATCATTCTCTGATTAATGAAGCAATATTAACTGCAAATATTTGGTACCAGAATGAGGTAATGAAGCCACTATGGTTGCTTTTCCAGTAGTATTAGGTACATTCAGTGATCTTCTGGACACAAACCCTTATTGCTCATTTACAGAAGACCGGGAGTTGATGGAGTTACAGCTGCTTATGCCAGGAGAGGCACCAGTCCAGGGAGTGCAGCATGTGGATGATTTTTAACTTGTATCGTTTCAAGCACAGTGACAAAATCTGCCATGGGAAAACAACATGACTAAAACTATGTTTCCTGTGGCTTACTAATGGAGTATTCATGCACAACATTAAGCTGATGAATATGAATTTGTTGGACACATTATCCTTTCTCCCTTTGTGCAGGTTTCAAAGATTATAATTATGTTTGGTTTAATTGCTATTAGTCTCAGTTGAATTGTCACTGCTTTCAGCATTTTCAGTATGTAGAAATTGATATTTTAAATATGCCTTATCTGAAAGCACGACTTCTTATGTTGATTTAATTTTGTATGAATTGGGTGTTACTGTATTTTAGGGCCTGATCTATTATTGTGCCCACTTTTAAAAAAAGGAGTAGTATTCTGTGTTGATTATTCTGTCCTAAATACACATAAAGCTACTTGACATGAGCTAACTCAGATATTAGAAGCGATGTGATCCTGCTAGCCCATCCATAGCACTGTGCTAACCTAATGAAACAAGGCATACCGGGCAGCATGGATTTCTACTTGGTGTGGCTATATGGTTTCTGATACCAGAAATGGCTTGCATTGTGCAGTAGACATGCCCTGAGATAACGCAAAAATGCATATAAACACAATCTACAAAGAGTTCTACTTAGAGCACTCTTGTGCAGTTTCTTCCTGTCTGTGTTTGTTTAATAATGTCCATGAGTTACTCTTGCTTTTATGCATTTTACTGGAACTGAGGGGTGTTTTCAGTGCAGCACTGAAGAAAGTCCTGCCATGCTCTGACTGGTTCTGCTGGGTGAAGGTGCTTTTACTGGGGGACCTGCACATTACACGTGGGGGCAGCTCTGTGTGCATAGATGTAGGGCAGATAATTGATAAAACATTTCTTCAGGGATTTTTGTTTGTTTGTTTGTTTCTTGTGTGTTTTTGTTTTGGGGTTTGGGTGTGGGTTTTTTTCAGACTCCATAATCATGCTCCATTCTAATTGCAATAATTTACTTCAGACCAAGATACAGATAAGAGGTCCTGCCCACCTCTTACATTTCTAGACTAGCTGCATGGCTCGTGCAGGGTGATTAAGATTGCTACAGTTAGATGCTTCATCCACCACAACCACAGAGACCCAAGGCAGTTAGGAAGACCGAAATACTGAGCAAGAAGATACGCAAGACACAGCAAGCAAGAGGATACACCTGAATTCCTCCTACTTTCTGCACATCAGAAACCATAGTCATGACTCTACTTCAGACTCTATACCTTTGGGATCTTGAGTGTAGTAGACTGTAAAAGGCTAGTCTGAGTTATCCAACATCACTGCTGCTTACTCCTTAAAGCATTCACTTGGGAAGTACAGGGTTTGCACACTCGTCTTTTAACCCCCACAGAATTAAAACTTACATCTCTTAAAGCATGTTGCCAAACCACAAGACTAGAATGACTTATAACACTGAAGGTATTCTCCATTCACCCTGATGAGGAATAAAATGTAAGAGAGACACACTGCAGGAAAGGGACTGCAAGATGAGCAGACGAGAAGAAATGAGCAGAAGGGAGCTTCACTCCATAATCCAATAGCAAAAGCATTAACTTAGGGCAAGAGAAAAAGAAAACCTCACTTCACTGCTTCCATTCAGTATTAAAGTGCCCTTTCACATTTTTGTTCAATGAATCCCAGCTTCCCAGCCTGTATTTAAGCAGAGAAACTGGAGTGGAATTTATGTTGCCCTGTGTTATTCAGCTGCTTTTGAAACATGAACTCATTTTTCAGAGATAATCAGTTCTCTCCTGGCGAAGGCACCTTGAAGCAGACTGTTTATTTCCCATCACTGTCCTCAGGCTCCCTCTGAGGTCAAGGCTCAGCTGCCCATGTTTGCTCTCTCCCAGGGTGTTTGGAGGGACAGCCTGAGCAATGGTACATGCGCCATCAGCCACAGGACCTCCTCCTCATGAGATGATGCTGCCACATTGATGCCATATGCCTTTTTATTTGATGACACCTGTTCACACAGTGTGAGTCAGGAAAGAGATTACTTTCACAGCAGAATGGGAAGCCATAGAGAGTTCACGGCAGGCAATGTTGTATTTGCAGTGGGCTCATGGAACATGTAGTGAAAGCATTTAACAATGAATATTGTCAGAATTTGAATAACCATATAGATACATGCTGGTTCCAGTCTCCTGTGTGAATGCCACAGTTGCAAATCACTCTGAAAGCCAAAGAAATCAAATTGTGTAGTTAAAGCTTAGTTATAAGCAGAAAAAATACTAAGTACTTTTCCCAATTATTATTATAATATCCTATCCCTGCATTTGGTTTGATTAAGGATTTCTTGCTTTATTGATTATCCTTCTTGGTATTGCAAAGTAAATGAGAAAATTTACTTCTATGACTTGGTAAGTAAAAATAGCTATTATCTCTGGAGTGCGTAATATTTATATTGGATACAATGCAGAATTTTACGATAGCACTACTGCAGTTTGGAAAAGTTTGAGATCAGATTTTTACTCATTTAGTAAACACTTGAGAACAAAGACTGGCACCTTTGTTTAAGTCAAAGCAGTTTTGAGTTAAAATGCTGCATAGCATACATAATCATCTCAGTCATGGGCTGATGCTCACTATTCTGTGAGATCATAGTCTTGGACAGAAGACCAGGGCAGACACCTTAAACATCGGTGGCTAAATCTTAAACTGCTGCATCAGATTAACCAGCCTTAGTCTGTCAAATCATGAATGTCCCCCACTCACTATTTTGGGATTTTTTTTTGCTGAGCACTGATGATTTAAGCCTTTAATATTTTTTGCAATGAAAGGAGTGTTACAGATGTGTTACAAGATGTGACAA
The DNA here is from genome assembly GCA_013398155.1 of Pedionomus torquatus. NCBI lineage: Eukaryota > Metazoa > Chordata > Aves > Charadriiformes > Pedionomidae > Pedionomus > Pedionomus torquatus. The sequence goes on along the minus strand of VZRU01017588.1, from coordinate 4,318 downwards.
AACAGAAGCACTGTAACATTCAGTAAAGAATAAATAAGTTGATTTAAGAATATAGACAAAGAATGAAAAGAAAAAACTCATAGTATTTTCCAACTTTGAGAAATTTTGATTGTGTATTGATAGTTTTAAAAACTAACGTTATCAGAAAACATTTTTTATAAAATGCTCTAAAAGTATTAATTGCATTTCATTCATTTTAGTTTCATCCTCTAAATAAAATCAAATAAAAAAAAAAAACCAACACAAAAACTGTAATCAAATATAAACTACATCTCAAAGACTCCAGGAAGCTGTGTTTTCTGTGTTGTATTACAAACGGGTTCTCTAATTAGCAAGGAAGATTAGGAATTAGCCCAATATATTGTGGCAAGTCATGGCAAAACTGGAAAAACAGCTCGGGAGTCCGGAACAGAAATTATATGATCAAGGAGAAAACAAGCTATTCTGTTTTTACAGCCAGGAATGTGGTATCATTAAGTATCAGAGGAATATGTAATTTAATAATATTAGGGAAGAAGCAAGAGGAAAAGGGAAGTCATATCCCTGAGCAGAGTACAAGGAACAAGACTTTATAAAGCAAGAAGCTGGATTCCTGATTGAATGAAACCGGAGGATTCTTTGTCTTCTGCCTGCATGAAGCAGTTAAACAGAACAGGAGCTACGAAAACTACAAGTCATCTGACCTAAACAGAAAGGAGTGCTGGGAGCGTTTGGTAGTTTCATCACTGAAAGGAAAAACACAATTTTGATGGCTTCAAGAACTTTCAGGGCAAGGTGAAAGCCAACTGCCTCAAGTTAGCTGGGAGACCAAAGTACCCACAAAGGACCCTAACTCAAGCGTAATCTTAGAAATTGATTTATTACTTCATCAACAGTTTCTATTATTGAAATTAAAGAGATGAATAGAATAAAATTAGTCCTTTCCCTATGTAATATTTCATTGAATAAAAAATCCCAACGCAATAAAATAAAACCAAAACAACCCAGCCCCAGGTAACGTGATGAGCACAATATGACAGTAAAGGTCTTTCATGAGTGGTTAAACTGGAGACCTCTGTAGAGTCAGGGCACCCACTTCATTTCTTGTTGCAAAAGCAGGTTTAGGATCTAAGGACTCCTTCCATAAAACCTGCAGTCTCTCACAGCAGGCAATAAGCAATGTTCCTCAGAAAGCAGTACGAGCATTGCCAAACACCCTGTGTTCCCAAGAATTATACCTTCGGAGAGCAGAAACCGGAACTGCTCTTCAGAAACTGTTGTTAATTGAAGTTTACAGGAGAAAAAGCAAGGGTTGAGCAGGCAGTATGACAACAGTGCTGCCATGGGCAAGAGAGTGACAGGTAAGAAGGAGGGAGGACAAGAAGGGCACTGATATTGCATCAAAGTATATGCTTCGCAAATCAGAAAATAGTATCTCTAGAAATGACCAGGAATTTGGACTGTACGTTCTACAACTGTAGTAAACAACCCCTTAGATAGGCATTTGAGCCAAAATCCCTCATTTTATATAAAAAGCAGATGTATCTGTGTTTTGAATATGGCTCTCATTACTGCTACTGACCCTGCTAAAGCAGAGATGTACATGCCCAAAAGAGGCAGCATTGATTTAGGAATGCTAAGAATGGATGACAGCAGAATCAAAACAAATATTGGGTTTCATAATAATATGCCAAAACAGTTATTTATGTATGTCATCTATTCCCTCCTTTGCATATTCTGTAAGTCAACTAGATGTGTTCAAGAAAACCAGTACTTCTTCACAAAGCACCTGTGACAATGGACTCTTAATGGCATCCACTTACTTTTGCAGAATGAAATGCTGGATCTGAATTTTAACTATATGGTATGACTACATGAAAGTTACGATGATTAAAATGTTTTCCTGTATTTGAATCAAAAAACATCCCAGACTCATATTTACTAATATACACTGAATGTGAGCATAAATGCTGGGGAGGAACAGTTCTTTTAAATTATAGCATTTCACAACATCTGGTCTATGTGATATACCGTCCTAATGTCACTGGTAATCATCTGCATGACAGAACCTGATGGTAGAATCAAGCTCTACTTAAAGTGACACATAATTACAGTAACATTTGCAAGCTACAAAACTAAGTTTATCCTTTGCCCTTAGACAATATGCAAGTCAAACAAAAAAAAAAAAAATATCCATAAGCAATTAAGCATTAAGGCACCAATCAAAGCCATCATGCTAATGCGTTGCTGTTTATAAGATCACAGCTGTTAGGCCCCAGTTCTGCAAATGTGCCTGCCCCACACTTCACTTCAAGCAAGATTTGGATACAGAGGATACTGTAGTCCTGAATTTGCAAAGCAATCCACAGGGCGCAATGAGGAGGTGGTTTGCATCACTGGGATTTAGAAACATTTTGTTTCAGTACAAACAGCCTTGTCCCAAGATAATTCTTACAAAATAAATACTGTATTTCCATATTGATGAGAATGACTAAAATGCGATGTGTTAAACGTAAGCACAATTAAATTTTTAATACTCTCATCTACTGCTCTATACGCATGCATTTAAGCAATGACAAATCTGTCAGAGCATGCACAAATTAAAGTTTCCTTGTTATTAAGAGTAACAGATATCCCTGTCCTTTCAGTAACTACCTTCTTTTTAATCAACATCTTAATCCTCAAAAAGCAGAAGCCTTGTTTCATTCCCACAACGAGAACTGACTCACATGAGTATACAGCAAGCACTAAGAGAAGAATGAGACTGCTGAGTAAGAAAGGAAGCGAATCAGTGCCCGGAAAGGTCATTAAAAAAATGTTAGCGCTTTCCAGGACTGCATGTAAGGGTAAGCTGTTGTGAACAAGAAAAATTCTGAGATTCCTGACAGTATATAATTTCTAGAAAGTAGCTAGAAGATACTGAGAACTATGCTTTCCAAAAAAAGTATGGAGCTTAAAATTTGTAGTCTAAGCAATAAATGTTGGAGTAAGTCAATGGGAGATTTCAAAAAACTCTGTATTGAAGGCATTTTCCTTTTCATTTTCAGCACTGAATAGGACTTCTACTTCACATGAGTTTTCTTATAGAACTTTGAGCCATAAATTTCAGAATAGTTTTTTTTTTTTTTTTGTGAAACCTCTTCATTTTGCTTTCTTTAGTTTACCATTATGATTTCACTGTTTATTCCATTCTTTCTGGTATATTGAATTAGCTGGTTTTCTGCAACACTCCAATAACATTTTCCTATTGTTTCAGGAACTACTGCATCTCTACTTTTTTTCCGCATGCATATTGTTTCTCCACACTGGTGGTGTTTGGCTTTTGGGACTGGCACTCTTTGACACTATTACAACCCTCTTAGTTGTTCTACACCTGAAGTGAGCGGTTCAGTTACCCAGTCCCTTCTTGCTTTACAAAATGCTAGGAAGGACTTGAGTTTTGCAGGGTTTATGACCACAGTCTCTAAAAACTTTCTCAGATAGGCTTGGACCTGGAGGACCAAGAGAATGTGTCATGGCTGTAAAACGTGGCAGAGGAAGGCTACACAATGCTAGGCACAACCAGCAGTCCCCTGGTTTCTGGGGGTCCAGACGTGGCTACCTGGACTGCTCCAAGGTCTTCAGTCAGGGCAAGGACTCTACAGTACTGTGGAAGGCACCTCTCTCTTGACAACTACCTAGTTGTGAGAAAGTAAAGGAGCTGTTTTCCCACTGCCATGACCAGAGTGCATAATTGAGGGTGCACGTCTCACAGGAGGGGAGCAGGGAACAGCAGTAAGACATGTGAAATGACACTTTTTCAGCCCCTGGTCCTTGCAGAGATGCTGCAAGAAATACCTGCTGCTCCTGGGAAAAGATGTGATCTATGAATATCATAGCTGAGCAAATTTCAGCTGGGGAAGGAGCACAGGGAACGCTCTAAGAGATAACTGTGTATTTTTGGTTGAGTCAGCATAAGGCCAAAATATGCTTCAGCTCATCAGAATTACTTTGTTGTTGATACATTTCTTGCTTCTGTTCGAAAGGAGAAATTGCAAGCAGCATTTTTCCAGCATTGCTCCCACCTGGTTGCCACCTTCTTTCCCTCAGCAAGTGCTGTGTCCCATGAAATACACACGCACAAGGACTTGCACGTGGATGCTTCTGGTCAGCAATGCAGCAGTAATGCTACAGAGCTCAGTTACAGATGTCCCTGCAGAAACCATCTGGCTCTTGGCTAAATTAATGCCTTTCTGACCCTGATCTGTTGTGTCCCCTAGAGTTTATTTTAATTATCTCACAAGAACTGAAAATGAACCATAAACATTTTAAGACCTTACATAGCACTTTCCTCCCCCCC
>VZRU01017585.1:198816-214282 GCA_013398155.1 Pedionomus torquatus | reverse complement strand
AAAAAAAAACAAAGACNNNNCCCCCGTTTCTCGGCCACCTTCATTTCCCCACTGCCCAGCAATTCCCCCCAGTACCTGTCCATCCCTCCTGACCCCTACCTGCCAGACCCTTCCCATCCAGTAATTCCCTTCATTTTTCTTCCTCTCCCCAGGGACAGCACTTCTTGCCCCTAGAGTCAGTGATTCCCCTCCCATGGTACTGCTAGCTCCCAGCAAAGGAAGGGTCTCTAGACAGGGCATTTCTGGGTGCCTCAGTGTGTCAGCGATTCTCCCCAAATCAGAGACCCCCACTGAACCCGATAAAGCCCAGGGTCTTTTGTGAGGTGTCCCAAGGATGGGACATGGAGGAGGAGGCATGGCCCACAAGACTTCTGAGATTCCCACTGCCCTGGAGGACTGGCGCTTGTCCTCCCCCTGCCCAGTTCCTTTCTGCAGGCTGCTACCCTCACTTCCCTGGCACAGCACTTGTTTCCCTGGGTTTTGCTTTGGGTGTGTGTGTGCACAGAGTGGCTCCTGCAGAGCCCCAGGGTTGCTTTGGGGCTGGTGCTTTCTGGGGTCAGGTCCTCTATTTGCAACTCATCTTTGTGACAGGTTCAGCCATTGGCATCTGATCTCCCAACAAATGGGGTCCTGCCTCTCTGTCCTGAAAGGGGGGTGCAGGGTGCCTGTGCCTCAGTTCCTGAGGAGGACTCAGCAGCGTGGCGCCGGTGGAGTTTGCTGCTCAAGTTTCGCACCCCGGGGAGTCCCTCCTCGACCAGGCATCATGGCAGGTGGGATGCGGGTCAGCTGGAAACCACCTCTGGGGTCAGCCCACCCTGCTCGTTGCCGTGCCGCTCGTCACATCACACAGCAGCTCCCTGCACCGCTCCTCCTTGCAGGGCTGCTGCGGGATGGAGAGGTTGATGAATAAATCAATCCCCCTTGGTGCTGAGGCAGCAAAACTTGGATGCAAAAGGAGGAGCAGCGCTGGGGCTGGCGGCCTGACGGCTGGGGTGGCACCGCTTGTGAATTCCCCCCATGCAGCTGCTGCAGACAGAGCTGCTTACAGCCAAGTGGGCAGCTCTGATTGCCTTCTCGACATGTTTTATTTATCAAAGCGCTCAATATGCAGGCTCGCTCCCTCTGTCCCACATTTTTCCTGGATTCTCCAGCCTGGAAATGGGAGCAGCGGTTTGGAGAGGGGCTGTGGGGTGCTGCCAGCTCCTCATGGGCTTGGGGGGCACTTTTGCCTCCCTATAGTGGACTCCCACAAGCTGTTGGCATCGCCCTGCCACGCGGCTGTCACTCAGCCACCGCTGTGCTGAGGAGATGGGATCCCTCGCTGTGAGCAGAAGGACAGCGCTGTGTGACTGACCTTTCCCGGCTCGGGAAGCACTTTTAAAGAGCAGCCAGGCTCTTGCTGCTCCTCCTGTGCTTTGCCAGGAGCAGCGGTGCCCCGGGCTCATGCCAGACACAGGAGGAGGCTGCTGTGATGCCCTCCATGTCCATCAGAGTCTGGTTCTGTCCCAGCCCTGGCCAAACTGTGCCCACTGTCACTAACCACATCCTGGCCCCTGCTCGCTCTCCTCCATTGCCTCCAGCTGCCTGTGCCGGAGGAGAAGAAGCTGCAGGGTGCATTTCTACTGCCTCGCTGCTAATAAATAAGCCCCGCTAATGAGTTGGGCTCTGGTGGACGGGCAGGTAGTGGCAATAATCCCCCAATTAAGTGGACGAGGCAGACAGTTAAGTGCAGAAAAACCACAAATAAATAATAAGGAGAATAATTTAGGAGTAGGGAGGAGCTGGTGGCTGGGTCCCTCAGCCTTCCCCCGGGCGGCAGGCAGGGCCAGGAGCACTCTGGGAAGTGTAGTTCTGCCTTCCCTGCCAACAACCTCTTCTGGAGGGATGGAAACCTCTGATTTTCATCTGTTCCTCCTGTCATGCCACGGCTGGGTGCCCCGTGGAGCACCAGATCAGCCAGTCCTGGGGATGGGGAGTGGGTCAGGAGCTCTGATGGGAGCCTGTGTGCATGGGGCACGACTGGCTGAGAAGCAACCCCATGGGGCAGGGGCTAAACATGTGAGGGTGGCCTGACACCGAGGAAGCCCTGCCTGCCACCACATTCCTCAGCCAAGAGACCCCAGGGCTGTCCCTGTGCCACCAGCATGGAAGCTGAAGGGATGGAGAGGCTCTGCTATGGAATGGCTGCTTTGCCTGCTCACCCCTGCCATGCACGAATGAGCATCGTCTCTCTCTTGCCTCCTGTGGATGGAGATACTGTCTTGGCAAGCCCAGCAGAGGATGTACCCTTGCAGGAGGCATGCTGGATGATGGTGTGGCACAGGCTTCCTCCCGGAGCTCTGGATGGAGACAAAACACACAGTGAGAGCAAGAGCAAATGTCTCCCCGGCACTATCGATCACAGCCGTGGGCTGTGCGTGCCTCGCTGCTGAACTCGCAGGGGTGATCAATAGTCGTTTTTCTCCCCAGCGCTTGCCCTGCTAATGGGAGCCACCGGTCTTGTCACTTCCCCGGAGCAGCTGTGAGGAGAGAGCCATGGGTGGGCTGGAGAAGGTCCTTCTTCTCCTTCACATTTGTAGGATTATGATCTTCGAGAGCCATGGTTGCATGACACAGCCTGGAGCTTTGCAACTGGGCACCGGGGACTGATGGCTCTGCCGAGGCCACAGAGACGGCTGACACTGGTCTCTGGCTGGGGTGACATCAATTACTCGTAAGCAAACGCTTTGGAGCAAAGGTCCCCAGGCTTGTGGTGCTCCCTGCAGTGACAGGCTTCTCCCTTCCTGGCAGCTGATGGTGGCTGCGCCAGTGCATGTGGTGCAGGAGGGGATACTCTGCTGCACGGCTCTGCCTGTGCCACCGCAGGTGCCCGGGAGGACATGCCCGCTGCGCACGGGTGGGAGAGGGAAGCCCACAGAACTGGTGCCAGCTGGTGCCTGGTGGCAGTGCTGCTGATGGTGCCACTGTGGGGATTTTTCCCATGCTGGCAGCAGAGGAGGGGCACTTAAGTCAGGCATAATCCCCACGTGAAGTATAAGAAAAGATGCTATTTAAGTATTACCTCCTCCGCCTGGAGAGCCCACAGCCAGGCCCTTATCAGGAGAGGGAAGGCAGATAATTCAGCCGTGCCCATTAGGCAGATGAGCTTTTAACACTCACGTGGCATCAGGTCTTGCTGGAAAAAAGTGCCAGTTCCCAGTGACAAGGTGATGGAGGGACACTGAAGGGCAGGCAGAATGGAACCTGCCCGTGATCCCGCCAGTGGCCAACCTGCATCACCTTGGTTGCCAGGACCCCTGCCAGGAATTTCCCAGGGACGGCAGCAATTCCTGGGGATTTTCATTCCTGCTCCTGCACAGATAGCACCTGGGAGCTGAAATCCTCTGGGGGAGGAGGGCACAAAAAAAAGAGCAAGGGGAAATCAAAGAAATCAGGGCTTTGATGCCTTCCCCTTTGAACCCGTAGGCTTGCAGAGCCAGGTGGTGATGGGCGAGATGCTCCAGTGTGATGGCAGGGTGTTGCTGCAGGGTAGGGCATGGAGTAGGGTCCCTTTATCCTTTTTGCACTTGGGAAAGCAAAGCCAGGCCCTCCTGTGTCCGCTGTCCTGTTTTGGAGGGCGGGTGCTGCCCTTCATGGCAGACTGCAGAAGATGGATGTGTTTTTGAAGGCAAATGGGAGTTTTTGCCCTGAATCGGCATAGATGCCTGCTCCGAATGCTAAGCAGCTCCTTGGAAAGCAGTTTCAAAGTACAAAGGGCAGCAGGATGCAGGAGCAGAGCGTTCAGCCCCTTCCCATGGCCTCTGGGATGAAATTGTCCCTTCCCAAAAGTAACAATAAAGAATTAGACATGCTGGAAAAAATCCCCAAGGAGTCTGGCTCATGGTCCTGGGGGTCTGGGTGGTGGCATCCTCTTTGAGAGGTCATTGCCTGTTACTGTGGCCACAGTGGCATCTGCCGCTTGAGGGGCAGCACTGCCAGACCTGTTCTTGGAGGATCATTTTGGGAGGGGGGGTGCAGCAGTGGCTTTATTTTACAGGCAACTGCTGTTGGTGGGACCTGCTGATCTGGTGGGACAGCAAGCAGAGAAGTGCAGAGGATGTGTCCTGGGGGTGTCACCACCTGTAGAGCTGTAGCCCCCTCCAGCATTGCTGCTGGCTGAGCCTTCACATCCTTGGGGCTGATGCTGAGGGAGTTTGGGGGTGGCTGCTGTGGAGGCCTCACAGCTCAAGTCCCCTCATGGGGGTGGCACAGCAGTATCTCACACCCCCTCAAACTGCCACCCCATGCCCAAGGGGCTTGTGGGGCAATGGGTTGAGACCTCCACAGAGTCATGTCCGAAGCACTCTCTTTGTAGATCCTCCCCCCCACCTCTGCCCAACTAATGGAGGTGATTTTCGCCTCCTTTCATCTGGAAAACCACCGGTAAAAATCATATAACGACTTCCCCAGCTGCAGGAGAGGTGAAGAGATGTGGTTGCACATTCACAGCAGATGATTGTGCTGGTCTTCAAAGAAGGGTTGCTTGGGTCCTCCCATGCCTCCCACCCACACCCTACCAGGCACAGGTATGTGCAGTGAGGGCAGAAGTTACCCACCCTTGGTCACTGCTTCTTCTCCACCCACCCTCCATCCCCCTGTGAGGGGTGAAGGGCAATGCAAAAATAACCCAGCAACATCCTTGAACAGCAAGCACCCCAGCCAAGAGGACAGAAGTTGGGGGGATCCATCTGCAGGGGTTCCCCTGGTGCTGTGCCTGAGTGTAGCTTCTCCCTGCAGTGGAGGTGCCCAGGAAGATCCAGATGGTGGAAGCTCCTCCAACCAGGGATGGGAGCATCATCACAGTGAGGCAGATGCTGATATGGGCTCCTCAGGAGCTGCTGTAATCTCATTCTGGGAGCAAATCGCATTCCTAACAGCCAAGGACATGTTAGATCTTAATAAAAATGGTAATTCCCAGCAGATTGAGTTGGGAACAGGGAGCAGTTGTTGCTTCTCCTCCCAAGCCCTTGCTGATGCCTGAGGCTAGCGTGGTGGTGTCCAGAGGAGGCAGAGGGCTGCGCTGAAGGATGTGACTCCAGCAGGAAAGCAGGAGGACGGGGAGTTGCTGCAAAGCCCCAGCTCCTCACATCCTCCAGGATCTGGCTTCAGCTTCTCTCCTGCCCATTCTTTGCCCTCACACTCACCCAAGCCGCCCAGCCCTGAAAGCCAGAACTGTTTGTTTGCAGTTTCCTAGGAGAGAAATCACGTTAAAAAAATTAATTACACACCTGAAAACAAAATCTTGCTGCTCAAGCGCACATCAGGGATAAATGGTGTGCTCCAAATGAGACAATTTGCAGCTTGGGTAAGTAATGAAGGAACCCAGCCAGGCGTGAAAGCTGAGGGGGAGAATGACCTTGGAGGGTGCAGGGCTTTCCCCCCCAAGTCTGCCCAGTCCCTTGATACCTCTGATCCCCTCTTCATTGCCACATCCTGACAAACCCCAATTTGCTCAGCACAACTGACTGGGATTGCTCCTTGAGTCCTCAGCCTGGGGTGGGGGGGGGAGTTCAGCAGATATTTTGGGCCAGTTTGAGCCCTTTTAGAATGTGGAGATAGGAATGCCCCCATAGAACGGGGCAGATGGGGCATGGAACCCAGGGTGAGGGAGGCCATGTGGATCCTGTCACCCCCGTGGTATCTCAGTGAGCAGGACTGTCCGGCATGGGGGGGCCCCTCTGTACCCTGGCCCCCCCGGCATCCCCCAGCCCACGCTGGCCTCTGCAGTCCTCCGCCGTGCGGTGCGTGGGAGGGCTGGCAGTGTGCTGCTGAGGAACGGGCAGCTCTCCAGGCTTGCTGGTGAGAAGAAAATAATTTCTTTGCCTTATTTTTCCCTTTACAGTGTCCCAGCTCGGCCTGCGAGTGCAGGGATTTAAAGGGGCTGTGCTCTGGTGCTGTTGCCCAGGGTTAGTGACAGCAAGGATGGTTGGTGTGGCTGGACGTGTGTGGTGGAGCTGAGCTCTCCTTCATGTGTGGGCTGGTGGCTGTGGGTGCTCCCTGGGTTGCCCGGGGAGAGGGAGCAGCTATAGGGACTACTGCTGGCCCAGGCATTACCATGGGGAGAGCTGGAGTGTGGGCACCACCTGCAAGAGGTGAGGAGATGCCCTGTCTCCCTTGTGCTGCCCATGGGGACCTGTCACTGCGGGACCTTGGACTTGCAGGGAGCTGGGAGCATGGCATCAACTCAGGGAGCCAGAGGGACTGACCTCCACCTCTCCCTGCCCCCCCATGTGCTGCCCACCAGCTCTGGGAAGGATCCCCCTGAGGCCCCCAGGCTGCCAACACATGACGGAGCTCAGGGCTGGGACCAGCTTCCCTTCTCCCCTCTCTGCTCGACTCCCACCTCTGCTCAGAGCTGCCTCGGAAACCAGCCAGCTAATGATGCGAGATGCGGAGCAGATGGGGGACCTGACGCTATACTCCCCAGCAGCGGATTAAGCATGCAAATGGATGTATAGAGACGCGATGCCTCTTGGCCTGTATCCTTTCCACCCCCAACACGTGTATGGCATTTCAATTCGCAGCCCCCAGGCCCCCTGCTCGCAGCACCCCTGGCCTGGCCTGGAGCCACACATGGAGGGCAAAGAGGGATGAATGGACAGACGCAGGGCTGGGGATGGTCTGTGCAGCCCTCCCTGCATGCGGGATGGTTTGCAAAAGCTCCTTGAATCATAAATGCCCTCCTGTGTCCCTACAAGACAGTGGCAGCTGCGTGGATGAGCTATATTCACTGCATCATTTCCTCTACCCCCTTCCTGTGATCCTTTTGCAGCATTGGTGGGCACTGCCACCCTGTGCCCCCTTTGGGGGGGGGCTGCTGTGCAGGGCTAGGTAGGGGCCTCAGGGACACAGGCGCTGCAGTGAGGATGCCCTGATGCCAGCAGAGCCTCTCATGCTCTGAGGAACACCAAGGGCACTGGTGTAACTCCTGCGACATCTGTGACCACTTCTTGGCTTCAGAAAGGCTGGAAAACGTGAGCCACCCGAGTCCTATCCCAACTCCAAAACCTGCAGGGAGGGCCAGGGCTTTGTGCTGTCTGACCCCCCTGCAGTGCCCTGCGGGGACCAGTTCAGCCGGGAGCAGGAGTGGAAAGGACACCCTGCTTCAGCCCAGCCCTGCAGCTGTAAAACCAGCCATCCCCTCTTCCCCCCCAAAAGAGGCATAAATTCTTCTCTTCCCTTCCCAATGCGGGAGTGAAGCTGCTTCCACCTGCAGCATCGCTCCTCCAGACCATCTCTGCCACCGCAGCGCGGCACAGCGCAGCGCCGTTATCTCTAATGCCTGGGAGCGGGGAGCAGATTAATATTCATCACAAGGGAGCGGAGCATATGGAATATGAATAATGCTAATTGTGTCTGTATAGATTTAGTGTAAGAAGCTTCCATGCATTAAGGAGGGAGGGAATTAGTGCTTCTCTGAACCGTTTCAGACTCATTTGCGGCGAAGGAGCGCCCGCCTGCCTGCAGATTTTGAGCCAAGGGTGAGGATAAAACTTGTGTCCCGTGCCTGAGTGCTGGAGAGGCTCGGGGACAAGGGGTAGCTGCATGGGTAGGCACACGCACCCTCTGCCTCTCAAAAAACTGGGTGATGGAGCAAACTCACTTGCTGTGGATGCCAAGGAGGAAAAGGGGATGCCTGTGAGCCTTGTTGCTGTGGGCTGTCATGGCCAGAGACCCCCCCCAAGCTGCCTGCACTGGAGGCAGCTCTGAGCCTGCCCAGCCTGGGCTGGTTTTCCACATACCTGACCCCCACTGGACTTCCAGTTCCTGGGGCCACAATGCAGTAGTGCAGGACTGGCAGGTATATTGTGCTCCCACCATGGGTGCATTGATCTGCCCTTGGGTGCAGGCAGCTGCTGCTGCAGAGAGGGAGCTGGCAGGAGGCAGTGCCCTGGGCACAAGGGCTGAAGTTATTAATGAAGTGCTGGGGGTGAGAAAACTTCATGCCTTAAACATTCATCCCATTTCCCTTCTGGGGATGGGGATTGGTGCCCTGTTTTAATTGAATCAGCTCATGGCTTTATGGCTTATTATGTAGAGGAGAAGTCTCATTTGCCCAGCTCGGCGGCAGAGGAAGGTGGGGAGGGCTGGGCACTGTGGGTCTGGGGCTTTGGCAGGGTCTCCCCAGCCCCAGACAAGCCTGTCCCCTCGTCGTGTGGCATAGTCTGATACAGGGCAGTGTCACCTCTGTCACGGGAGACTCAATAGGTGCAGTGGGACCATGCCCTCTCCCCTGCAGGGCACGGCACTGAGCCTCTCTCCCTGTGCGCCGGTGCTGCAGTGGTGGATCTGGGCTGGACAACTCTCCCCTGCTGTGCTCTCCAGAGGTGCTCCTGTAGCCGCTAGGAGCCCAGGAAGGTCATCCCTCTCCTTGGGGCTAGTGCTGGCCAGGGAGGTTTTGAAGCCCTGGGAGAGGATGGAAAACAGGGGTCTGGGCTGCTCCCCGAGATGCTTTCTGGCATCCCTGCAGCTGTAGGGTGAGGAACACTCCATGTCTTCCCCTGGGTTCTCCAGGGCCAGCAGCCACATTCATCTCAGAGTTGACCACTGGCCTCTTTCTCCCCTCCCATCACTGAGAACGTGGGATTCCTCTTTCTGCACTTCGATCTCTTCAATTTTTAGCTCGTTCTCGCTGCCTTATAGGCACTAATCCCTCTGCAGGCATCGGGGAGAATCCACCTACACTCCATGCAGCTATCACTTAAGTCTTATTGTGTAAACAAAATCTTGAACACGAAATCCCTAATCCTTAATGGCTGAAGCCTCCAATACCTGTTCCCCTGTGTCCTGCCTGACAGAGGCTGGAAGAGGGGGAAGGTCACTGCCATGTTTGCTCCCATCCTCAACCCCAGCTCAGATTAAACATCCGTGCATGCTTTTAACCTTCGGTTTTTCCTTTCTTCCCAGTGGTCCACGCTGGCGAGCCGCCCCCAGCCCCCTCCCCGCTCCCGTGCATTTGTTCAGCTTAGGGGATCAAACTGGGTGACATTTGGAGTTGGGATATTTAAAATGCAAATCTCTCCTCAATAGATAAATGGAATTTGCTCCCTTTTATGAAGGGAACCTCTGGGGAGAGCCCAGCGCTGCGGCCAGCCAGCTCTGAATGCGAAATCCAACTGGAGGGGGAGGAATCACTGCCTCCCCCCCCCATCCCAGCACTTCTGGGCAAACACTCGTGCGATAACCATTCTCATCACCATGAAGGCATCTGAATTTCCCCTAAACACAGCAGACAGGTAAGAGCTGCGGGGCCGGCAGGGAAACCTGCAGTATTTCTGGGTTACAGCCAGGGAGGGAGAAATCTTGGTGGCCGCTGGTGTAATCCCAGAATTGATGTTTTCTTCCCCTGCGCCTGGGGTGCTGCTGATGTATCATTGTCTCTCCCTCCCAGCTCGGAAATTAAAGCTTTCGCCACTTTTCTTACTGCAGAGGAACAAATGTGTGTCTCAGAGAGAGATTTACACTTTGCTTTCCCTTTTGGAAATGGAGCGTGATTTTCCAGTGACTGCAGATGCTGGGCCTGTCCTGACGCATTGAGACAGGATCTCGGGGAGGGGGCAGGGAAGGAACCCCCCACCTGCCTCCCCCTGGCCTGCCCACAGGGTAAGGGTGGGCTTACACCCCAAAGGATTTATCTGAGAGAAGGCTTCAGTCCTGTGGTCGCTCCTCTTCACTCCTGGAGGTACCTGCCCTTGTGTCCCCCCCTTTACCCCCCCGCTGAGGGTGCAGGCTCCAGGCTGAGCTGATTCACCTCCTGGTATGGCTGCGCTTGCAACCTGCTAAATTCCCTTGAAGGGAGAAGAACTAGAACATCTTTAGGAAAAAACACTCCATTTGTTGCCAACCCCATCCAGGATGTGCCTGCGGCTGGTTTAGGGGATGGGGGGTCGCTCAGGTGGGCCAGGGGGTGCGTAAACAGCAGCATGGCTGGGATAGAGAGGAGCAGCCCCAGGTGGCAAAGCCCTGGGAGGGCTGGGGGGGAATTAAGCAGCCTTGGAGCCAGGCTTGGGCAGCAGCTTCTTCCCTGCCTGCAGCTGACCTGCCTGCTCCTGTCCCCCCTGCTCACCCAGCAACAATTTAAGCAAAGGGGAAAATAAGGAAAAGAAAGAAAAGTTCATCTGGCTCTTTGAGCTGGTCCAGGGCTCCTGCAGTGATGTTGGAGGGCAGGCTGGGGGCTTCCTGCAAACCATGGTACACCGAGGAATATTCGGAGTCTCATAAATATACTCTGAGAGAGGAGGAAAAGGGATTTAAATTTCAACTTTAATGCATAATGTGCTTTCCCTAGAAAAAACAGCCTTCTTGGCAGGGACCAGACAACTTCCCACTAAATCTCCTGGAGGAGCGTGTTAGTTGCAGAGATAAAACCTCAATGAAACACAATTAGCTTCCACTTGGATTAGCCGAACTCGCCTCTCTCCTCCCACCTGGCCGCGCTAGCTCAGAGGTGGGATGGAGACCGCTCGGTGCCAACCTCCTGTGTCCCCAAGCCCGCTGTGAGTGGGATGGTGGCTCTGGCCCCGGGGGAGGATAACCCTCTTTTCATGGTTAAGGAGAACCGACGTGTGATGAATGCACAAACGCCGGAGAGCTGCAGGGCAGCCCCTGCCATCTCGCCGAGGACGGCGGCTCATCACGGCTGGTTTGCTGCAGTTCTCCGCCGTTTGGAGGCTGGTGGGGAGCCCGGGGCAGGGTCCTCATGTTGTCCTCTATAGTCCAGGCAGCTCAGGGTCAGGGCATGGCACTGTTGCCTCCTTTCCCTGCTCAATCCCAAAGAAGGAAGAAGGGCACAGAGAGGACCTGCTGGCAGCAAAGTTTGCTGAGAGATTTTTTTCTTTAGGCAAGAATATCTGGAATATTGATTTTTTTTTTTTAAAGTCTTGTAAGATGTGATATTTCCTAGTCTTGGAGTTTTTAGGCTTAAGCATCACCCATGAATATCTCACCACTGTTTGCCCCTGTCTCCCCAAGGCTGGCAACAGCCCTGCTGGGGAGTGGCTGCCAGAGGGACCAAGAGATGCTGGCAAGGCTCTGAGGGGAAATGGGCCCGTTAATTAAGAACTTAATTACCCAATAATGAGCGGTGGACTTAGCTCAACCTTGAAGCAGGCCAAGCGTGTGAAGTGCCCTGGGGGAGGGACGGGGGAGGTGAGCTGAGGGCACGCTTTGCCTTCTGTGGCATTTGCAAGTATCTGCAAGATCTGTACATGGAGAGACCAAACCCAGAGAGAACAAATCTCACAGCATCCTCGGTACCTCTGTCTCTGCTGTCCTAAGGTGTCCCCCTGAGCCCTCACTGCTCTCCCCCACAGGAGTCCTGTCACCCTGCTCATGGGTGCTGGCACCCGTCTCCTGCCTGGGGAAAGGGGCTATGGCCCCATGGTCATGCTCAGAGGGTTACAGAGTGCCTGTCTCTCCTGGAGAACAGGACGGCTGCATGTCTCAGCCTGGGGAATGAAGATGAATGAGCCAAACACAACCCAGAGTCAGCAGAGCCTGGGGACATGGTGCCAGTGGGAGGACACAGGATGGGGCCCCAGAGAAGAGGTGGCCATTTCTACTGGCGGAGGAGGGAGGGGAGATTGTGAGCTGGAAAGGGAGAAGGATTTCTTTGGTTTGGCGTGTTTTGCTGCAGAAAGGCGGTTTCAGCTCCAAGGGTAAGGGAAATGAAACAGAAAAATGCCTCCCATTAAGCAAAAGGGATGGAGAGCCCTGCATAATAGTGCTGTCTGCAGGGGCTTCTCGCTCCGTATTTGCATCCAGCGTGGCCTCGTGCCAATGCCCGGAGGGAGCCATGCTATGGTGAGACACGCCGCGTGCTGCTGCAGGAGGTGCAGGGGCACAAGGTCTGGGCTGCACAGCTCTGGGCTGGGATCAACCATATCTGTCACCCACACCATATCTGTCACCCACCCCTTGGATGATGGGCAGTGCCTGGGGCGAGGGCAGGCAGATCCCTGTGAGCTCCTGGGGAGGTCTCATGTGGGATTGCCCTGGCATGGGCTGAGTCAGACACATAAGGAGCCCCTGAAGGGGGTTCAGTCAAAGCCTGTGGTCGGCCCTGAGGGTCTCCTGACTGTGGGGACATGGGTAGTGCCAGAGTGTCCCCTCACCCTGCCTGCATCTACATGGCCCCAGGGAACAGAGACCCCAACCCTGGCAGGGACTCTGAGCCCAGGCAGGGCACAGCTGTGGGGGTTCATCATCTTTCCTTCCCCTCTGCTGTTAATTTTTTTAAAAGCCCAAGTAGACATGATGAGTGTGTGGAAGAAAGAACAACATTCACTCTGGAGCTTTCCCAAGTAATTCATCCTCCAAGAAATTAATTATCAGTGCTGGCGCTGCGTTTAATCAGCATCGGTCCCTGCATGCCTGAGGTCACAGGGCGTTTGCTGCCTCTGCCTCTGGCGGCTCTGGGTTCCTGTTGGTGGGGAGCAGATCTGCTGCTGTGGCTGGGGTGGGAGCTGGAAGCAGGGAGAGCAGATCAGGCTGGGAGTGCGTGGCCCCGGCAGCTGTGCAAACACCACCGGGCCAGCAGCACCCTGCCAGCCCTGCCCGAAAGAGGTGACAGGGCAGTCCTGCTGCTAAGAGCGGCTCAGAGCTAAGAGAGACTTCCCTCTTCTGTAGGGGGGGGGAAATCCTCAGGGTGCCCATTGAGCCGGGAGCAGGAACATAGCCCAGGAGATGGTAGCCTGCACCCCAGACTGTATCAAGGGCAGCAAACCCACATGGGCAGCGTGCACTGTGACACGCTGGGAGGGTGGCTGTTGAGTGTGTGTTTGCTGGGGGTGACACGGATGCATCTGTTCCAGCAGAGCTGCCTCTGGCATCCGTCTCCCTGACAAATGGTGTTTGGTTTGGTGGTAGAGCCTTAATGAAAGTGGTGCCGGCTGCAGGCGTGAGGAAGGGAGCGCTTGCCTGGAGGACGCACTAGGGGAGAAAGGAGAAGAAAAGGACAAAAGGACGCTGGGCACAGCATTTGTCGATGGCCAGATGGCTTCTTGGCAGGACCCGTGTCTCACCGCCTGGCCAGGGACACCCATCTCTCCACAGGAAACCCTGCACAGTGGGGTCTTGTGCCACCAGGAGAAGGTGCGTTGCTGGTGGGGGAGAGGGTCGGGAGGTCCCCATCAGCCTGTTTTCTGGGTGTGAGGAGGCACTGGCTGGTGCGTGGGGTCCGGCTGGTGCTGGGTGGGTGTTGTGGGGCTGTGCAGCCCCCACATCTGAGGGCAGAAGGCTGGAGGCACTGCCTGAGTGCAGCACAGGCTGCGGGTCTTGGGCTGCCTGGGATGATGCTCTCCCATCAGGGCCAGGGCATGGGTTGTCCATGGCTTGACAGACAGAGGTGCCTCTGTTACACAGCTCCGGGTGCAGCAGTGCCACCCCAGTGCCTGGGGGACACTGAAGCCCTGAGGCCAGAAGGCCCTCGGTTAAGGGTGGACTTTTTGGAGATGGGGTATGATGCGGATTTTTGGTGACCCCTGGGACTGCTGCCCTGGGGAATCCAGAGGTCCCTTGGTTTGGGGACGTGTTTCTATCATAATTGTGCCCTCTAGTGGCTTTGTCCCCTCTCTCTTCCCATGGCCACCATCCCTGTGCCATGCCACACTCCTGATCCCGTGGCCACCATGGGATGGTGGGCAGTATCACCCTGGCCCTGTGCCTCTAGCATTGCCAGCCTTGGCATTCCTGGGGGGTGGGGAAATGGTGGGTGGGAAGGGCTTGGGTCGGGCCAGGAGGGCACCTTGGCACCATGTGATGGTCGTCCCCTTCAGGCTGGAAGAGAGTGCTTCTCCTTGTTTTCAAGATGGTTTATCATGGAAATGTAATTTTTAGATTTGGATGGAGGCAACAGATCCCAAAACCTCTCCAGGGGCTTGAATCTTGAGCCAAAACTGTTGGGTGAGTGACCCCAAAATGCATTTTATTCCAGAAAATCAAATCTTGAGATTTCTAACACAAAGTTTCTCATTTTCTGACTGCTTGGGGCTGTTTGCTACCTTTCTGTCTCCACTGTGTTTAATCACATGACAGCCTGAAAAAAAACCCCTAACACCCTTTTTTCTCATTCTACTGATGTTTTGCTTTTATCTAAAAGAAATAAAACGCTCCTTTGCCTCCAGCCCCCGACAGCTACCGCTTCTCAGCTGTGCTCCTCGGGGAGGGGATGCCTGGATGCCCTGTGGCTGCTCCTGCTTCCCACATGAGTCTCTTCTTCCCTGCACCTCCTCTCTGCATGTTTTTGGACCCTACCCAGAGCTGCGGCACGGATGGGAAAGGTGGTTTGTTGGGAGAAGCCCAGCCAGGCACCACGGTCCCTGGGGTGGCTGGTGGAGCAGGGTGAGGATGGGATCCCGTATACCAGGGCGGTGTGAGCTCCTGTGTCCTCTGCAGGGAGAGAGGGATGGAGGTGTCTCTGTGCAATTGGCAGCTGTCTCTGTGCGCACTCCCACTGCTAGCAGGGGGATATTTCCTATCTGAGAAAGCAGATGTTGGTTAGGAGCTTCCTAAGCAGTTTCTCTTCCCTCCTACAATTGCTGCTTGGAGACAGAATTAAATTCTCTTTTGTTGTTGGTTTAGAGGAGAACAAAACCAAATGTCACCTGGAGAAGTTCCTACTGCTGTACCCCTGGGGCTGGCACTGCTGCCCTAGGACTGGGATTAGCCTGTTGCCAAGAAAACCATGGTGATCAATGGGCCCCAGGGGAAACAGATAGATGATCGATGCTGGGATTAGCTTGTACAATGGCTGTGGTGACAGCAGTCACCTGGAGCGGCAGCTTCACCCTGCCTGTGCTTGCACTGTGCTAACCCATCCTCACGGCTGCTGCACTGGTCCATGCACTGAGTGGTGTCAGGCCTCTGCCAGGCCAGGGAGGGGCTTGGGGCAGCAGAGCCCCAAGATGTTCTGCATTTTGGATTTCTCCCCCTTCCAGCCTCGTTAGTACTGAAATTAAAAGCAAGTGTTTGTGAATTGGTAGCTGTTCTCCAAGACCCTAATTAGCAAATCTCTTCATCCCCCGGGGCTGCAATCTAATAATAATAAAAAAAAAAAAGCCAGCACCCAAACAAGCCCCAAACCTTGTTTGATGGATCGGGAGCGCTACTGAAACAGTCGGAAGTGGCTCTTCCTGCTTAGTATGGTAATTAAACACTTCAATTGCAATTATTTTTGCAATTAGATAAGTCTCTAATTGTTATCATAGGTGGTGATGGGGGTTTGGGTGTGTGTGTGTTTGCCAGTTTTTCCTCCCGGAGCTGGAATCAAGTGTGGATGCTGCAGGCGACTCAAGGCCTGCTCCTGCCTGGCTGGTTTGGAGGAGACGGGCACCCCCGTGATGGGGGGGCTGGGGACCCCCGCGGGGTCTGCTGTGCCGGTTCGTGGGGAGCCCTCTCCGAGCTGCGGGTGTTTCTGGGGGTACCCAGC
>VZRU01017585.1:153766-198720 GCA_013398155.1 Pedionomus torquatus | reverse complement strand
GGCCCCCGCCCCGCCCGTGCCGCATCCCCCGTCCCGCATCCTCGGGGGGGCGGCTGGGTCCCCGCCGGGGTCCCCGCCGTGCGAGTCACCCGTCCCTCGCTCCTCTGGTTCCTGTCATTCACCGAATGGCCTGGGTCCGTGCAGCGAGACCCTTCCAGGTACCCACAGCTGTCGGGAGACCCCCATATCTCGGGCACAAGAGTGTCCCGGAGTGGCTGGAGGGGCATCTGAGACCCAGGGCAGAGCCGGGGCACACACAAAACCAGCCGGTCTGGGGGCTCAGCACCCGACCTTCCCAGGGGGAATCTGCAGACAAGGGGGTCTGCCTGCACCCTGGGGGTGCTGTGGGTGCAGAATGAGCACACTGTGCCCTGGGGTGATACGGGTTAGGCTTATTCCAGGAGGAAAACTCTTGCCTCACGGCACAGCAAGGATCCTTGTTTGTTCCTGTCCTGCCTGGTCCTCACTGCCTTCTGATCCTTCTCCCCGCCAGCTCAGGAACCTGTGAGGAAGGGGATTGTTTAGCAGGTCCCACAGGGCAAGGTGGCTGTGGGGGTGGCTGCAGCCTGGGTCCTGGGGGCTTGTGCTGTGTGTGTGCACCCAGGCTCTGTCCCAGTGAAGGCTATGGGGATGGGACAGCAGAATACAGGGCAAAAGGAAGGCTCTTCTCAGGACAGAGCATGTGCAAATTAACCAGTCGTCTCTGTGTTAAATAGATTTTTATACCACTGATGACTTCTGCACAGACTCAGTGCAGAAACATCCTGTTTTGGCAACCTTAGTGTTGAGCTGCCAGGGAGGGCAGAGCGTGGGGACAAACCCCAGCTGCTTAGTGTCTCCCCAGGCTCCAGGGCCTCTCTCCTCTCTCAGACCTACTGCAAGAAGGGAATGTGGAGCAGGGTCAGCCCTGACAATGCCAAAACCTCGCCAGTGTGGGAGACAGTCTTGCCTCAGCGCAGGTGCTGTAGGACTGGGCATTCTGTGCATGATCAA
Source organism: Pedionomus torquatus (assembly GCA_013398155.1). Classification (NCBI taxonomy): domain Eukaryota; kingdom Metazoa; phylum Chordata; class Aves; order Charadriiformes; family Pedionomidae; genus Pedionomus; species Pedionomus torquatus. Next base: position 197,727 of record VZRU01017585.1, on the reverse strand, counting down.
TCAGTTCTTGTGGCTGCTGACATCTGCCGTGAGTAGCCCTCCTGCCACATTGTCCACCCTTCTGCCAGGACTTCTGCCCCCTCTGAGGAGTGGATATGGCCCTTGGAGAGGGCACCAGGGAGGGTAGTGCCTGTGCTTCCCTTCTCTGTCCTAGGCTGCTTTGTTTGGCACCAAGACCTTGACTGCAGCCCCTTTTCCCCCCACCATGTGCCTTCTCAGCCTGACTCTCTGCCCTTGGGGAGGACACTTCCATCCTGGCCCCACTTGTGGGTACACGCTGGCTTCTGATCCAGCTTCTTGGACATCACTGCCTGCTGGTGTGGGGCTTGATGCTGGAGGCAGGGCAGGGGAGAGGCTCTTCTGCAGCTCCTCTGAGGGCTCTTCAAACACACCACCCTCCTGGGAAGAAACTTGGGCAGGCAAAGGCCTCTCCAGCAGTGTCTGGTGTTGGAGCAAATGCTGCGTGCCAGAGCAAGTATCCTGTAGGGGAACAGAGAGGAGAGGTTCAATGGCTTTGCAGGGTGCAGGTAGGTCCTTTCCCCCCCCCCTTCATGCTCCCCAGCACAAGGGATGCTCTTCTAAGCACCCAATGTGCCTGGGAGGGACAGTGGTGTAATGCTGTGAGGATGTTCTCAGCAGAGCATGGCTCTGTGCTGAGTGCTGACATTTGGACGGAGCTGAGCAGGCTTATGTCTCCCACCATTTGATGTTCCTCTGAGTAATATATATTTACTTTGTGGCTTCCTCTGCATGCTTTTTCCAACCACTTGGGCCAGCCAGCAGCGGCAGGGTTGTCACCTCTGCAAATGTCTCTATGAAAGCATGTGTCTTGGAGTTAGCTGTGCTCTGGTCCTGGGTATTCCTTCTCCCATGGCCCCTCTCCCCACTGCTGCAAGTAGGTTGGGGATTTTTTTCAGGTAGGTGTCCCGTGCAAGGTGACATTTCCTGTCCCTACCCCCATGGCGCAGAGGTGGCCACACCAAAACCTCAGATCTGCAAACATCTCTCCCAAACTGACTTTGCTCCTTTCTGCTGATTAGATTAGCAGTCTCTTGGGGGATGTCTGGTATTTCGCCTTTAACTCATGGAAACTAAGTGTATTTCAGAAGATATGTGCAGCGCAGAGAGGGGAAAGCATGAAGCAGAAGAGCTGGAACTGGCATCCCTTTAGCCCCTGCTGTTGGGCAGCGACAACAGCAAAGATGACTCTGCAGTGTCTGCAGTGCTGGAGTAGTCAGCATCGTGTCTGCCCCTGGGGAGGTTCACCATGAGCTGTTGGGCCCTCCAAACTTGGTGTTTCATGCTGCTTACTCCCATGGGGCAGCACTAGGACCACGGTGATGCCATTCTGGGCAGCAGTTTCTGCTCCCCAGAGCAGATCTTCCTGCTGAGAGATGCTTGTGCCTTGGTGCGTCTCATTGAGCAACTTGCCCTGCTGGGGTAAGGGGGACCTTGCTGCCCTTCCCTGCTCCGGCTGCCTTGCTCTCCAAACCTCTGGTTCCCTTTCTGTTGAAGTGCAGTGGCATTTTCAGGGTATTTCATGGGGAGTCTCTCTGAGAGGTGCAGCGTGATGCTGTGCTCCGGGGTGGTGGGCCCTGCGCTCTCCTGTAGCAGCCCCAGCTCTCTCCCAGCCTCACTGGCTTTTGCCATCGCTATGACCTTGGCTAAGGTTAGGGACAAGTGTACCTAGCGTCCAGTATGTGGGTGACACCATTTTCTCCTGCAGGGCACAGTCAATATGGGAGAGCCCAGGTTATCAGCATGCAGCACTGGAGGGAGAGAATGTAGAGGTCAGGGTGACCTTGGCTGGCTTTTCCTGAGAAATGCTGCACAAAGTGGCTCCCTGGAGCTGAGAGGTGTCCCCATTCATAGCAGCCACATCCTGCAGCCCAGCACCACTGGGAGTGTGTGGCAATGCCTGATGCAGCATCAGCCCCTCACCCTGGGAGCCCTGCCAGCATCCCTGTGAAAGCTGCCGCAATTTATAGAGCTGATGCAGGCTTGCATGAGAATGAAGTGTGCTGGAAATCCACGGTCTGAACGCAGCTGCCTCTGCAGCATGTGGACCGACAGGCAGGATGCAGACATCTTCCAGGACATCTCAGGGCGGCTGTGTAAGCCCATGCCTCTGGGGCAGCTGAGAGTTGGGGTTACAACTCTGTGCACTCACCCTGGGCTTGGGCTGTCTTTGGAGAGAAAATTATGCTGGAGAGAGAAGTGAGGATGCAGTTCTGACCGTATCACCCTCTGCGCCAAGTACCACGGGGATGGGATGGCTGGATCAGGGAAAATGGGGTGTGTGCCACAGCAGGGAGAGTTGCCCCTTCCCCACCCAGTGACCCTGCCCCTGTACTCACCCTGTGGCCCTTGCCTCTGCCATTGAGTTTCTCCCTGAGGAAAATTGAGTGTTGTCCTTTCAACCTCACATGATTTTGGAAGAGGGCAGCCAGGAGCTGACAGCTGGTCCTAGGGCAGTGGGCTGGCTGAGACTCATGGGAAAGCTCCGGTGCTGGAAAGAGTTAAATTGCGCATGAAGACAGAAAGAAAAGAGAGAAAAAGATGAGATTAGTTGATAATTGCCAGCATGGTTGAGCCTGGCTTTGCTCTGTGAAGCTCCAGGTTACTGTCTGCCTGGCATCTTCCCCTTGAGGCCAGCAGCCAGGACAGGGACATCATGACAGGACAGTGATTCTTTTCTATGGGAACTGGCTTCTCTCTGCCCATCTATTGTGGCCGTGGTCCTGCCCCAAGCTGCCCTGAGCACAGCTGACACATGCGAGAGAGTAAACCAGAGCTGGTAGCTCAGCTTTGATGTTTTCTGCCTGGTATCTCCCTGTTGGTGCTGAATGCTTCTTCTCTTGGGCCTTTAATCTCTCTGGACCTCAGGGACTGGTCTCACAACCTCCAGCCGTGCCTGGTGCCTGGCACACTCCTCTTCACAGTCCTGTGAACCTTCCTTCACTGCAGTGAAGCAGGTTCCTGAGGTCCATCAGGTGTTGTGTGTACAAGTAATACTTTCCTTGGCTGGTTTGTGTGAAGTGAATTGCCTTTCCTTTTTGGTGCCCGGTGGGGAGACAGAAGCAGCTGCCTTCCCTTGCATCCCTGCTTGGCCTGTGCTCTCCACCCTGTGTGGTCCTCACTTATGGAAGTGCCTCCAGACCTTTAATGGCTGTGGTGCTCCTGTGGCCTTTTGATTTCCAAAGCAGTGACAGAATTAACTCCCCATTCCTGTTCCTGACACCTCTGATATTGTTCTGCAGTATTCCCACTACTGTTTGCTAATCTTTTCTCTGTGCCTCATAACAGGAAAGAACATTGTTAAGGACAATGGTTTGAAATACTGCTGGTTGCATTTCCTATGGGTCACCCTGTGGAGCTGCTCTGAGCTGAGCTCTTCTGAACTCTGGCCCTCCTAATTTTGGGGGGGTTATGAGTGTGTGGACTGATTTGTGTTGGTGTTTTTTCCGTTAATGTGGCCAGGGCAGGTAACTGAGAAGACTACGCAAATGGGAAGGGGGAGAGGAACCAGCTTGGTTCACGCTCAGGGTGAAGTTGTCTGCCAGGCTTTTGATGTACAGGTAAATCCTGAGCCCACCTGTGTTGCATGGTATCAGTTGATCCAGAGCATCTGCCAACAGCAGATGCTTCTATATCTGACTATGGAAAAGAGGGTTGGAAGGGGCCTCACATGGTCCTTGGTGAATCATTTCTGTGTAAATGAGCAGACTAAGCAGAGAAGTAGAGAAAGTAAAAGTGGTAACTGATCATTTGGAGACTGAGCAACTCTGATCTGATTGTGAGCAGAAACCACACCAGTGATGCTGTGCAGGAAGGGAAGGAGACCTCTGGGTTTAGAAAAGCCAAGAAACACCCCCATGCTCGAGTCTTTCTTTCTCACTGCCCCACAGTTCCTGGGTCTCGTGTACCTGTGCTGTTATGGTACCTACTGCTGCTCACCCTCTTTCCTCCAACCTCTTGCACCCTTGGGAGAAAATCCATCTGGGAGACTCAGTGGCACTCATTTTTAGTGGTAGGGGACCTTCTCCCTGCAGGGGTGAGGACAGTCTGGAGCCACACACCGGGTCCCTGTGCTGAGGCTTTGGCCAAGCCCTGCTGGTAGTGGACACCTGCTGGCTGAGAGTTTGGAGGTCCCCTGGCTGCCCTTGACCCCATTGTGGACTTTGGATACAAAGCAGGATCAGGCCCTCCAGGGAAGCAGGGGGAAGGACCTTGTTTACTTGGGAAAGCCAGGAGGTCTGTGACCCTGACCTCTGCCTGGGGAACCGAAACCCATTTTCCTTCCCCTTTTCTATGACTCCATTATTCTCCCTTTGAGACAAGGCAGCACTTCTAGAAGTTGTCTTCTCCTTCTCAGCTGTGTAGGGCAGTCCCTCTGACCTGTTCCCCTTGGCCAGGGCTCCCTGTCCAGCTGCAAAGTCTCTGTGCATGAGGTCCCAGTTTGCCCAGGAGTTGTACTTTTGTGTGAGTAAACAGCACAGCTCCTTCTTTGGTCTCTGTTTGTAGAAGCATATCTACCACCCCAAGCCCCTGCTGTCCCTATGTTTTTATATATGCCTTCAACCATGTTTACCAAATGCTGTACCTGTGCACTCTTTGTTAGCTCCTTGGAAACTGAAAAGGCAGCCCCGGGAGCTTTTGCGTCTCCTGGGGCAGAGTCCCCTGCCCTAAGCTGCCCCTCTGTCTTGGATAAAGTCATGTCTGAGCCCCAGGGGAGGAATGATGCTGGGTGAGCCTTTCAGATGGCTCTGTCCTTTGGTTCACCTCCTCACGTTCTCCTTTCAATGGGTTGAGACTCTTTTTCTGGGACAGGACCAAGGGCATGTGCTGCAGGAGAGCACAAGTGCAGCTCCTTTGCTGACATGCTGGTAGTGTGGAGTTAAAGACCCCCTTATCTATGGATGGAAAGTTTATGGGCTGCTTATCAGCCACTGCTTAGAAGTTAGGCTAAAGTCTCAGGAGCAGCTGTTTGCACGATGGCAGATATCATGCTTCTCCGTCCTCCTTATGCTCAGGTGAGTGAATGCCCCTGGGCAAGGCAACGTGTGGGTGGCTGAGCCCTGTGGGGACACAGGTGCCCCGAGAGGGGACTGGTGGCACAGCCCAGAACAGAGTTGTCCCACCTTGCATCCATCCTGCTTCCCTGCACCCCTCTGAGGGGCCTGACCCCCATGACATACTTGGGTTGACACCGCAGGAATTTTTGGCTCTAACTTTACATGTGTGTTTGTGTTTCTAAAAACATTTGCCAAACTAATTTTGGCTATTCTTGCTCCTTTCCAGAGATGGGAATGGAACTTGCTGTTGGCTGAATTCTCTGCTAATGCAAACCGACAGCCGAAATGCTGAGGGTGCGTGGCTTGGCCAGGAAGGGAAACTACTGAGTAGCTCTGCAGGGAGCTGGGGACCCAGATCTTAGCTCCTGCAGGACTTGCAGCCTGATCGTGTGCGTCCATGCCCTGACTCTCTGCCCAAGGTGTAACATCCTGTTGCCCACCCTGTGAGGGGCAATCACCTTTCCCTAGCTCCCCCCACCTTTGCTGTGTGCCCAGGTTCTGCTGGCTGCCCGCCACTGGACAGCAGGGCAGGGATGGCCTTGGGGAGCAGCTGCAGCTAATGGCTGCACCCCATTCTGCAAAGCAAATCCTGATGGCAAAACTGTCCTCAGCAAAGCCAGGGACATCTTATGCTGCCTGCAAGCAGGGGGTGATTGCAGGGGTGGCCAGTCACATGTGAAGCTGGAGTAACTGGACCCGTGCTGCCAGCATGGAGGGATGTGAGTTGTGTTCCTGCAGTGGTGATGAATTTCTGAGGCAAGGACCTCCTGCTGGGGCATCAGCTCATTGCTTAAAAGTTCACGAACAATGTGGGGTCCCCACCTCTGCCATCCTGTCCAGGGGCAACCCCACCAGCCAAGCCCTGCATGTAAGAAGGACCTTACCTCTTCAGAGCTCCATCATTGAGCAAGATCCCTTTCCCATTCCTTGTCTCCAGTTTCAGGGCTTTACTCTCCTGCCTGCCCTGCCCCTGCCTGCAGTTCCTACCCCTGGACTGGGCCTTATGCAGGGGAGGCAGGCAGGAGATCCTGGGGTCCCTAGTCCTCCAGCAGCGCAGCAAGTGCTGGTACGCCACTCGGAAATCCCTGTTGAGTGTCCCGTAGAGGATGGGGTTAAGGGCTGAGTTGGCATAGCCCAGCCAGAGGACGATGGACATGGGTGTGCCTTTCACTGTGCTGTCCCCCCACATCCCCCGGTACGTAAACACTGTGAAGTAGGGGAACCAGCACACAATAAATGCTCCCAACACAACTGCCAGTGTCACGGTGGCTTTGTGCTCTTTCACCATGGGTGGCATGGGGGTGTTGCTGCTGCTGCACCACGCGTGGTTTATCCTCTTGGCTTGCTCCCTCGCTATCTTGAATATCCGGTAGTAGGTGATGCACATGATGACCAAAGGGATGTAGAAGGTGAGCAAGGCATCCACTAACCCGTACACAGGGTTCACCTCCAGTGTGCACTTCTTGCTGCAGTTGGGGACTGTGTTTTGGACTGCCGTCCCGTTAGTGTTCCAGCCCAGGTGGATGGGTAGGAAAGAGACCATCAGTGAAACAGTCCAAATGACAACCAAACCCACAGCCACCCGGGAGTGAGTGACCAGCTGGCTGTAGCGAAGTGGGGTGGTAACAGCAAAGTAGCGATCTAGGCTGATCATGAAGAGGTTGAGGATGGAAGCTGTACACAGCATGACGTCCAGGCTGGTGTAGATGTTGCACAAAGTGCTGCCGAAGGGCCACTCTTTGGTGAGTTCATAGAAGGCAGAGAACGGCAGCACCAGGAGGCCCAGCAGCAGGTCAGTGATGGCCAAAGAGACAATGATGCAGTTCGTCAAGCTGCGGAGCCGGTGGTCAAGGGTGACGGCCAGGCAGACGACGATGTTACCGCAGAGAGTGATCACAATGAGGATGGCAAGGCAGGCCCCAACCAGCAGCTGCATGGGAAAGTCCATCCTTTCTTGGGAGCTTGTGTGGTTGTAACACAGATCCATAATGCAGTCATATGGATGGATCAGTCCTGCTCTCACCAGCTCCAAAGCTACTTGGAGTGAGTGTCTGCCAGGCAGCCCTAGAGCCCCTTCCCAAGTGACCTTGGAGAACACTGCAGAGTCACTTCATTTGTTCAGCCTTGTGTGCTAGGAATGACGCAGTCTAGGGAAAGATGTGGTCCTGCAACTTGCTTGTGCCCATTGGCCTCATCAAGGACCTCAGTGCTGGTGGGTCTCAACTGCTCCCTTTTACTCTCCTACCTTCTCCTTTCCTCTGAGTGACCCTGGAGTTGGGTCCCATGAAGTCTCACGTGCTCTGCATGCTTGGTTGGTGACAGCGGTGAACGGTGCTCCAGCAGGGACAGAGCCTTGCTACCTCCTGAGGACAACCTGCAAAGAAAGCACCAACTCAGAGCTCCAATGTGCAAACGTCCTTTGAGCAGTCTCTCAAACCTCTCCAGAAAGAGGGCATCCACACCTTTCTAGATGCTTCAGCCTACTTAAACCTGAATTGGAAGGTCTCTCGGCAGCCTGGCACACGTCCCCACCTTGCCCAGCCCCGGGTGTGTCCACATAATGTAGGGATACCAAGAGAAGTGCAGGGATTTTAGACATTTCAAGTTCCTGCAGGCTGTGATAAAAGGAGGATTTGGGAGCATAGGAGAAATAGTTTTCCTGAGAAAGCACTTCACTTGTATGCAATCTCGTAAAATTAGTCACCACTCCATGGTTGCTGAAGCTTGGCAGTGGCTGGAAGCCTAAGTGATTATTAAACTTTTCTTTTGTAACTGCACTCTTCAGCAGCCCATGCCCTGTGTTAGTCCTTGCTATCAGCAACCCCGCTGGCTCCTGTGGCCCAGAGAGGAAATCCTCACTCTGCTCAGGGCCCTGGGAGGAAAGAAGAGCCCATTTATCAGGGGTGCAATGTCTGAGAGAGGAGGTAGCTGAAAGGGCTCTGACAACTTCATCCGTCCTGTTCCCAGCAGCTGAATGCCAGCAGGGAGGCTTGTTTTTCAGGGAAAGTTTGGAAGGAGCTGCTCCTGCTGTGGATCAGAGACACAGAATGGAGAACATCCCTTATAGACTTACTTTTTATGATTGTTTTCTGTCTGTACACAAATAACAAAAAGTTGTATTTTGCAAGGGCAGAAGCAACACAACAAACCCCTCTAACCTCCAAAAAAGCTTTTAGCTGCTGATTATGGTGGTCTCTGAGATCATGCTGCTACTGGGTTTGAAGTGGCCTTGGTTCCTGTGTGGTGGCAAACAATGTGCATGTTGGGAAGGTGGCTAAAGGGAAACTGAGGCACTGCAGGGGTGAGAGAGAGAGGCCTGGGAGCAGGCTGAGCATCCTGACTACCTGGGACCCTCATGGACCTGCCTGTGCCACAGCTGTGGTCCCCCTCCCATGCCTTTCCCAGGTGAGATGATGAGTCTCCTCATCCTCCCTGATGTGCTGGTTGGGGAGAGCTGTGCCCACCCCCCTGGGTGGTGCAGGACCCAGGCTCTCTGCAGCCCATGGAGTGGCAATGAAGCCCTCCCTGGTGGTACACAGCATTGTGCTCCCACACAACAAGGCTGATTCTCCACAGGATGCAACAGGCTGCAGAGATGGAGCAAACAGAAAGAACTCCAGGAAAGGGAAAGGTCCAACCTTGGCAGAGGACAGAGGTGAGATTTTTAAAGTTAAACTCATCCTGCAAGAACGAGATAATGATGTGGAGCTGACTGAAATACTTTTCAGGGGAAAAGTATTTCAATATAAAGATTTTCAAAATCATGTGTTTGATTCAAATTGAAAGGCATTGGGGTCCAAGGGAAGGACTATACTGGGGAGACTGCGTGAGTAAATTACCACTGACTGCCAGGAGGTGTACAGTGGAGAGGTGAGGGCTGGACCGGTGAGATTAGAGATGACACCTGCATTCCTGCTGCTTCCAAAGGAATTGAAAGTAATGAGAAGTGATGATGGGGCCCATAGGAAGCCTACTGAGCAGAGGGTTGCTGAGAGCAGAACTCGTTGCTGGGCAGGGTGTCCTCTGAGTTTGGGTGCTGGGATTAAGGCTGTTGGGAGAGAGGGATGTGGTGCTTTCAGCCACGGTGGCAACGTGCAGAGCGGTTCCTCATCTCCTGCTGCAGCGCAGGCTCTTGCCACGGAAAGCTCTTTGTTCATGCACAAAAGGAGCGGGGAACAAGCTGAGCTCTGCCTGCTCGCTGATGGCAGTGACGAGAACAGGTTGTTCTCACGAGAAGGGTATTTCGGAGTGAAAGGGATGTTTTTTCATTGCTCCCAACATGTGGAAATGGCAGGATAAATTATAGGGGGAGTAGCACTCTTAGAAAATGCTGTGGGTGGATCACAGCCTCCTACGTGGCTGCTTCACCACACAACAACCTGCTCCTGCCACCAGCTCTCACGGCTCTTGTGGGCTCTGGTGGGTCCCAGCTCCGGGCACACTGGGGACCAGCCACAGCGCGGGCAGTGGGGCATCCGCTGGTGCAGCCCTATGCTGCAGACCCTCCCAGAAGTAGTTTTGTTTCTTATTGCTTGTTCTCATTAGCTCAGGGCAAGAAATAGGCACTTTCTTTTATTATTATCTTTTTCCCCTTGGACTGGGAGTAGAAAGTATTTCCAATGAAACATGGAGCTGCTGGGCTGAGCTGTGAAAGGAGTGGGGGTCCCCAAATGAAGGGGATGGGTGTTCCCACCCCTGCAGAGAAGCCCAGGTAGAGCTGGGCTCTTGGTGGCTCTCAGAGCCTGGTTGTGGGCATCCTCCCTGCACCTGTGGGCTGCAGGGCTTTGCTGCCTGCAAACCCTTGGGACTTTGTTCCTCCTTGGGTTGTGGCAGGACCTGCCACTGGCCAGCTTGGATGTGGGATGTCACAACCCCATCTGTGACAGGCACGTGAGAGACTTTCCCATGTCCCTCAGCCAAATTATCTCATGGCATCATTCCCCTGAGTGATCACAGCTTCTGGACACAACTTTGCAGGAAAAGCAGGATGGTGTGGATGGGGGGTAGGGGAGGCTGTGGGGTTAGCCCACTGCCATCAGAGTGCAGTCTCTGGGGCAACGGACATAGCTTGGGGCCCTCTCCTGGAGCATTGGTTCTCTGGGACTCCACACCTGCCTCTGATTTTTCTGCCCAGGTCACTCACAGCCACCTTTAATACCAGGTCCTGTGTCCTCTGCTCCTGTTGTGTTTTGGCACAGCAAGTTCATTTCCTTCTTCATGTACGAGCGGAGCAGCTGTTTCCCATGGCAGCCTTTCCAGCAATAGCCTAAATAGATGATACCCTTCCAGCCCTGTCTCACCAGGCAGCTTTTATGCTTACCTGATTATCCTCATTATCACAGCCTGGACCTGTTTGTGGTTCAAAACCACCCTCCTGACAGTGAGGGACCAGAGCAGGGTATTGCTTCTGGGTCATTCTTCTAGTGCCTTTTCCAGCGGTGCTGGTGCTCCGATGGACACTATCTCTGCTGTGAAGGTTTGTCAGGCTGCATTTGTTTTGTTGCAGTCATCCCAGGGTTCCCTAAAAGCCAGATATTTTTCCTATGGTGTTTTCAGCTGCTTAGAGTAGCAATTTTTGCTGTTAGTCCCTAAGCATATGAACTTGTGCCAGCCCATTGTGTTTCTGTCGATCTTCAGATCCTCTGGTTCTTCTCCTGTAGTACTTATTCCCTTGTCCAGTTTAAAACTTTTCTCAAGTTTCTCACCAGTACATTTTTCTTAGAAAAACTCCCATTTTCTGAGCTAAGATTGTGAATAAAAACCATTAAATGAATTTTATCTCTAGGCTGATCTTTAAGGAACTCTATTAATAGCTTCTCCAGAGCATTAATGATCCTTCCATTGTAATGTGCTATTGTCTCCCCATTAGTCTCCTTACAATTTTCATATTAATTCCTGCCTTCTCCTGCCTGAATACATAGTTTCTGCTCTGTTGCAGCCCGTGTTTGATACGATCCACCGTGTACCCATTTAGAAAGGCAATTATCTTTTTTGGGGAGGGGGCTGTGATTTATTGATGGGAAATTTCTGCTGCATTTTACCCTTTTGTTTCTCCTCCCCATCTTTCAGCATCCTTTCCTTCAGCATTGTTTATTCCAGCACTTTTTGCACTTTTGCAGCAAAACTAATGGGATGCAGCGCCCGCTCTGGCAGTGTAGGTAATGCATTTGCTGCTCTCTCTGTGCTTCTACCTCTGGTGTGGCAGGTTTGTTTAAAATCTGCTAAAAGCCTAGGTACATCAGCGTTATGAGTGGATACATGGGCAGGAAGGAGCACTCAGCAAGTGCCTAAGCATGGCAACCTGTCTTTGGGAGGCATTCCCCACCACCTGAAAGGGCCCTGATGGCGATGGCTGAGGGCTCAGGAGAAGCTCCGCATGAAGCATTTTAGCTCCAACCTCGGGACAGGATGGCTCTGCTCTCGGGCAGACCTGAAATGTCACTCTGCCTCCTGCATTAGCTTCTTCCTGAGCAAGGCACCAGCAGAAGTCACTTAGGAGGCAAAGAAAATTCCCTGACCCTGCAGAGCTTGCAACAGAGCATCATGGGTTTTTCTAAAATTACATTCAAGTGCTTCCAGAGATTAAACATCTGTTCAGGCTGAGAGAGGTACTTCAGCCAAGGCTGTGAGATGGGCAGGAGGGTGGGAATTCGTTCTGGTCTGAAAGAAGATGTTTGAGGTCTGATGGTGGGGAGCAGGTAGGGATGGCAGCTGCGAAGACCCTGGTAAAGGGCTGTTTAGATCTGCAGCCAGAGCCAGGAGCCTGGTTCACAACGGGACAAGACCAAATTTGCCAGAGTTAAGGCTTGAAGGCAATGTGAGAGGGGACAAATGTGAGAGTGGTGCATAAACTATCCTGCCCCTCCATGGAGGGCTTTGGTGAGGTTGTGGGGTTGTTTCTAGTTTATGAGCAGCCTTTCTGGCAGGACTGTGCTCCTCCCCACACTTCCCATGCAGTGCTGCACCCCACAGCATCCCCCAGCACACCTCCGAGTTGAAATCTCATTTTCGCAGAGCCACTTTGGAACCTCTCTGGGGCCATGGGGAGACATAAGGTCCTGTCTGGCTGCAGTCCCAGACACTTTTGTCCCTCTTCCTTGGTCTCTGGAGCCTTGTGCTTTCTCTGCCCCATCCTAGCCTGAATCCTGACTGATACATAGCAGCAATTACTGCCTCTGGTGTGAGCAGAGGGGCCTGGGGAGGCAGGACACAATTCCCATCATACCCACCAGCTCCTCATCATACTCCTCAGGAGGAAAAGGGTTCTGTGGGTAAAAGGGAGTTTGGCACCACTGAAAGCAGAAAACCTGAAAAAATATGCAGAAACCAGCAGAGCAGCCAGCATTTTGAAAGTTTGTTCTGCAGAGGGTGTCTGGGAAAGGGGAAACTGAAACAGAGGTGCTGGGCTCATGGGTGTGCTTGGAGCTGCGTGAGTTCCCAGCAGATGTCCCAGGGTTTAGCCTCCTGCTGGAGCCCGTTCTGGATGGGGGACAGCAGGCACTGCATACCACTGGGGACTACCCACTCTCCCCGTGCCAGTGGTACCCAGCCCTGGGGATACTCTGTCCCACAAAGCCAACCGTGCCCCTGGATAGGGCAATCCCTGTTCCCTGCTGATGCCTACCATCTGCCTACCAGGGTGTGGAGGGGCTGGGGTGCTCAAGAAAGGGCTCAGGCATCTCAGAGCAAGAAGTTGTCTCAGCAGCAAACCTTGTGGGAAGGCTGCTTGAGCAGAGATTCTTCATACCCGCAAATGCTTATGCAGGGCAGGACTCTGCCTCTGTGCCCTGGGCGCACTCCACCCACATCCTCCCTCTGACCCTGATATTTTCGGCACTGGTGTTCCCCTCCGGCAATGGCCAGCAAAAGTCCCCAAACTGGCCTTTGCTCCAGGCACAGCAGGATTATGATGGCACAAGGGTCCCATGAGTGACACCCTCTTGCTCTGAACTGGGTGGGCTGTTACGGGATGCTTAGCACATCTCAGCTTCAGCGAGGACCCACCAACCCCTCTAAGATCTCACGTAGGAAGTGAATTACCAGCGTAACAACCGAGTGAAAAGTAAGGCAAAAGCTTTACCTGGAAAAAGTGCTGCTTTCCCACAGCCCCTGAGCAGGTGGGAGCCCTCGGTGGCTGTGCTGCCTCCAACTTTCCCCGGCGTGTGTGGCTTGGTGTGTGAAGGCAGAAGTGTGTGCTGCGAGTGGCGGCTGCCTCCTCTCCTCTCTCCTCTCCTCTCCTCTCCTCTCCTCCCTCCCTCCCTCCCTTCTCGTACCAATATCCAGGCAGCGCGGTGACTGCAACATGAGTCAGACCACAAGTGGGTGGGATCTGAGCTGTGAAACTCAGACACCGAGGTTATCATCCGGCAAATTTGAAATGCTGAAAGCGAGCTGTACTCCGGGCACGTGGTATGTCGGGCTCCGCCGAGCCGTACCAGTCTCAGAGAGGGGTGTGGGATGCCTGCTGCCTCCTGCTGCTGCTGCTTTGTTGCTGCCATCACCTTCCTCACTGATGTTAAGGTTGTGGGGCCCTTGCTGCTTGCTTGCCACATCCAAAGCCTCCCTCCTGAGTGGCTCTCTGCTGTGGGCAAGCACTTGCCTGCTGCTGGGATGCTTGAAGCCATCGCTGGCTCCCAGCAAAAACCTGGTTTTGCACTTGGTGGGAGCCCCCTGAGAGCATGCACAGGTGACCCTGGAGCTGGCCCTCTGAGATCTGTGGGAAGGATCCAGGCTCTTGGGTCGTACTGGGGAGAGAGAAGGAAAAAGGTGGTGGGGTAGCTGCAAAGCGGGAAGAGGAAGCTGGAGCCCAGCCAGTGCTGGGGTGCAGATTTGCTCCTTGAGAAACTCAAAGTGGGAGAAGGAGCCCAGGCTAACGTGCTGGGGGTTCTGTGGCCACAGCTTGGCGAAGCTTCATGTGCTCCAGGTCAGTGGCAGGGATGCTCCGAGCTGGGCATCGTTCCCACAAGGCTGCTCTTGCCTCTGCTGAAATTTGTCTCATTCACGTGTGATGGCAGGGAGGAACCACACCAAATGACAAACAGGCAGTGACAGATTTTCATGTCTCTCAAATCTTTCATCTGTGGGTTTCAAAGCTCTATGCAAATAGCAACTGCCGGGCCAGCTGTGCGAGGACCTGTTTCCCCTTTTAGCTCTCCCTCTCGAGCTGAGCAGGACATGGGCTGGCAGCAGAGCTCCAGTGAAGCTGGGCCACCGCTTTGCTCTGTGTGGCAGAGTGATGCGCTGCAAGTGAGGTGCTTCAGTCTTCACCAGGCACTTCTGAGGCCCCTGAACAAATAGCCAGGGACTAACATCGCAGTCTGGATGTGGCCCTGGGCTCCCCAGGCTCAACAGACATGGATCCCGCTGCTCTCTAAACTGGGTTGAGCTACCCCAATGCCCCACACTGGGAACTGGGAGCACATCCCAGCCTCCATCTCTGCCAAATGGGGGTACCAGCAGCACTGGCTCAAAGACCAAAGTGCCTTTGATGTGTTTATCTTTGCAGACTAAAGCACAGATCTATCTTTAATAAGCTTATGATCTGCTGAAGCCGGAGAGTTTTCCCGCTGATCAGCAGCCTTGTGATGTGTGTGGGTAGCAGAGCCATGGACTGGCTGCTGGGAGCTTCTCAAGTGGATGGCGTGTGCGGTGTGTGCCTGCGGAGGGATCCCTCCTGCAAAACAAGATTCAAATCTGCTCAGGAATGTCTGCGTCAGCTAAAGTCACTGGGGTGTTGCTTTATTCCAGGGCCTCTCGTTTGGCTCTGCTCTAGGAGGAAATCTTTTGTCTGGAAGTCTCAGAATGGGAAGTGCCGTGTGGGGATAAAGGGCGCTGGTTGTTGGACCAGAATCCCTTCTCCAGCCCTCTTGCCCTAATCCCTCACAATAAAAGGTACCTGCTGCCTGGGGGTGGGAGAACCTGTCAGGGCAGGCTCTGACCTCAGTGTGCTCCATCTTTCCAATGCTTCTGGGGAGCTTCCAGGCTTCACTCACTGACCCGGGTTCAGCAGCCCCAGCATCTGGCCAGCAGAGAATGGTTGCAGTGTCCCTCCTACACTGCCTCCCCCGGTCCCTGGGAACGGCAGCCCAGCCAGCCGCCAGAGACCAGGCTGCTGTGCCTGTCCCTGGGCTGGGACTCTCAGTCTCAGCTCCACAGAAGGAGCAAGGTGCTGGGGATGCAGTGGTGGAGCGGCCTGGGGCTTGCAGGGCCATCTGAGTCATGGGGAAACATACCACTTCTGCAAGCCCCTGAGCATGGGGGAGATCCTCGAAATCCAACTTTGTGCAGTGGCTAGGTGACTATGGAGCTTCTGAGGGCTCTGGTTGCTAGGTCTGCGTTAATTGAAGAACAGAGCGATGGAGATATGAGATATACCGTCCGCGTGGATCATTCAGTGAGGTGCAAGGAAGCAGCTGGACCTGGAGTCAGGAGAAGCCACGCAGGGGCATTCCCACTGTCACGGGCTGCTGTGCACTGAATAAGCAGCCTGGGAATTATCATATGTCCTACCTGCAGAGGCTGTGGCTGGAGAATATCAGTGGTGGCAAGCTCCAAAAAGGAGGGAGGCACCTGAGACCCATCACACCCAATGGCAGATCCACCATGTGTGCCCAGGCAGCACGACCACCTCAGCTGGGCTCACTGGGCTACATGGAGCAGGCAGCAACCGAAGACACTCATAAACAGATATTTCCCAAGTGTGCTGTGGTGAACCATAGAGTGAGTCAGGAAATGGCAAGGAGAGGACTTCTGATGTCTTTGTGTGTATGTAAAGCAGCACTTATTAAAGGCTACAGCAATGCTGGGAAATGAGAAAGTACAAAAGAATCCTGGAAAATCTGGGACTGCAGGAACAGGGATGTGAGTTTTGGCAAACACAGGCGCTCCTGAAAATCCCCAGATGGTGAAGTTATGCCTGGAAGGTGGCAGCCAACCTGGGAGATCACATATGGTAGCCTAGCTGTGAGAAGGGTTCAGAGGTGCAGCTCTGTGCTGCTCTACCCAACCTGGGCTGGATTTGGAAAAGCCAAGGGAGGAGGGGGAACAGGAGTAGAAAATACCTAGAAAATAAAGCATCTGGGTATGGAGCAGCTCCTCAGGCAGTCTGAGAGAAGGCTGTCCCACTGGGTCTCAGAGATATTTATATGAACTCCAGCAGAAGACCCTGGGTTTAGGGAAATGGGACTTGAGCTGAGCAGTTTCCTCTGGAAAAATGAAAATTAAAAAGCTGTGGAAAGGTCCTGACCCTCTGACAGATTGCTGCTCTTCCTGGCTAGATGGGAGAAACCAGTAGTTTACTCAAATAATCCAAACACTTTAATTTCCACTGGATTATATACATGATGAAAATAAAAACAAAAGACTTCCTTGATGTGTTAATATGCTTTCTTTCTTTTTCAAACAAATACTATCCAGTGAAATCCTGTCCTACACAAAATGGTGAGTTATGACAGAAATCTGTGATATCCCCTGCTGGGGGCTGTGTAAACCAGGGCATACTTGTGGGAAACAAATATTGCAAGGAAAGAACATATAAACAACTATAGTGAGTCTGACACAGGACCCTGGTGACTGGGCAAGGAACTGCTCCTGCCTGGAGACTGGGCAGCTCCAGGGCTGTGGCTGAGCTCCAGACCAACATCCTGCCTGTGTATATATTTTTTTGGCATGCTGAAAAGCCTGGCTATTCCAAAAATACCGCTGTTCAAAGGCACCTTTGCTGTACAAGGGCACATGTACAGGTGAAGAAAGGGATGCTCAGGCGTTTCCCACCCCCTTGGTTGCTGCAATGCTGATCCCAAGGAGGCTTAGCAGGATCCCATCTGCTGTGATATAGTGTCAGACTATAGACAGAGCCTGTGATATATTTCTTGAGCTTCACCTAGTGCAGAGAGAGGATGTTGGAGGTTTATTTCCAGGTTGTTGGTCTATTTGTGTTGTACAAAGCTCTCCAAGCTCTAACAAGGACTGGAGAGTGCTGGCTGGCTTCACACTGGTATGGCGCATCATTCAGACAGTTCAAGGCTCACATTTTCCAGCATGTCCAAGGGCCAAGGAGGTTCCTCAAGTGACTTGAACACACAGCTCATAAATTAAACTGTACTCAGGAGGAAGCAGTTTTGTATGACACCAGTACAGGTGTGTGTTTAATCTCTCTGACATACTGTAAAGAGAAAAAGGAAAGGCTGAGGTCCGTGGGAGGAGGTAACAGTCATTCTTCCCCAGAACACAAGGCTGGAGGGGGAGAAAGAGCCTTGGCCCAATGTGCACCCACCTGCTGATGGGCACCAGGTGTCTCCAGGAAGGGAGCAACTGGCTACGGCTCCGATGAGTGGGTCTTTTATGGGCTTTAGCACTAATCCTGCCAAATGCAATTGTGCATGTCCCTGTTTTCCACATAAATACTTAATCCTCCTCCAAACACTGCTGAGATCATGGCCTGAGTGGTATCTTGTGGCAGGAGGTTAATTTGGGGCCGTGCAAAGCTATTACTCTCTCTGGCTGTGGATGAGGCTGAGCCATGGGTTGCTTTTGGTCCAGGAAGCTGGGATGCTCTGGGCTGCAGCCCTGCCCAGACCCCTCCTGGTGTTTTTGGGCCCTCTACAGGAATGAGCTGATTGGTTTCAACTTGGGGCCAGCAAAGTCTGGTCTGTGTATATAAGATCCTGCTCCGAGGCTCTTTGGGTGGCTTAGGACTTCTCAGGGCTGGAAGCCGGCTTGTTCGCCCCCTCCTTGTGGGGAAGAGTTGCCTGCTGGAGCCCCAGGTGCTTCTGAAGCATTTCCCTGTAAAGGTGGCAGGAGGTTGTTCTGCTGGGCATGGGGCAGGAGCCAAAGGATTAGCAAAACGCTCCCCTGCAGCAGGACTGCCGTGGGGCTGGCAAGGAGGACGGATCTGGAGGCAGACATTGCCCACGCGTGCTGCTGGCTGCTGCTGCCAGCTCACACCCTGCTGTGTCCCTGCCTGGCCTGCCAGCACTGGTAGATGGGGCACTGGGTGGCCCCACAAGAACCAAAGGTTGCAGAGGGAGCATGAAGCCAATGCGATGTTGAGCTGCTCCCAGCATGGGATGAGGAGCTGGGCACCAGTGGGGATGTGCTGCAGCAGCAGGTCCCTGCACGCAGACCCTGACAGTGGAGGCCACCTGTGGGAGGGAGCAGCATCACTTCTCTGGTGGCTTCTTGCAGTGGTGTGGGCAAGATCAGCCAGGCCTGTGACACCCTCCCTGCAACATGCTGTTCCTGCTGTGATTTCCATCTCAGGTCCCACTGTGGGGAACTTGTAAAAACAGGGGCTATGGCTGTGGGATGCTGCTCCCTGGCTTGCAATGGTGCTGCAGCTGTGCTTGGGAGGGGCTAAAGAAGCAGAGGATCTTTCTATCCTGACCCACAGTGTGAACGTCCTCTGCTGCAGGTGGGACTTCTCACAGTTCCAGGCTTGATCCTGGCTGATACCAGCCTCCCCTTTGTCTTCTGTGTGCAGGACCTGGAGCATCTACTAGGGTGAACACCTACCAGGGCAAACATCTACAAGGGTGACCATTTACCGACTATGACCTTCCTCTTCATGGAGGCTTTTCTGGCTGAAAAGCTCCAAAGGTGAGGAGCACATGTGACAGAGGCTTGGAGGACATGTCCTATGAGAAAAGTCTAATGGGGTTTTGAAGGAGCAGATGCCATAACCTGCATGTATTTCCCATTTCGCCACAAGGAAGGAGAGCAGGAACACCCAATCCCTGAGAAGTAGCAGCCAAGGGCTTAGGTTGCAAAAACTAAGATTAATTTAGACAGTCATCATAAGGCTAGTCATGCACTGGAATGAATTTCTTAAGGAAGTTTTGGTTGGACAAAGTCCCAGAGTCAGCAGGGAGTTGGAACACCTTGCAAGAGGCATCGCTAGCAGCAGGGGCTCCAGCACCCATACATTCCTTTCATTGCTTCCCTGTCTACAACCCCTGTATCGCCTGAGCTTCTGGGCAACATCAATGTGGGAATGGCTGTAGTGTCTCAGAGTGAAAGGCCTGCCATCTAAAAATAATCACCTATGAAAAAGGACAAAAGCAGGTGGTGAAACGTGCCTGGAGCCTTCCTCCTGCAAATCACAAGCTGAGACTTGTGAGGGGCGCTTGGTGACAGCGGTGCTGATGGAGGAGAGCAGATACTGCTGCGCCCAGGACGGGCTCTCCCCAGGTGGACTGGTCAGATCCATCCTGCCTCATATGGGAAGTGCAAGAGCTGCTCTGGTGAGACAACAAATCCCCAAATATACATTTTTCCCCCCCCTCATGCAGCCTGGAATGAGGCCAAAAGCGTAGGGCTGGAATCTCTCCCCAGACAATTAATTATTGCAGAGAGACAATTTGTTAAGCAAGAGAGGCTTTTAATTTGTAAGAGCTCATCTATTCTTATTGTATCTTTTAAACTGAAGGAAGTGGAGTTGATCAAAATAGACTTGAAATAGAAGATTTTAATTTAGAGGCTATGTTCAATGTGCTGACAAAAATAGGAAACAGCTCTCTTAGAAGAGCATGCTCCCCCTGAAACCTGGCTGGACTCTGCAGGGAGTGCTCCAGAAGAGTTCAAATCATTACAAAAATGCTTGAAAATCTTTTAATGAAATTGAGCTGGCCTTGCTTAGGAAAGGCAGGACTGTCCCCGTCACTGATTGCTACCTGGGTGCCAATTGCCTCTGTCTGCAGGGCTCCCACTGGTGCAGTGTGAGACATCTCTGAGGAGGCAGAGGGACTTTGGGGGGAGCGCAAAGCAACCTTTACAGCCTTACTGATGGGCTCAGAGCTGTGTTCTGCCACCCTTTGGGAAGCTTCATGGAGTTTAAGTTGTGAAAGGGATAGGACAAGGGATGGGGCATTTGCAAGGGATCCTGGCCAGGTGGCTGAGCCAAGTCCTGCAGCCTGGTGAAGCATCTGCACCACTCTTCTCCCAAGCTATTTGAACCCCACAGTGGGACCCCAAACTGTGAGGCAGGTAGTGAAGAAAGTGGGAGAGAGCCATGATGGGCCTGGGAAAGGCTGTCAGGCTGTCATCCTGCACTCAGTGTCTTCCTGACTCAGTACCAGGATGGGATCAGCACATCAGCGCTGGGACCAGGAGCCGTGCCACTGGCAGTGGGTGAGTCCGGGCTGTAAAAGCTCCGTTTTAAAAAAAGGGAACGTTTGCTGTTTAGCATCTTTTCATCAGAAAACACGGGTTCTTCAAAGCTGTCAGTCGGCATCAAAAAGGATACGTTTTGACCAGTCTTCTTATTGCACTTGATCTTTTGAAGTATCTATATTTAGAAATCTTTGTGAAGTCACGCCTTGACACTTTTCGAAAGAGAATGGTTTGGTTTTTGCTTTGAAACTACTTATTTATAAATTTGTATTCATCTGCAGCATAACAAGTAGGTTGGGCCATAGAAATGGCTGGAAGCAGAAGTAAACGACCATTTCTGGCATTGGTCTGGACACCTCACTTGCGAAATATGTTGAGATCCCAACTTTTTGTCCCGATTCAAGCTGGGAATTGCTCTCTTTTAAGTCTGTGCATGGATGCTATTTCTTATCTAGTTGAAAAGCTGCATGAAAGAGCCACTAACTGGAAATAATTTCTGCTTTCCATAAAAGACGAGGGACTCCTCCAAATGAGACATTGCTCCCTGAAGACGGTGGGTCTGTTGAGAAGGAGCTCACTGTTGAGATTGTATCAGCCAGCTGGAGGAGAGGAGCCAGCCCGTGGGCTATTCGTTTGGAAGCAGAATCGACTCTGTTTGCTTCAGTTTAAAAAATAATCATCTATAATGAAGTGAAGGCAAAAGGGAAAATGGGTAGAAATTGAATTAGAGCTATGGTTGTTCTTGTACTCCCCTGCAGCCCTCTGCAAGCTGTGGCCCCCCGGACCCAGGCGGCTTCCCAGCCACCTCTGAAGCCCAGAGAGGCATTGGAAGGTGCAACAGGATAATTCATGTTTGGGGGTGCTGGTTTCTTAGAGAGAGGGTGAGAAATTAAAAGGTAAATCCTTCCAAATAAACAAACCAGAGCTGCTGCTGGGCTATGCAGCAAGAGCCTGTTAGCGATGGGAGCTGCGTGCACTGGCTCTGCATGGCAGCATTAGATTAGCATAGCTGATTAGGCACGTTGCAGTCTTGACTTTCTGCTTAGAAGAGCTGGGGATTTTCCTAGAATTGTCTAGAAATCAGATGGCAAGTTGAGTGTTTCAGTTATGGGAAGGAGAATTAGCACTCAAATGTATGCTGCAGGCAGACAGCAGCTGAAGGGAATGAGATGTTCCTCCAGTATTTTTGGCTGGGACCAAAACTGGTCCCAAGTCGTGAAGCAGGGATACTCCCACAGTGATGTTTGAAGACTCTTCTGGATCTCCATTTACCTGGGACACTTCAGGCCCATGAACACTGTGAGCCCAGTCCTGGTTTTGGGCTGAGATCATCCATAAAAGCCTGCTTGTCCTAAGTCTGCCCCAGCCCCTTGCCATAGCCTTGCCAGCCACTGATCTGTGTCACAGCCCCCGGGCTGGTCCTTGTGGCCCTAGGCTTAGTGGCATGGTGCTCCAGCAAACACCTTGCTGCAGCCCAGGTAGATTAGATCTCCATTCCTCCCATTTACAGAGGCAATATCTTATCTGGAGTGGTATCAGGCTGTTTGGCACCCCTGGGGGAGTGGAAAACAGGCTGATATGCTCCAAGCTCCAACTCCCCCTTCCCTGGACTTTGCTCTATGCCTGTTGTGTGGCATGGGACACCTCAATGGTCGGTTGCTAGTGGAGTGGCATTTTTTCCTCTCTTAAGTTGAGAGGAACTTTCCTTTAAGTTTTCTCTTTTCTGTTCTCCTTCCCCTTTGCTTGGTGAACGTTTCGATGGGCAGGTTTCAGTGTCAGGTGTTCAGGGCTGGGGGACAGGAACCAGCCATGCCCATGACATGAGCTCGCTGCCCTCTCTGACTCTTGATCTGAAGGGATGTGACATTTCCAAGTCCACCTCCTCATTCCTGTTATCCTCGTGCCCTCTGCACACCGACAGAAAGAGAATGCATTAGTCTTGGATCACACTTGGATTAACTTTAATCTATACCCTATCCTCTCTGTACAGCAGCTCCATTTCTTCGTTCCTTCTTTCCCTCTGATGTACATGGCTAAAACTTCTCTTGTTATTTTTCTTGCCATCCTCTGCAAGAGCCAATTCAGCCTGACCTTTGCCAGTTCCCACTTTATGTCTTGGGCGTTTCAAGACATAGGGGTAGGCTGCCTTTTTCCTTTGCAGCACAATCTTTCTACCCCATTCCTTATCAGCACTCTCTGTCCTTTTATGTAGTTATTTCCTTGGACAGCACAAAAGCCCTTGCTGGGTTTGAAATATATGTTCCAGAGATCAAAGGTGCAAAATCACTAAAGGAGACTTCAAGCCATCTCTGTGTGCAAGTCCCCAGACTCACTGCCCACCTGGTTTTATGCTCAGGGATGAACACACAGCAGAGCCCCTCAGGAGGGCAGCCAGAAGCATGGTGCTGGGTTGGGGCCGGGGGTCCCAGCAGGAGCTTGAGGGTGGAAGAAAAACCGTAAGGAAGGAAATTCCTTGCTTATGAGGATCAAGATGAGAAATGGTCCCAGCGGTTTATTTTTATCTAGCACTCTTCTATTTCTGGTTCACCACCATGTGCCGGGCGATGTTCAGAGCCACAGCTTGGTGGCTGTTCTACCCTGGTCCCTCCATAGGATTTGCTTTGCTTTTAAACTGAAGGGGGAAACGTAAAGAAATATCACCTGCCCTTCCTCGTGCTGTTTTGTTTCCAAGCTGGGAGATTTAATGTGAAAATTAGCTGCGGTCATCTTACAGGGCAGAAAGAGAGCCTGAGAGCTCTGCAGGATTCGGGGCTTGTGGGTCCCAGAAGATTTATTAGGGAAGGAATGGTAATGCAAGGCTGAAGGCATCTGGACAGCACTGTTTATTTGGCCACATGACAAAAGAAAAGAAAGAAAAAAAAAAAAAAGAAAAGTAAAAGAAGAAAAACAGGAAGGCCAAAGCTTTTGTCCAAACACCACTGTTTTGGGAAGGTCATCCCTGGGATTTGGACCTATGTTTTGCCCAGTTTTTTAAGTATCTCTCCTGGCCCAGGTGCCCAGGGAAGGACCAGGGCTGCAGAGCTGCAGCTGCACTGTCCTGCTGCCCATCCCACCAACTGTGCCTGTGTTGGCTCCACTTTAGCTGTCATGGAAGCTGTTAGAGGGCAGCTGCTTGTGCCCTGACGTATGATGCTCTGCCACTTCCTAGCTTCTGGCTGGCTGCTCATGATGGGTGAGACTTGTCATTCCTGTACTGAAGGCTAAGCCTATCCTTACTGCAATGGAGGGATCTGCACAGGATAATCTGCATCCCAGCAGAAGACTTTGCAAGAAAAGCAAACAGCTGCTTCTTCTCTCCCGTGTCTTGTGGCTCTTCTACAACTTTGGCCATGGCCAAGGACAATTTTATTTTGGCCTATACCTCCTATAACCTGGAGCAAACTTCTAGTTCTGGTCTTTCTGCCTTGTGTCCCTGCATTGTCTCTCACCTTACCAGGCAGCCCTTGTCCTTCAAAGCCTGGCTTAAAAATACCCCCAGCCCTCCTCATGGGAACTAGTGACTTTGACTCTTGCCCCATTGCCAAGGCTGGTCAGACTTGGCACAGGGATCCTGGAGCAGAAATTGCTGGAGCGCCACAGTGTAGGAGACGTGCTCCATCTGCCTGGGATCAGGAGAAACATCCACAGAGGCCAAAGGCTGCTCCGGCAGACAAGAGTCTTTCACTTTGCTGCCAACACAACTGTTTTTCCAAGGCGTAACTGTTGCCAGAAATTCGTGGAGTCAAGACCTGTTATTTCTTCACTTCTAAACAAAATAAACCCTAGTTTGATTTCTGCCGGAGAGAAATGATTTTGTCCCAGAGAATAAAATCAGGGAGAAGGAGAACAAGCTCTTGTTTTGTCTCTCGTTCAGTAATGATAAATTTGGGGAGAGGGGAATTACCTTGCAAGAGTTGGGAGATGGGTCCATAGCCTGGGCGTGCTGTGCTCTGCACAGGGAAGACTCATCCGTACTTGCAAGATATTTAAAGCATCTTTGCAATCTGATCATTCTTTGGAAGAAGTTGGGCTCCTTCTCCCTGGTGCCTTAGGCACCGCAAGCAGCGTGGTGAGCTTGCTGCCACGCTGCCTTTGCAGCTCAGCAGAACGATCATGCGTAAAATCCCCAGGTAATTTACCCTGAGTGGGATCCTGTGATTTGCTGACATTCCTCATAAACCGAAACGAACATAAAAGAAATGAATGCAGAGTCGCTAATTTGGAAACTCATTTCAAATAACTCCTCACCGATGTGGTAACGGTTAGCAGGGAGCCCTGGTGATAAATAATGGTTGCTTAAATCCTGAATTGGCTATAAATTGGGATGAAGGAGTGGAATCCCCTGCGTGAGGCTCAGCTCAATGAATTACTCTACACTACGCTCAGCAGCAGCTGCAGGTGAAGAGAGAGGTAGTTTTAGCTGTGTGAGGCTGTAGTAGCAGATGTCCTGACATACGTAAACTAGAAGATCATATGCATCCTCAAATGTCAGCTCTGCTTTACATCGCTTACTGCTGCTGGGAACTGCAGGGCTTTACACCAGCAGATTATCCTCCTCCTTTCTCTGCTGAGCATTCCTCCTTTTTAGCTCTTGGTGTAATTGCGTATAAACTGGGAAGATCCCATAGGGATCATTACTTCTCTGCACAAACTGCTTTCCTTATTCACATTTCACATCATTACCTGCAGGCATCCCTAAGACCGAGCAGTGTTTCCTTGCAGGGCAAGGTGGTTCACACAGGGTTGCAGTGGTAGCTGGCAGAGAGCTGCTGTGCCCAGGGCTGGGCAAGATGGTGTGGTCTGAGACTTCTGCAGTGGTACCCAAGGTAGTGGTAGGGCGAGATTAGCTCATGGGCAACTTACTTTCCTTCCTGGTGGTTCACCCTCCCTGGCATTTCTATGATATTCAGTCCCAGAGAGGGGAAAGTGGCATCTCCCCTCCAAGATGCTTGGGATGGATCCGCAGAAGGCGCATGGGTTGGGAGCGTGGCAGCAGTTTCTCCCTCCTACCAGCTTGAGACTCACTTGGCAGAGCTGCTTGGTGAGTGTGAGCCACAAAGCTGGATCCACCTTCCAGCACTGTGGCCTGATATATAACAGCACCTGGGAGGCTGAAGGATGTGCCAGGAAACGCTGATGGTGAGAGCGAAGCTTGGACCAGGCTTTCTCTGCTGAACATGACTGCTTTTCGGAAGCCATGAGCCTGAGCTGTAACGAGGATGGAATTAAAGTTTTTTTCACTACATTTTGTCTTCTAAAGGAGCTGCTGGTGCTGCTTGTATGTGGCTGTGGTTGCAGCAACACCTTCATGGTGTATAGCATTTACTCATCAAGAGGGGAATTGGTGCTAACGTTGCAAGTGTTGATATGGGTTGCTAAGACGTGACTCACGTAACAGCCTGCAGAGTTGGTGGTCACATTAGCTGTGTCCCAGAGGTAGCTTCCACTACAACTGTGTTGAAAAGCAATTGCAGAAGCAGACTGCAATTCTTTGTAACCACAGACATGGGAAGATACATCTTTGTCTGTCAAAACCTCAAGATGGTTGTTACAAACACTGCGAATAAGTCAGAGCTCAGAGGAGAGCTGATCTCTTCAGGTACTGTTCTGGCACTCGGCCCCAAGAGTTAAGACTTTCTGCTGGGTTTCCTCCATCAGGCAGACCCATCCATTGAGATGGCAGAGATTTGCTTTGTCTTATTTGAAAAGGAAACCGCAGTACAGATTGGGAATTGTGGTAGCTAGACCACAAAAGCAAGCCAACTTGTCTGGCACAGAGGTGTGGAAGATCTTACCCACCTACATGTGCCCTTGAGAAAGATATATAGAAGTTCAGTGTTTCCTTTGGTTAAGGATGTTCTGAGTTTGCCAGGTGCCTTCATTTATTGTGGCATCCTGATTGTGTGGGTTTTGGCCCCATTACTAGCTGCAGCTAACATAAATCTTCTCCATATTGAGTTATTTCTAACATTTTGTTAAATCACACAGGTTTCTTCCTCCTGCTCCTTCCTAGCAAAGGCTGTGATTTATAACATACAGTTGTGTATTTTTAAATGCCCCTTCTATATGATAAACAGCCTTGAAATATGCTAATAGAAGTGACTCCAGGGAGATTAGCTCTGTTGGAGGCATGCAGCTTTTGGCTGCATGTACTTTGAAAGGCATGACATGTTTAAGAACCACCTCATGTTAGACAAACTGTTAGCAAGGTGAAGTCATCCAACAGCAGCCAGTGATGAATGTTTTGTGCATCAGAAGATATAAATCTTATCTTAATCCTTCCCCATTCATGGCCAGCTTGTCCTGAGCCAGGCTCAGGGCTTTCTGCCTTGTCTTCTGAGGGCTTTTCAATTCCCCCCCATCAGCGGGGCAGATGATTGGCTTTCCCAGCTCTCAGAAGAGCAAAGGCAGCAGGATACCATCAACTCAAAATGACTCAATAGCCATAACTCGGAGCAGAAGGCCTCCAGCTCGATAAGATACCCTGATGGACTATTAAGACCTCCTTTGACTGGAAGATTTTCTTATTTCTCCCTGTGCAGGGTGGATCCTCTTTGGGACTTTGGTTTCTATGAGCTCAGTACAAGCTCAGAGCTAGTGAGGAGAGCTGCAGCTGTTGATTATAACCAACTTGACCTTTCTAAACCCTTCTCTTCCTCAAGCTGGGATAAGAGCACAGCTTTCCAAACCAGAAGGCTGATGTCAGGATTGCTTCATTCAGCAATACTGGGTAAAGGCTAATAAACACCACTAAGAGCTTGCTAATAGCTCTAATTAGACTGCAGCTGATGTTTCATAAGTGGTTCTCTTTCCTTCTCCACCTTTTCCTTGCAGCTATTTCCTGGTGGAGCTGAGGAAGGTGAGGTGGATTAATGCTACTTTGGGAGACAGTCAAGAGCCCCAGCTGCAAAATTACATTTTTTTCTCTTGGCTTTTTTTTTTGCAGTGGGTCTGGCAGGGATTTTTCAGGGCAGCCGTCTGTTTCTGTCTGGACTGGGTTGAGGTGCAGATGATGCATTTGTCTTGCTGGGATTAAGTCTGATTTGGGAATTCGATAGACCGGAGGTAGAATGAAAACGCAGCTTTGAAAGCTATTCACCATTGCTGCTGGGACCTTTCCTGGCTGTGAGAGAATCAGTAAGTTGTTTCCTCAAATACCCAGGCAAAAGAAACTGTGATAAAAGGAGCTCATCTTAAAAATAAGAAAGCTTTGATGTAGTTTGTTTTGTGGTTTTTCTTCCACTTTTTTTTAACTCTGAGTATTTCCTGCAGTAGAAGACACTTACATGTCAAGACTTTAGCTGTCTTGTGCTACATGAGATTTTTAAGCTGATTTTTTTTTTTTTTTTTTAAATTGGCCAAGGATCCTGGCCATGAAAGCACAGGGGTGTAGTGCAGAGCAGGTGCTTAGGGGCCCATCACTGTTCAACAGCTATTCCTTGGCTATCTGCCACCATGAGGCTTGGGCACAGGAAACCAGGGGTCCTCCGTGTCTGGGTCTGGGAGTCGCCTCACCAGAAACATGCCATGATGCTCTAGCCCTTGCCTTGGAGCATCACATGCCGCATTTCTCATCCTGTTCCTTTTGTTTACAGACGCTGGGTTTCTTACATATGTGAGCTGGAGACTTAGGTGGGCTCCTACAGCAGCGTCATGGAAAAGTCTGTTCACCGTGCCAGGTGGGTTGCAAAGCCTTTGCAGGGACTGAGGCAGCAATGCTGCAGGGCTCTGATGTTTATTGGCCTGAGGATCCTAATTTTGGCTCTTTTTCTCCCGCACCTTCGATTATGGTTCCCATAACATATCTGAACAACCTGCTGTGCAACCTTCCTCCATGGGGATCCTTGGGCATATTTTGAAAATATTTTTAAGCCCCCACAAAAAAGGGGAAAAAAAAAATCAAACCAAACCTACTCTGGAATAAAACACCCAACCAGATGACTTGGAAATGTGCTGGTGTGTGCAGGCATACATCTCCTGATTCTGTGGATGTAAGAGCAAGTAAACACAGTGGTTGTGTTAGCAGGTCTTGTTTCTTTCTTACAGAGATAACAGCAAGGAGCAGGCTGGATTCTTGTGGGAGAGAGAGCTTTTTGAGAAATGTTCACATCGAAACCTCTTATGGAAAGAAAACCAACATCTACAGCTGGGAAAACTAATAAAAGCTGTCCCTCCCACAGCCCTGGACAGTCATTGCAAAGCAGGGATTTGTTCTGTGTGTGTGTTGAACTGAGAAGTGAAATATCCCTATTGATAATGTCTGAGGGAGGGAACCAGTGGATTTCACATAAACCCGAGCTCTTGAGCATGGGTCACAGCATTTCCTGCAGTGTTTTCAGGCGTGTGCTAAGGGTGGGGGAGGTAGAGGAGGGTATGACGAGCATCTAGGGGCCTCGGTGGTAATAAACTGCAGCAGGATGTAGGTGTGAGGCTGGTGAGCTGCTCTTTGCTGGTTGAGGTGCAGTTGTTGAGATTGCTGGATATTAGAGGTGAGGAAGGTGGACTGAGGAACCTGTTTTCACTCTTTTTGCCTGAGTGACACTACTGGCCCGTGCTGGAAGGTGAATAGCCCTAGGGCTGAGCAAGCCTGGCCTCTTGGCATGGAGGAGGGTGGGTGGCAGGCAGGGATGGTTTGGTGCAGGGCTGTGTGCCAGCTGCGAGAACACGGTGTTACTTGACTTTCAACACCTCGTTGGGTTGCGAGTAATTTCAAATGATGTGAGGGTTTCTCGAGGTCCAAGGGAGGTTTGAAAAGAGGGCAAGGACAACTGTCCATCTCAGAGGACAGTGCTTTTGGGCACGGATTCAGTCACGGGCAGGGATTCAGTCACACACAGGGCTAACATGGGATAAACTTGTTTTCTGCAACAGCAGGGCTAGGGCCTTTGGGATTACTTCACTTTCTAGAGCAAATATGAATTTCTCCTTTGGAACTCAAGGGAATAACATTCCTTGAAACATGATCAAATTCCTGGCAAGTTGTGTGTTAGTGACAGCACTGCTGAATGCAATGAAGATGAGTGCTTACTATTCCCAATATCCCTTCCCAACTGTTCTTCAAAAGTGGTGTTTTTTGGTGATGTTAGTCACATGGAGCTCATCGAATGCTGTGCGTCAGTGCCTGGAAGAGATGAGCTCTATTAGGAAATTCGGTGAGGGCTTCCTGTGCTTTCTGGAAGCTGTACCATCACTGTCACATTCCGAGGGACTGTGGTTCCCAGCTGCTTGAGGAGGTGCAGAGCTTACTGCTAATCCTACATCCCAAACCCTGCCTGTGCTGGGGAAACATGTGTGCAGGTTCTGGCTATGATCTTCAGACAGCTTCTTTCTGGTAGCCTCTACCTGGATTTGGCAAGAATGGGGGTCTTTGTGACATTTCGTCCTTGTCCGCAGGAGCGTGAAGGGATCTAAAATGCCCTGACCTCATGCTGTGTCTGCTGTGAAACTGAGAAGGTGGCTTCTGCTGTATTAGTCTGGGAGAAGGAAGGCTTCCTTCTGTATTTTGCACCAAACAAACTGCTGGGAGCGCAACTGATAGAATTGCTGTATTGACTTCAAATGGAAAAGAAACTACACCAAACCCACTGAGCAAACTGAGCAAATTGAGACACAAGGATGAAGCTTTTTAAAGGGGAAAAAAAGAGCCCTGGGTGTGCTGTAAGCAACATGCTGGCTCCTGAAGTCTGGACTTGTGCTGTCAGGAAAGGCAAAGCTATTGAGATTTTACTTGGTGGGTTTGTGGTTTTTTGAGCCAGGTTCCCATGTTCCTGGGAAACCAGTATGTTATATGCTTTAGGCAGATGCTGGTGGCACAAGCTGGGAGGTGAATATCTGGTCCTTGAATGTAACTAATATTAAAATCGTATTTGGGTGCCTCTGTGGAGCACTTTGGAAAAGAGCAGAACTGTTTAATGCTGCTCCTTAATAATTGCCAGAGGACACATCCTGGCAGTGCAGGCAGGTGATCCCACCAACAAGGTCCTGCTGGCTGGCCAACCCTGTGGACGAGGGTCAGCTCCTGGGGAAAGGTACTTCTTGGCTCCTTCCTCCCTCCTCTTGCCCATGGAGCTGTTTTGCTCAGTGTTTTGCCTCTGCTGCGGGAAAGCTTGCACAGAGGAAGGCACTGGCCTGTAATTGCTGCTTTGAGACCCTCCCAGGTTCTGTACAGGCATTTTGGGCTCTTCTGTCTTGATTTTCCAGGACTCTCAGGAAACAATTAGTGGCTTTACAAATAGTCTTTTGCCTGGCTGCTGTCTTGATGTTATGAGAGGAAAGAGCCTGCTTGCTCCAGCCTTCTCCATTCAGCCATCCCGAGAAGGTTTGAGAGATTTGGCAGGGCCTCCCATAGTGGAGAATTTTGGTGTTTAATTTCCCTCTCAGCTAATGTTTGCTTGGAGGCTCTTGAAATGCAAACAAGGCCAAACCATACAAATCTGGAGCAATGCACATGACTAAAGGGCAG
Organism: Pedionomus torquatus; assembly: GCA_013398155.1. Taxonomy (NCBI): domain Eukaryota; kingdom Metazoa; phylum Chordata; class Aves; order Charadriiformes; family Pedionomidae; genus Pedionomus; species Pedionomus torquatus. Next base: position 167,082 of record VZRU01017585.1, on the reverse strand, counting down.
CGAGAACTGGCTTTAGGTTTATCCCATCGTTCTACCTTCTTTGATGCAAGTTGTGTGAACGTGAAGTTCTATGCACAGTCAGAGTGCTTGAAGAGCTGTCTGTATAGAGCTAATGCTTTCAGGAATGTCCTGAAGCATTTAGAAACAGCGAGATCCTGAGGACTGCATTGTGGCAGAGCAGTGGGGTGTGAGAACCATAGGGCAGCTGCAGCACCTTCTAGTAGGAAGTCTGGGATCTCAAAGTGTGTCCAGTGTAAAATGGCAGGAAATGTCCCATTTCAGAAGTTCCTAGGAATTCCTTTTTAAGGAATTCCTGGATGCTCTTTGTTGATTCAAAGAACTACTTCCTTAAAGAAATCTGGCATGTGTTGTTCTTTTTTTTTTTTTTTTTTTTTTTTTTTTTTTTTTTTTTTTTTGAGTTTTAAATCTTTAAATCTAAGGTAAATATTTTCATTTATAGAGTTAGTGGAATAATTTTGAAATGGAGAACTGATGGGGAAAACTCATTTTTACAAACAAATTTCTGGACAAGAAAACTGGAAATGTCAGGAAAAGTTGTCACAATCAATGCATTTCATAAGAAAGACTGTTTAACAAATTAGCCTTTCCTTGGAAAGCCATGCAGCTGGGGACTTCCTTGAAAGGTGTGTATGAAGCAGGCAGAGGGACGCTTGGAAGGAGATGTTTTCATTGACATGTGTCAACTGAACTGACATAAATCACATCCCTAAATTTTGCATTGCAAAAACCCTCCCTGCCCTTTTTGAAGATTTGGGATAGCTTTGTATGAGCATCCAGGAGACTGGAAACAGCCAGAGGCTGGCAGTGACCAGGTGATGTGGGTTGGATGAATTTTCAACTCTTTTTTTAATCGTCACTTTGTCAAAATCCTTTTGGACGTTTTGCTTCATAGCTCAGGTCCTGTCCCTGTGCAGGAAGGCTGGGCGCTCCTGGAGCTGCTCTCAGCAGGATCTGGTATTACAGGCGATGTCTGTTTTGCCTGGCACCAGCCAAGCCTGTCTGATTATTCAGAGGAGAATTGGATGGCGGTGCCGAGCGATAGTTATTAAACTGGGCACCTGTGGATCCTGCTCAGTATGCCTCTGTGCTACAAGCCTACACAGGCTTCCACAGTGTAACTGCAGTACCAGCAGGCAATATTGGTGTCATACTCTGGACTTGGACAACATAATTATCCTCACCCCCCCACCCTCCTGCGACAGTGAGATTTGCTGCCAGTGTTGTATTATCAAAAGGGGGAGAAAAAAAAAAAAAAAAAAAACAAAAAAAAAACCCCAACAAACAAACCCCATGTTTCCAGTGTACAGATAGTCACAGAGATGTTTGTATGGCAGATGTGGCTGGTGTAATCTTGGTTGTTAGACAGATTTAAATGGGATTTAAAACAGTCAAGGATGCCAAAACAAGTCACAATGAGGTAGATGGTCTATTAGGTACAGCTTCTTTGAATCACTCGGTGCAGGAAGATTTTTACCTGGTTTGTGGTGCATTGGCAGTGCTAAACAAAGGGAAAAAGGGGTACGGCCCTGTTGGGACATGCCGCTGAGGAATGGGCCAGCACCAGATTTCAAGTATAGCACCAGGCAAGGCAGCTGAATCCGCTCAGCGCTTCCTTGACTGTTGGTCTTGGTCTCCCTCCTGCTCAGTGCCCAACACGGAGGGAAGATTTGATGCTGTGCTCCAAGCCTGAACTCCAGCCAGGTTCTCACCAGCCCATCCAGTGACAAACATGGTCCCAGACACATGGCTCTTATCTTTGCTTGATTGCTCGGTTGATTCTGATCTTTTTCCAGAGAAGGGCCTTTACCCTCACTTTCACTCATTTTAATCCCAAACTGATCTAAGTATCAATAACAAAACAGGGAGATATATTCACCCTTCGGTCCCAACCTAAGCTACCAAGATCCCCAAGCTTCCAGGGGACCTGCTCCTTTCTAGTCATTGCTATTGAACATTTGGGCCACTGGAACTGAGATGCCATTCACACTTTCCAGGCATGCAGATATATAGTGCAAGGAGCTTTTATCAACAGCATTGCGTTTCACACTTGAAGTTCCCTTGTAAACCCCAGTGAGAGGACTTCTGGCTGTTGGGAGAGGGACCGCAGCAAAGCAGGCAACCAGAGGCAGGTGATGCATGGGAGAACATGTGTCCCACCAGTGAAAGAACAACGATATCTCCTATTCTGGCCAAACATGGCGCATCTTCTTGCCTCTTCTGGGGAGATAAATCCCTTTCCTGTCTCCAGCAATGTGACATTTGCACGTGACATTTAACAGAGAAAAACATAATTGCATAAGCTAATGATTTGCAGAGCATGAGCTTTCCCAAGGCTACGTAAAAAATGGCTGGTGTTTGTCAGCGATGGGTAGACAAGACAAACAGAAGTTTCAGGGCCAGCTGGTTTATATATATTTTGTTAAGTCGATCTGCTGCTGGTAAAGCTCTAATTGACCAAACTCTGTCCTGGGAGTCCTGGCTCTGCAAGGCGGCTGCCTCCTTACAGCCATTGATTTGCCTCAACTTCCCCCAGTCTCCTGGAGGCAGTTTTGCTCATACTCTCTTTTTTCATTAGTTTTATTTCTGCCCATGTAATTACATTTTCACTTAATTCTCAAAGAAGTAAAACCAAGCAACATGGATGGAAAGACAGGCAAAGAGCTTCTTTGCGCGGGAGATCATCAGGAATTAATTTTTGACATCCTCGCCTTGGTGCAGTCCAGGCTTCATTAAAGCATTTGCAAAACTCCTTCTGGCAGTCAAGCATGCAGCGGGATAATTTGCGTCTCCCTATAGATCGAACTGATATATGTGCCTCTGGGTCTGGCTGGTCTCATTTAGGAAATGTTTGTGTTGCTTGCTGCTATGTGGAAGGGGCTCTTTGTACTATCTTTTGCATAACAGAAGGGCGTACAGTTTCAGCAGGGCGTGTAGCACCGAACTGGCTGAGGAAGCAGTGAGTCCCTGCTGTGATTTGTTCAATAGACGGAGGAATAGAATAGGAAGATGATGGGACAGCGCTCATAGCCGTGAAAATAGGATCTGAGCTTGGTGTTTGAGCCTCTTGCATAAAGTAAAAGATCTTGATCGTGGAGCCGAATGGATGGAGCTGGACATGAAGCTGTCAACAGGCTGTGCATCTCCCCTGGGAGCCACATCTCCCCTGTGTGCATGATGAAGTGCTGTGATTACTGAAGGACACCCAGAGCCTTATGTGGAGTTTTCAGATCTCCATCAGCCAAGTAAACAAACTGAAGTTACAGAGAATGAGCTGTGATGGCCTGACCTGGGGAAAACGTGTCTCTGCGAATGCCTGGCGCTGCCAGCCACGTGGACTCCCCTGGGAAGCAGCCGGGTGGGAGCTACACCAACATGCGATTTAATTTTGTTTTCACTAGAAAAGGTGGGAGCCTGTTAGGCTTCAGTGAGGTTGGCAAGATGAGCCAATAGTAATAAACACTTCCAGGAATTTAGCTCTTTGCCGTCCCTTGACTGGCTAATGCGCACGCTGCAGGTCTCCTGGAAATCAGCCCTGCGGTGGCTTTGGTGGGGTGGGCAATTACCTGCTAGAATTAAACCACAGGAAATTTTGTTCTAGCTTTGCTAAATATAACAAACAATACCCAAGGCAGGACACAGGTATTGTGGGATAGAGGCGATGGGCAACTGATTTAACATGGTGCTGGAAGCCTGCATTTTGACCTGTGTGCAAGCTGTGGTGTTAACCCTTTCAGATCTCTGCTGGGAGAGGATGGGCTGTGTCCTCCAGTGTATGTGGAGTCCTGCAGTATCAGACATGGCATTATTCTCACTTACATGCACGTAATTATGTGTAGCAACTTCTTTTAAATAGTTCGAGGCAAAGTAATGACTGTAATTAGGCTGCCATACACAACATAAAAAGAAAAATATCCCCCAAACACTGAACGCATTGAGCCTGGGCCTTACTAATAAGAGAGTAAAGTTTAAAAATCTGAACATATAATAAATGTTTTATGAAAACCAGTGGCCTAGCACCAGCTGTCTAAAAGCCAGAAAACTCTTCTTCTTGAGATCAAGGTCATTCTGCAGAGCAGGGTCACTCTGTTGATCAAAAAGAAGCAGCCAACAGCCCATGCAGTGGAGTAGAAGCCCATGAAAGTGAAGAAAGCCAAACGCTCTTGCCCCAGCAAAGCTCAGCTTGTCACTCTTCCCTCCCGTGGAGCACCACGCCGGCACTAATCCACGTGTGGCAGCCAGCCCGGGCTTTAGCAAGTCGCCACTGCTGCGCTGGGTTTATGAGCAGGTTCCCATAGCGCTGCCCTCCCTGGGCAGCCTCTCCTCCTCTGCCCTTGCTGCTGTCTGACCTTCCCCAGTCACTTGCTGCCTGGAAGAGACTCTGGGTGATTACCAGGAGCTTTGCTCCCCTTCTAGCTCACAGGCCCACTAGTGGAAACACCAACGCGAGCGAATCTTTAAGTAAACAGCCAGGCGCTGAAGGGAGGGGAAGGATGGAATCTCTGAATAATGACTGAAATGTCAGACATTTATTATTAAGTTGGTCCTGATGTTGACAACTGAGCCCATTAAAAGTGTTCTTGATCAAAAAAGCCAAAGGCAAACCTAATTCTTAAATACCCCAGTTGTTCTTTTTGGCCTAGTTCTTAAAGTCTTAAGAAGGAAATAAAGTTTTAGAAAGTATTTACAGACACAAGAAATGCAGGATTTCATCGTGGCTGGTGGCTTCACAGATCTGCAGGGGGCAAGGACAGCAATTAGAGAGCAGGAGGGCAGACAAATCCTCATAACTCCTTTTCAGAGATATTGTCAGTCATGGAAGTTGAAGCATTAGTTTTTAGGACTGGAAGAGCAAGAAGTGACCCGGTCTCAGTGTGAGGCTTTGAGAAGCTCTGAAGGCTTTCAGGATGTTAAAGGAGTAGTTACAAGCGGGGCTGAGGTTTGACAGACTTTGCTTGGAGCTATAAAGGTGAAATGATCGGTGCTGTGTTGTGTGTCAGTGAAGGAGAAATGCCAAAGAACCGCTCTGAATAATGCATGGTCTTTACGTGTCAAAGTCTCCTATGGGAAGGCTGGTAGAAAAGGTTCAGTGGAGCTTACCCTAAACATCAGCCACAGATTTCAGGCTTGGATTAGGGTAAGAATAGAGGACAGCAGTAGGAACAGGGAGGAGAGAAGATCCAACTTAGCAGGAGAGATGAAAAGAAAAAAAATTGTTTACTGAAGACTAAGGCAAGACAAGATAAGTGTGAAGCTCTTAGAATGTGTAAAAAGCTACTGAAAAGAATAAAATGTTTGGGTTGGTTCTCCCCCCCTGTCCCCCCCGTCTTTCATGGCTGGGAGAAGATGAGTGTAAGACAAACCAGAAAGACACAGATGCTGGGAAATGGTTTCTTGGGGAAGTTGTAAAAATTCCATTACCAGAAGCCGTTGAAAAGAAACTGGAAAAACAACTGGTAGAGCTGGTTATGCTTTGAGCTCCTTAGGCTTCTTCAAGCTTTATTTTTTTGAGTTCATTGATTTGTAGGTGTTGCCATGATGCTAGAGACAGTGCAGCTGTTAATGGCCTTTGTAAGGATTCAACTCCAGAGCTGCAGCTGGACATTGCCAGAACCAGCTCTGAGGGCAAAGTCCTAGACCACAGACATTAGTAGGTGAGTGTTGAGTAGAAAATGGAAGTTGTGAACACAGTAAAGCATCTCTTGCTATTTAATTAGGTTCCTTATAAATGAATGGGAGCACACCAGACATTTCAGTGGCTTCCCTGTGGTGGGGCATGGACAGATGTTGCTGATTGATGGGTTCAGGAAGGGTGACAGAGTGTGACTGAGGCCTCCAGCCTGTGATGGTGATCTACATGGGTCTCTGGGTTAAGCTCCTCTGTATCCAGCCATGCTGATGGGAATGTGACAACCTGCCAGGGAGCAGCTTTCTGCCAAGATAACTCCTACCTGGCTCTGCTGATGGGAACATGGTCCCCCCGAGTCCTTCACCAGGAACTTGAACTGCATGGCCCTCCAATTCCTGAGCAGAACCACCCAAACAGCCTATTTTTGAGGTCAGATGTCAAGAACTGGGACGCTATGAATGGATGGCAGTCCCTTGTGTGGCAGATCACATCTCCACACACCTCTCATGTTCATGGTGCCCCTGGGAACCACACAACTATGTTCTCCTGATGAAGGACATATTGTGCTGGAAGCATAGTGCTTGGCTAGAGGGACCTTCGGGGCTTGAACAGCCATTCCTATGTACTCATTTAAATTTCATTGATTTTTCTGAAGAATTATTTCTCCCTTGATGGTCTGGAAATAAAATCTCTTGCCCTGACTGGCGCCAAAACCTCATGGTTTCTATCTATTGACAGTCGGTTTTCACACTCGTCTTGACATGGTCAAGCTATTCTTCAACACGCTCAATAAGAGAAACAGAAAATTACATTTACACACCTCCTGCTGCTTCCCTGTTACATTTCCCCTCCTGGCTTTCCAGAGGCAGGTGTTCATGCAAGATCCCAGCATCAGGTTTTCGAATATCTCCTCCTCAAGTGGGTGATGTCCAGTCAGGCATATTGCTACAAGTTTGCAGTGGTATTTTTAGGTTTTCTCTGTGGTTCCTTTTTGTCTTTAGCCTTATCTTGGCTGAAGCAAAACAGTTTGTGTGGCTACTCTTTGTGCCTTAGACTGATTCCTGGCTTATTTCTCAGGGTGCAGCTAGGTGCATGCAAAGCAAGTGAGGATATGGAGTTGTGCTGACCCTTTTGTGCAGAGCATGCATGTCAGGCTGGTCATCTGGAGTCAAGGTGTTGCTCGAAGGATTTCCCAAACTCAAACACTTTGAATAGCAGCAGCGGAGAGGTTGTGTAGAAGCTGATATGATGACCCCACAGGCGTATGCGAAGAGGTTGATTGGGCTACCAAGGATAATGCCAAAAAGGTGCTATTTTTCAGCTTGCACTTGAGTTAGAATCTTTCTGGCCACTATGTATATATTAGATGAGATTGTGTATACAGATCAGGATTTTGGATGAGGAAACCTTCACAGGTTTCGTTATTGCAGCCACTCTGTTTCCAGCACTTACAGTCTCCAGCTGTGGTCCTTGAAGACCTGGTTCTGCAGCTCATTTCCAATTTTTGCATTTCAGTGGGTCCTCCTGACAGTGTTTTCCACGGGGCAAGTAAGATTTATACACTTGGATTAGCCTCTAGATCCTGAAAACGATGCTCTGTGCCACTTGCAGAGGCTGTGTGTACCATCTGTGGCCCCCATCAACAGGAACTTGTTCACATGGGAAAGTGTTTCTACTGCTGGGACTGGTTACTGGGAGTGATCTTGCTCTCATGAGCGTTATTTTTGAGAGCGGTGGTTCAGCTATGCAACTCTAAATATATATTTCCTGGTCCAGATGTCCTATTTAGGCCAAAGCCTGCACTTTTCCTTTAAGAGAGTTGGAAAAGCACAGACCAGCCTTTGCAGTCAATGAGCTGCCTCCAAGGCAGGAATTACCTTTAAAAGGAGCTGGATTGGGAATAGGGAGTGTGTCAGAGCTGGAATGAGAAGACACTTGTCTGCCCTGGTGCCTATAGAGGTGAATGAACTTTTCTTAACTGCTTTTTGGGAAGTTAATTGTAACAAGATAGCTGCTTGCTTTTGCCAAGAACTGGGGGACATTTGTGGCTCTGCAGTAAGAAGGAACTGCAGAAACAATGGGACACTCATTGTGACCCAGCCAGTTTATGTTTAATCTTTCAAACAGTTTTTCCCAGAGAAAGCCCTTGAACTATATCTTAGTTTACTTACTTTATTCCTCTCTCTCGCACCACCAGGCAAACTGGAGACTTCAGGCATCATAGTAACTCTTTCTGAGTGCCAAAATTAGAAGGTCTTGTGTAACTGGGTGGCTGAGCTTAGGGTGCTGGGGCAGTCAGTGGCCAGGGAAGGTTTAGAGGGCAGAAATGTGGGGCTCTGTCCCATGCAGGTTTTACTTGGTTTGCTTTAAGACACCATAGCTTGGTCTGTACGTTTCCTGGAGCTTTCTAGACAGGGTGAACTTGTATGCTGTGACCTCAGGCATCCTATCCACAATGGCAGGGCATGATCTCTGCTCCTGCTCCTGCTGAGGTCTTGCTGCCAGTCGAAGGAGAGGAGCCCAGCCCTGGTGCAGATGTTTTGCTTCACAGCTGCATTGCCACTGGCTGGCAGTGATGCTGGTACAGTGTCCCGAACTGGCCAGGAAGACTAGTGGAGGTTAGGAGAGTCACATCTTACTGGCCAGCCTCTTGTTCTTTGCAATGTACACTAAACAATCCCTTTAGTTAAGAAATTCCCATGTTCTTGTGATGAGGAGTAGGGTAAGGAAAGAGGAATAACTCCTGCCTGAGCGCAGCAACAGCCAGAAATGCTTTTAGCCCTATGGCAACCACAGCGATGCTGCTGCAGTGATGTTTGGTGTCTTGCTGGGGCCATATCCAAAGCCCCACTACACCCACTGATTTTGGCACACTTTGACTCAGGGGTATGTGCCATCTCACTGCCATGGGAACTAGCTTGTCCCCTGCCTTCAAGCCAGCAGGCAGCCATCAGTGGAAGAGCTGTGGGACGTCTTTCTCCACCCTAGCCATGCCTTGCCCGTTTCAGTCCTGCCTAAGCTCCTGCTTCCCCACCGTGTTTCAGTCCCTGATGGATTGACCTTGAGGCATCTTGGCTTTTGCTTTCAGCATTTGGCATCCTACTGATGGAATTAAATGCCATCTGTGCCCATGAGGACACTGGGAGGGGACACAGTGCCTCAAAGCATGCTACAGGGTGTGTAGGGAAGGCTGCTCTTTTCCCTGTATGGATGATGACTTCGGGAAAGAGGGCTGATAGGGGGTCTCTGATTAACTCATCAGATCTTGGTCCCTGAGAGTGATGCCACCTGCAAGCTGGACACTTGCACTGACCTAATGTCTTTGTGTCACATTAGCACCATCTGCCAGCAAAGGAGAGCTTCCCAGCACCCTGAGGAGCAGGGATGGAGCTGGATCCTCACATGTTTCCACGCCAGGGTGTGCCAGGAAGGACCTGATCTCCTCCCAGCAGCCCCTCTTGGGGCTTAAACTGTGTTTGTGATTTTCTGTTTGTGGCATCTTTTTCAACTAGCAAAGCGCTTATATTTTTGAAAAGAACCTGTGATCCAGCCCCACTGAGTCATGCTGCTACAACAGGTAATTGTTCTGGCATGGGTGAAGGGCAGGACCTCTGCCTGGGACCTTTCCAGGAGTTGTGCTGCTCAGTTGGAAGGAACTTCTCAGCATCAAATCCACCCACAGCGCTAATGCCAACGGCAGCTCCGGGAGGTCTCTGACAGCGTGCAAAGTGTGAGGAATCCAGCTTCATGTGCCGGCACCATGCAGAGCTGGCACTTTCAGCCCCTCCTGTCCCTTGCTGCAAGTGGAGTGTGCCTGATGAAGGGATGAAGGCCAGAAAACTAGTGTAGAAATATTGGCAGGGCTGCCTCGCTGTCTGCGCTGGCTGCAGAGCAGTTTGGATGCTCCCGGTTCCTGGAAGCTTACTGTCTTTTGGTAGTTTGCATTTCTCTCTGTCATTTGACTTGTCTGTAGCAGCTCAGGGACATTAGAAAGCAAAAGCTGAGATCCTGCTTCAAATTTGCAGCTCTAGTTGTGGCTATTTGCTCCATAGCTGTGGTTATCACGGTGCTTTCAGCCTGCCAGCGAGAAGTGTCCAGTCTCTTATTTAGTGATGATCCCGCTACAGCCCCTCTAAGCCCTGTGGACAGCCCATATCGGTACAGAGCCACTTCCAGTTCATTCCCACACGCTTGCCAAGGACAGCTTTTCCCCTAGGTAGTCTGAGCTGTGGTTTAGATGAAAGGAAATTTGCAGTTTAAAAGCATCCTTCCATTTCAGCGAGACTTTTGCTTTGCGGAGAGTTAACACTATCATTTCCCACTCATGTGGGACCTGTTGGTATTTCCGTTTCCATCCTCAAAGCTTGGCAGCATAACCTCCTAACGCAGCGGTGCTGCTGCGCTGTGCTGGGCAACCGTCTCTCCCCAGTGATAAAACTGTTTGCATTTATTGGCACTTCTGACATCTCTTGTTGATGTTGTCACAACAGCAGCAGCAGCAGCGGCTGTTATGTAGGTCTGGTGTGCAGACCTGGCCTGTAAAGGCGAGCAGGTTCCAGACCTCTGTTCTGCACTAGGCATGGGACATCGCTGTCTGCACCCTCTGCAGAAGGTCAGATCTGGGAGGTGGCACATGGCAGCATCAGACAGAGCCTCCCACCAGCAGCAGGTGGGTTCCCATGATGTGTTTTCAAAGAGATCTCTTTGCTAACTGGGCAAAATGGATTTAATTCAGCTTTCCCCTGCAAAAGTCTCCTGAAGTACCCACAGAAAGCTCCCTCCGGCAGCTGCAGCAAATCCGAGGAAGGCTCTGCTTATTTCTAAACTAGAAAAACAAATTTGATGTTGAAAGTGGGGCTAAAATAGAAGCTGCCTTAACAGAGAAAGGCTGGGGAAAGCTGCAGTGGGCAAAGGCGGTGGCAATGCTGCCCTTTCCAAGTAGGTCTGAAAGCAGGGACATTTTGAAGCTACCAAAAATCCAGAGATACCTTGCACTTTTAAGTACCTCAGTCCAGTTCTAATCCTGACTTTTCAGTTTGCTCTCATGACATTATGAAGTCAAATGCCACTGGACGTAGATATTCTGTTCCAGATGGGATCTTCAGTAAAGTGTTCCAGAAATGGGAAATGCTTCCCTGGATGAATTTTCCTGGAATTTTTATTGGCAGAAAAGTCTCGATTTTAAAGAAACATGGTTTTCTGGTCAGAAAATGCTCTCCCCTGGGCCATCTGTCCTCTGGTGTCTGGTTTTCATCACCCTTGTCATATTCCTAAGGCTTAGCCGTACCTAAGGCTGCTTCGGAGGCACTGGGCAGGATGTGACCCTGCTTTGAAAAGTTTCTACCTGAAGAGTAGGTCCTGCCAAAGAGTGAAGGAGACATGTCCCTGGATATCAGGAGAAGGGAAAGGAGGGGAAACATTGCCAGCTGCAAACCTCCTGCTTCTCCTGTGGATGGGCTGGGAGCTGGCACGGGACAGGGCCACGTGGGTATCTTGCTCTCTGTGGAGCCCTGGCTGCTGCATGGTTATTTTTGGCATTTCCCCCTCTGTCATTCAAATACTTTTGTTATTCTGAGCAGTGTGGTGGTGAGGCAGGCATCATGTTGCTCAGTGCCTCTGCTTTCCCAAGCAGTAAAATTCTGAGCCCTCCATGTTTGTACCATCCTCTAGGGTTCTCCTCTCCCACCATGTGCCTGGGAGCCCATTGGTCTTTCCCGCTGCCCTGGCTGAGCCCTCTAGGAGCAGCCAGAAGGGAAGGCAGGATGAGGATGGCTGAGCCCTTCCTGGTCAGCTCTGTTTTCCCCCAGTCACGTCATTTAAAATGCGTTTAGGGCTCTTCCAAACACCCTCTGCCAGAAATGCTGCCCTTGGAAGGTGGCCTGAAAGGCTGCAGCTATTTAGACAGAGAAAGAAAAGTAAAATTGAAACCATTATTACCCTTCCTCCTGTCACTCTCCCTTTTGCTCTTTCCCCTGTCCCTGTCGGCTTGCCAGTGCTGAGGCATGGAGAGGCAAGCTGCTGTCTCAGAAAAGTCATGCTGGCTGGTGGCAGGAGAGCTCCAGGCTCTGCTGGCAAGCGGATGGTGGAGGAGCAGCTGTGACGAAGCGCTCCCCTCCTCAGCTTCAAGGAAGAATCTTTATGGGGCCAGAAGACTGGGTTTTGGGCATAAGTCTCCTATAAATAAACCAAAACCCAGTCTAGGGATCGGTAAAGCACCTTTGTGCCTGCTAAAGTTTCTTCAGATTTGCAGTTGTTCAAATCAAAACCGGAATATGGATAGGGACTGTTTCCTCCTGGAAGCTTGCTGCTGGTTCTGCGTAATGTGTCGCTGCTATGCAGTACCTACAGGGATGGCTCTTGACCTGCTGCCTCCCATAATCTCAAGCCTGATATGGACCTTGCTGCGGAACGGATGTGGCTGACATTTAGCAGGAGTGGTAGTGCTCGTCAGAACAGTGCCTGGGGAGATGCAGCCTGTGCTCAACCATCCAGCTGATGCGACCTGCTGTTTTGCAAGCTCGGTCAGCACCTCACTTCATCAAAGAAATGCTCTTGGCTAATACTGGGTGACGTTTCCTAGAAATGGCATGGGCAAGAGAGACGTTTTTCTTGGCATAAGCTGGCCTCAGGACAACCTCTCCAGCATTCTTCTGTGTGGAAGAAACCAACTTGGATGAGTGTGGTACTAAGCTGGGTTTTGCCACGTCACAAAATCCAAGAGTGAACGGCACATGAAGACTCAGCATCCCTTCCTGCCAGGCCCACTTGCAGAGACCTCTCCAGGTAAAAGCTCTGTTCTGTTTCTTGTGATACAGCAGAATCAGAAATGTCCCATCTGTGAGAGCCATATTTCCAGGATCCCCTTTGTGCCAAGTTTTTGAGGCTATTTACAGTCCCAAGCCTATTTGGGGCTACCACCTTTAGTGCATTAATTTTACATATGGGCAAAGTGAGTCGTTTTTCATCTCTCCCTCGACCGCAGACAGACTTGTTGGCAGATCTGGGAAGAGGAGCCTGTGCTGCCCCCCCCCAGCTCCTAGCTTCATCTGGTTTAATTTGAAATTTTAAGCAAGCGCTAGAGCTTTCTCTCAGCTTGATCATGCCTTTTTTGGTGTGTGCTCGTGCTTCAGCCACTTCTTCAAAGAACGTAAAGAAAGGTCAAACATATCTTTCTAACAGAAGTGAAGTTCAGGATTTGCTAAGACCAAAGTATTTGGTTTGCCCAAAATACAAATAGCCTTTTACTCAAGGGCTATAATTCATGGGAAGCCCCAAGGGGCTTCAACCCCTGGCCTTGACTGCTCTGTCCCAGGCTGGTTTGGCTTGGCTCATTGCAGTCCTTTGGCACAAGCAGCCGAGTGCCTGGCTCTCAGGGGAAGAGCCGGCAGGGCTGTGACTGTGCCAGGGAGACACATTCCCCCTGCACAGGACCTGCGGGCAGACACTCTGGGGCCGCTCGTGTCATAGAATCATAGAATGGTTAGAGTTGGAAAGGACCTTGAAGATCATCGTGTTCCAACCCCCCTGCCATGGGCAGGGACACCTCCCACTAGACCAGGTTGCTCAAAGCCCTATCAAGCCTGGCCTTAAATACTTCCAGGGATGGGGCATCCACAACCTCCCTGGGCAGCCTGTTCCAGTGCCTCACCACCCTCAGAGGAAAGAATTT
>VZRU01017585.1:23345-153629 GCA_013398155.1 Pedionomus torquatus | reverse complement strand
CCCCAGCTCCCTCAACCTGTCTTCATAGGAGAGGTGCTCCATCCCTCTAATCATCTTTGTGGCCCTCTGTTGGACCCGTTCTAACAGTTCTATGTCCTTTCTCTGTTGAGGACTCCAGAGCTGGACACAGGACTCCAGGTGGGGTCTCGCAAGCGCAGAGTAGAAGTGTCCTTGCAACCCCGCAGATGAAGCGTGAGGTCCCCGCAGACCTGCCAGTGGTTCCCCGGGAGGCGACGATCAGGGTTGTGGCGAGGCTTGAGCAGCTGGGCTACCCCCCCTTCCCCCCCCCACCCCTCAGCGGCTTCCAGCTTCTTTGCGGGGCTGCGAAGAGCAGCACCCGCATCTCGCTGCCCGCCCGGGCCACCCCGCCGCCAGCTGCGGGCTCCAGCTGCGGGCTCCAGCTGCGGGCTCGGCTCCGACAAAGGCACCAGCTCCGGCGGAGCAACAGCGGCCTCCAGTGCCGAAACCTCCTCCCTTTCTCCATCCAGGGACCCCGCACCCTGCGTCCCGCTGCGCAGCACCTCCCCGCCTCGCCAGCCCGCAGCCCAAGGGTCCGGGCATGGAGTGCCAGCAGCAAAGCTCTCCAAGGCATCTAGAAGGGAAAGGAAAGCGATTTTTGCCTGGAAAAAGGGAGCCTTTTTGGTTTTTCAAAGCCCTGGGTAGCTGTGACCTGCAGGACAGGCGGGAGGCTGGTCGATGGCTCTCAGGGGCTGTGTGATGGGGAATTGGCGTATGGACAAGGCTGGTCAGCATGGAGATGACTTGCTTGACTCTTCCTTCTGGCAAAACCCCTGGAGTAAGGGCTTCAACGCCCTGCATTTAACAAAACTGCCAGTCATGAGAATACCAAAATCTCCCATTGCTTGGATGCTGGAAGTTTAGGAAAGGAAAATAAAATCCTTGATGCAAAAAAGAGCCTCCTTGTTATGGCAGACTCTGCCTTTCTCCTTGGGCATGACCTTAGCCTTGTCTCTGGGGCTCTGTTGGTAATTTGCTCACAGCTATTTATGGACGTTACCAAAACAAACCATATTTTTCAGGAAGGTATTTTAAATGTCAGGGAAAGATGCCTGCTGCATGTGTAAGAAATCCCAGTGCAAGACACAGTGATGCTTCCATTTTATTAGGACTTTGTATAGGTGAGGGGTAACTTCGTACTATCTTGTCCAGAATCGATGCACCTTTCAGTTTCAAGTGGAGTCAGAGCGTGGAGAGGGTGTTTAGCACATTCCCCTGTTCTTTATACGCACATTAGTGTTTCTTTGCCTGGAAGAAAGGTTAACAATGCTAGAAGATGCCTTCAGGTCCCTCATACACAGAAGACCCTAGCTCAGCAGACAAAGAAAGAAAGGAAAATACTGCTTAAATCATCATTTAAGTGTTATTCACAGTAAGTAAGGCCACACACTTTTGACAGGGAGTTCAGGGTTACCATGGACATGTGTTAATTAATTCTGGTAAGCTCAAGAGCTGGTGCTTCCTGATACCTCCTGGCAGAATAATTCACCTCTGTGCTGTAGGACAGGGCTAAGACACCTCTAATGCCTGTCTGGCTGCAGGCGATAAAGGTTATGACTTTGTTTTGTACGTTTTTACAGACAAATGCCTGCCATTGTGTCTTGCTTGGACTTAGGCCTGCTGCCAGCCTCCTCTCTGATTGCTTCTGCAGCAAAAGTGAGGAAAATATTAAAAAGGTACCTGCAAAAAATTGATGTTATTTTTTTTTTTTTTGTCCAGCAGCGGATGTAATTACTCTGAATTATTCCATTTTCATGTGGAATCATGATATTCTCCTCTTTGGAAAGACAAGCTCATTTCTCAGGTGCATAGAAAAATGCTAGTTAAATGATTTTCAAGCTGTTTTGTGTTTTGCAAAAAGCATTTTGCACGCTGGTCACAGTGAAGTGACCAAAGGCGACAAGTGAGACACTGCTGTCGCAGGGACCCACCAGATGCTCTCACGGTAGTTATTCCCAGAGTCCTTGCAGGCCTCCAGCTCTTGTCAGACTGGTTGCACACACAAAACTGCAAATGACACTTTATCTTGCCTCTTGACTATCTGACTTTTCCCCACGGACCAAAGCTTTATAGATGAGGATGCTCCATTTATCTCTCTGCTGAGACATTTGGCACCAGGCAGCTTCAAAGTCCTGGTGCCTACCCCAGGTCACCCTGACTGCTGTTCCTAAACCTCAGAACTTCTTCGCTTAGGAATGTTACAGGGGAGCTGCAAGGCTCAGGGCTTTGACCTGCAAGAGGAGCACATTTCCAGTTGCAGCTGCTGAGCTTGAAGAAGTGCAGGGACACAGAGCCTGTCAACGCAAGGCAGGTGCCAGTGCTAGTTTCTCATCCGTCTCCTCCCTCCTCTGACTTCTGGCTGGCTCTGGATACACCACCAGTTCAACCTTTCTTTTTTGTACCCCAAATTTTCCTTCTTGTGATCACAAATGTCTCCCATCCCCTCTGAAGCTATGTTCTGCCATGGGGTGGGGGGTGGGGGGGGAGGATGTAGCATCCTTGATGCCACTTTGCTCCCTGCATAGCTGGATTTGAAGCCTTCCTCCTTCTCTGGCTCTTGGTTCATGGCCAAAGCCCTAATGATGTTGTGTCTGATGAACCTCCCACCCCCATCTGTTGCACAATACAGCCGACAGCTGGTGCTGGGCTGCTGGCTTCCAGCATGGTCATTACCTCCCGACCATGCTGTGCCGGGTCATTAACTGTGGCGCCTTGGTTCAGGAGATCCCACTCTGTGTGTCTCTGCCTGACTGCATCATCTTCAGCCTTAATACGTAAAACTAGCACTTAAGCAGGCCAGGAGCAGAATTTGGGGCAGTAGCCTGGGTTAATGAGGGGACAACCAGACGAACAATTCTTGTCCAAGCTCTTTTTTCCTGGTGATCTGGACTCTTTTGCTTGTTACTGTAGAGTTATCTGGGAGGTAATACTTCTAAAAGCAGGCTTTGGCTCCACCAGCCCATTTGTCCACAGATAGAAAAGCTGGAATTTGAGCTTCTGTGAGAGGTGTTTCTGGGGATGCCAGATGGGCATGAGGGCCTGATCACCAAAACTCCCTGCCTCCACCAGGTAAAGCCAAGGGTGAAGCTCTCTTAGCACCACAGAATGGGGCATCTGGCTACAGATAAGACTCAATCTTCCCAACAGAAATTTTTGAACCACCTAATAGCATTGAGTTGGAAGTAATTCCTTCACTTGTCTGACACGGAGTGCTTCCAATGCGTAAATATACTCAAAATTACCTAGGGCCTAAGCCAGATGAAATGAATCAAGTCTTGCCAGAGACATCGCTAGCATTTGGGCCTGGCCTTCTGCTAAGATAGTGCAATCTGGCACCAGCACAGATTAAATGTAAGGCTCATTCTTAAAAATACCCAGAGCAAATTGTATCCTTTCATAGGCAGAGAAGACAGAAAGCATAGTTCAGCTATAAATTACCGGGATGAAAAAACATAGTTTTTCCTCAGCCACCACATGTCTGAGGTCACCTGGAAAAACATTTTTCCGCCTGCCTGCTAGATCTGGGCAGGCTTTGAGGGCTCTGCTATTTGTCTGAACTCCTGGACATCTGCCAGTGTAGCGTCCGAGAGATGGCTACAGCCTGGCAGCTGCAGGAGCGGGGAGATTTTGGCAGCGTGGTCCCTGCCCGGGGGGCAGCTCGTGTGCTGCCAGCCGCGTGTCACGGACCCATCTCGCAGACGGAGCCCACGTGCTCAGAGCAGCGGGTGCAGCATCTGTGCGGGAGGCCCAGATTCCTGCCAGATGTGCCGGAATCCCTGCCCACACTCCACCCCGCTGCATGCAAACAGCTTGCTTTCTAGGAAATCCCAGACATATGCAGTAGCCCCCGTCTGCGTGCTACTTAGATTTGCAGGAGCTGTGGGTACTTACAGGTTCTGCAAGCACAGCAGACACTCATTGCTGTACAGGACGTTGTCGGTGCCACAGACGGGGTCAAAGATCCTTGGACAACCTTTTCCTAGGTTGTAATTGCCACAAGCTGCCTGGAGACACAAAAGGATAATGCTGAAATTATTAAACGTGCTTTCAGTTTTCCAAAGCAGCTTTGCATTCCCAGGGAGGTGCGTGTTTTGTGTCTCTTGATAACCCATGCCAGCTTGCTCAGAGCTCTGCTATGAGCTCTCGGAAGTGCTGGGACTGCCTGTCATCATGTTGTCCCTTGGCCAGCTGAACTCCACCTGTCACGGCTGCACGCCCTTAGGAGTGACGGTACCGGGTAGGCAATGCTCCGTTGGCACTGCCTGGTCACGTTCATCCCAGCTTTTATTTTTATACCGCAACAATACCTGCCCTCATGCTTACATGTCAAAAAAGAAAGGGAGCTTTGATCTTCTTTGCAAGTAACAACAATATTCAGCTCTTTATTAATAGTTTTCCTCCACTGAGTGTGGGGAAATGCACTGGGAAAGCAGTACCATCACTGGGATCTTGCTGTGGCCCAGCAGGTGGAAGGAGGATCTCTGGCATCGGCAGCTTTGGGCTCCCAACCCAGGAGCTTGCTATACTTCACTGTATTTAGCAATGCTGGCTCCCCAGTGTATGGGTTACTGCTGTCTCACCAAATCTGGGCCCACACTTGCCCTACATAAAAAAATAGGAGCATTCACCTCTGTTCCTCTGCCAGCAGCTCCATCCGTCTCAGCGTTTCCTAGAGAAAGGGTGAAGAGAGAGAGAAAATGCCTTTAATGCCCATCACTTGGACTGATTTACAGGAGGGCCTACAAAAGATGCTTTAGCCTGAACCCTCTACATCTTCACTCAGACACTCCTGTCCCAGCAAACAATTTCTTCCCTTGAATCTCCCCCATTTTGCAGCCAGGTCCCTCCCCACTGCATCTGCCTCTTTCCCCTGGCATAAACACCACGATGGTGCAAGGCCCTGTAAAGGTCAGATGCACTTCTCGTGGCTTTCCTGGTCAAGTGCCAGGGAGCAAAGGTGGCTCTCGTTATCTCTTATCACTTGTTTATGGGTAGCTGAGAAACTCCTGTTGGTGCTGGGGTAAATCCAGGGTGATTTTTCTGGTGCCGGTGGGTTTGTACCGCAGGGAAACAGAACAAGAGACAAGTCGCTGAAGATCTTTACTAGAAGGAGAAATGGGTGGACCCTGAGATCTCACACCAAAGCAGGTGGGAGCAAGCTGTGACTTTGGTGGGCTTCTCTGTGGAGAAGCTGGCCCTGAGCTGACAACTAGGATCGCATGGGTGGAATATGCAGTGGGTGTGTTTTGACAAAAAATTTAGATTTGTTCAGCAAAAGGCAGTACCGAGAAGTAGACCTTGGGTTGCTTATAGATCCAGAAGTCACCTACATGGATGATTTAGGCTACATCTACATTAACATTGTGACCCAATAGCAGTGGGTCTGTAGAGTGAAACGTTTTGGTGCTGAGGACCTGATAGCCAGAAATGTTATGGTTCTAGGGATTTAACTTTGGAGGAGCACTGGTCCAGACCCAGGAGCTCTAGCTCACTACATGCTCAGTTCAGCTGAAATGAGACCGAATTTTGTGTTCAGACAGCTCTGCAATGAGAACCAACCCACCGTAAATAGACGAGGACTAGGCTCAGAAGAACCCTTCTGTTCTGAATGAACCCATGAATGCAGACATCCCTGGTGAGCAGGACCCGAAGAGCAGCAACAGCTCATGTTCTTATCCCACTGCACCATATGGGATTTTTAAAACACAGTTGGCTAATGCATTGGCTTTGGTAGCGAGAGCTGCATTTCCCCTTGTATATACATAAGTTTCCTGCCTTCTTGGAAGGAACTTTCTTAAAATCAAAATAGCACCTATTCACTCTAAATGAATCCCACTGTCCTAGAAATCACCAACTCCAGGCCTAATCCTAGCCCTGAATGGAGCGTGTCAGCCCAGCAGGGCTGCTTGGTTTTGGGAGCAGATGCCAGACACCCTTTTAAAGCCTTCCCTTTAGGCTGGTTCAAAGACCACTGGTATAGCGCACGTTGGCCATTGCAGCATTCTCCAGTATTCCCTGCTTAGGGCTGGAGCAGGGTCTCAGCACCAGCTGGCCTGTTCCCAGGCTCAACTTCTCATGCAACAGACCTGGGAGCTTTAGCAAGGAGAGGAAAAGGCTCCTAGGGGAAAATGTCACACTCACCTTGGTAGCAGCAGAGCGCCAGGGAGAGGAGCAGGAAAACACCGGTTGCCTTCATGGCTGAAGTGATGCTTTACTGGGGACAGTAAAGTGGAAGTGGGACACCTCTCAGGCTGTCAGAGATGCTGTCTCTGGTAGTCTATGCTGGGCTCTTTATACCTTTCCCCACCTTTGGCGCCACCCTGCATGGCCAGCTCCACCCTGTAGGCTTGTGATGACAACACTCCAGGTATGGGGACAACACCAGGTGGCAAATGTCTCATTGGTGTGCGCAAGGATGAAAGCCTCTCCAAAGCCAATGGAGGTAGTGATCCTTATCGCTGGCAAGGACTGGGGCCAAATTCAGGTGCGGGAGACAGCCTTGGGTCTGCACTGCAAGCCTGGAAAAAGTGACTTTGTACAAGAAGCAGATTGGAGAAATGGGCAAGACGGCAAGAGAAACACATGTGTTGGCACGAGTGGTGTGGCTTTGATTAATGACCCTGCCACTGCAACTTGCAGAGCTCTGAGTGAAGACGGCTTTGGTCCCATTTGCCTTTCCTGGCGTGATCCATAGAGCAGAGCTAGGGTGTGGCAGCTCCCTTTCCCCATCCCGGACAGATAGGGACAGCAGCGGGAACCAGAGAGCGGAGGAGAGCAGAGGGCTTGGATTTGCCTTGGGCTCGCTCGTGGCTGCACATTAGGCTGTTATTTCGACTGCACATCTCCCTGATTCCAGGCAGGCAGCCGAAATGAATTCGTTGGGTCAGATACTGCTCCCTTCCCACAGCTTGGAGTAAACCCTGGGGATTTCCTACCCTTACTCCACCAATGATGCATTGTGGAGAGTGGATCAGTCCCTTGGGTATTAGAAGGATTAATTAATGTTTCTAAAGCACTTTGATATCTCAGCCATAAATCACTGGAGAAGTGCAAAGCAAATTATTACTAATGGGGGCTTATGACTCAAAGACAGATTTTTAATTAGCTGAACAGGAAAAAGTCAACGCCAAGAGCAATTCAAGGAGCTGTTTGTGAGAGAAGTCTCAGCTCGATCTGCAGCTGCTCCACTGTCCAAGGGAGACCCCAGTCCAAACGAGGCTCTTGAGGATGCTTTCCCCTGCCAGAAACATCCTTTGTGAGTATGGGCTTCCCTCTGCTCTCCCTGGAGTGACCTGCAACATGAGGCTAAAAAACCTGCTCTTAATGGCATCCGTTATTTTATTAACTCAGAGAGTACAACTGGCTTTGAGTGTGACCTGCTCAGCAGCTGTGAATAGCTGGGCTGGGTGCTTGGTGGACCTCTGTGAGCAAGCAACAGTACTTTAGTGTGCCTGGGTTTGATTGATGTGGTATCATCAGACTCTGACGAGCAAGGTATGATAATTTTTTATAGCTGAAAGATGTTCATCTCGATCCAATGCTGTCCTCTGATGCTCCTCCAACACGCCTGCCAGGCTTGCAGCGTGAGTAAAGCCAATAGGTGCCAACAGATGCTTTGGTCTCACTTCCCAAGGCTGGAAGAGGACTTAGCAAGAGCGCGGATGGTTATACTCCAGCACAACTGAGGAAAAGAATTTCCTCTTCAATCTGTAACATATGTAAGTAGAGCAGTGCTGAAAAGAGTTTCTCTGATTACCCTTGTTTGGGATGTACCCACTCCTGGTAAAACACATTTGCACATTTTTCAGTTTAGAGATCCTCGCTGCAGCCAGGAAATGTGATAGTTTTGATTGTCCAGAAACAGAAACGTCTTCCCTCAGATTTCTTGGAAATATCCAGGCACATTTCCAAACTTGAGTTTGATGGGTAAATCCTCAATGTTTATGAGAGCTGCTCTGCAGATGGGAATGGTGTTGGCTCCTGGGACGTTTCAAATGTATGTAATGCCATGGTTTTCTCCTTTCTTTCCTCCACAAGTCAGAGGCAACAAAGCAAAGACAGGCTGCTGATCTCCCTCTGCTTCCTGGACACTTTTCTCTTCATCCTCTTATTGCTTAGACTCCTGATAGACATGCACTGACTTAATTTCATGTTCATAACTCCTCTCAGAGCTGTATGAGATTAAGTATTTTACTGCTGAAGCAGGTTAAAGAAACTCCAGATTATGCAATACAATGGGCTGAATTTAATAATTTCACAATGAATTGAGCCAAACCAACTGATTCAAGGGCAGTTGCCTCTGCCAAAAGAAGAATCCAACATAGGTTGCTAATGCTGCTGCAGCTGAACAGCAGTCACGCTAGGTTTTTAATGCTATTTCTCCATTAGCAATTACCCTTCCTTTCCTAGTGCCTCTACTGACATCTCTCTGTTTATGAGATGCTGTCAAAAATGTGGGATTTCAGGCCCCGTCTCCCCTGATTGACATCTATTCCATAGCCTTCAGGAAAATCAAACAGAAATGCTTGAGGCTTATTTGACTGGGGAAGAATGAAAAAGAGCTGCAAACTGCTATTGCGCTGGGTGCTCCCGGTAGAAGGAGCAGGGAGATGTCTTCAGCAGTGTGGGCTTTCTCAGGATGTGTCACCTTGTCAGAGCAGTGTGTTCCTCCAAACACATCAGCTGGAGGAGTAGAGAAAAATGAGTCAGGCGGCTCTGCCAGCCGTGCTGTGTGACTTGCTTCCATTGCGGAGACACGGAGACAAGAAGCAGGCCTGAAGCAGGTGCTGGCGTGGGACAGCTTTCTCTTGGTCGCCTTGTTGGGTGATGGCCACCACACATGGTGTGGGACAGAAGACCTCTGCAATATCTGATGGTGTCTTCTCCTGGCTTCTGGAAGGCACTTGGAGGAAAAATTGATGCCACACAAGGAAGGCATGGTGGGTAAGGAGGTAAGCTGAATTGGTAGGTCTGATGACTCTCCTTCTGCAGGATGAATTTCTGCATCATCATTCAGCCAAATCTGAACAGTGTCAAATTGCATTTTTTCCAATAGTAAAGTGTTGCAAAGGAATAAAAAGTTGTGTTGCAGGGGAATGAAAAATGTAGGAACCTACCTACTTCTCGGCTATGGCCCATCCACGACAGGCTGGACGAGCACTTCTTGTACCAGGTTGGAATCTGCTTTTTGTGAAGACTTGATGTACAGAGAAAAGCCATCAGTGCCCCAGGGAAATTGCAAGAGTCACCAGAAAAACATTCAAAGATGACAAACCAGACCCAGATGATCATGAATCACAGCTTAGAAGCCACAAATGGTTCTTAAGCCTCTTCAAAATAATGGCATTTATCAACAGGCTTGTTTGAGGTGGTTCATATTTTCCACCCATCTTCTGAACCCAAGAGAGAAAATGGGCTAAAGGAGCAGAGCTCCTTTTGCAATCCTGGTGCCCAGGAACTGGGGTGATAACAGGAAGATGTTGTAACATTGGCACAAGCTCATGTTCAGCCCTTTGCTGGTGGCATTCCTGAGGCTCTGTCTCTTGGTGGAGGTTGTGAGGATCTTCTTTGGAATACATGAAGGAAGGCATTTTTGGGGGACCTGTGGGAGGATCCTCAGTGCTCAGGATGGTCAAAAAGGCAGATAGAGGTTTTGCTGCTGCCCTGCAATGAGTAGGATGAGTAGAGGCTGGAGAAAGGCTGATGGCTGGCTGAAGCCCAGGGTTGTCACAAAAGAGTTCCCAAGTTGCTCAAAGTTCTCTTGGGTCCAAAGAACTGCTTGTGTTGGATTTAAAGGCTAAAAATCCCTAATGCCCTCTACCTGCTGGGTTTCTCAGGTCCGGAGTTTGCAGGTGTACCCAGGACCTTGTCTATGGTATTCAAGATTTGGTTTAAAAGCTGTTGGTGCAGACAGTGCAGAAGAACAAGCCCCATGCAGCAGTGTGCTCATGGAGGGCAGGAGAGGAGGTCATCTGTGAGTTGCAGGAGCCCATGGGGAGATCTGCAAGTTGCTGGAGAAAGGGGGATGGTGTAGCTGGGTCCATTCAAGCAAAGGAGACGGACCAAGCTACTTTGCATCAGGAAGGTGAGAGCTAACTAGTGGGAAGCAATCAGCTGCTCTTTTACCCAGGGGATACTGCTAAAATGCTGATTTTTCCTGCAGACACACACCCCACGCCCCCCTCCCTAATTTCGTTCATAGTGATTTTTGTCTTGGATTCTTTCCCATTAATGCTAAGAAAGCTTTTTTGTTGCTCTGGGTGTATGGAAGATATTGAACTCTTTGACGGTTTAGGAAAAGGGATCCTTTTGAGTATCTACTGTGAAAACATCACTTATTTTCTCCAACTGTAGAAAGCTCTTTGGAGTGCAGGACAATATATCAATATGGATTTTCTTCTGTCCTGGAAACATTTCCCCTGGGGCTTCTGGTTTTTGGGGAGGGGACTGAACATAGCTACAGGACAAATTGAACAAATGATGTTTTCTACATTTATCAAAGCTTTTTTTTTGTTATCCTTCAGCAAGGGCAGTTTGTCCATGATAGTGACCTTTGGAAATCTGCAGGCATCAGCGGCTTTGCCTGAGGATGGTATTGCTGACAGCAATGTCTGAAGACAAAGGCATTGCATAAATCACAGCTTGTTGGGTCGTTCAGAAGAGGCTGTGTCTGAATGCCAATCAAATGCTTCCTGAGGAGGATGAACGTGCTGGGGACCAGCAATGTGCTCGCAAGGATTACTGGCTGAAATTGGCAGGGGTGCAGTTGCACAGCTCCCTGGTGTGGTGGTGAGTTCCCAGTCCAGCTCCTGGCCCGTCTGCCCGTGCTGTCCCATCATTGCGGTGACACCAAACCCCACAGGCTCAGCCCATAGAAATCTTCCCCTCATCTGCTGTGGTTTACTGTCTGATGGCACATGGCCAAGCATACCTCTGGGTTGTGGTCAGCTTCAGTCACAGAAGTGGCCCTGGGGCTCTGAGCCTTGCAGATGGGACAACTGTTGCCACTAGACCCAGAGACCGTCCATCCAAGGAGTGACCCTAGCCCAGGAGCAGTGCAGGGGATGCTGCCTCCTGGCAAGGCTTTCTCCCCAGACACCTGTGCCCCACTCCTCAGCTTTGCGAGGGATCTCCATGGCATGTGGAGGCTATGGGAGTGCGTGGGGCTGCTTGCTTAAGAGTTGAAGCATTAAGCTCTGCTATTCTTGCTTTCCCTGGCATTATTGGAGAAAAAGCATTGTTTTTCCCACTCCTACAGAAAATGCCCAAAGCAAAGAATTCCTTCATAAAACAGCTTCTTTATTAAATCCTATCTGCCTCCCACCTCCACATTCGACTGCCCCTGCGGCTGCCAGAGATATCCAGGGCAGAGTGATTAAGCACAGTGGCCAATAATTGGGCAAACATGGTTTTCAATCTCCTGCAGTAGGCACTCTCTCTGCACTAGAAGACGCACCCCTTGCCTTCTCCATCTTTCACACAGTCAAACAGGGCAGGAAGGATAAGGTAGGATATAGTATGTACCTTCCTTTCTGGGTCACAGGCTCCTGGAGGATGATCTGGTCTAATCTGACCTTCAGCATAGCTCCGGCCAGCTCTGCTCCTGCTCCCATATGTCCCTTGTCCAGGCTGGACCTTGCTCTGAAGTGTGCATGGGGTAACTTAACAAAGAGCTCTGGTATTGACCACTTTTAATAAGAATCCCAGATCTCTATTGCCCTGTTCTGTTTAGATTAAACAATCCTGTCTGCCTGTAGTTATTGTTGCCTTTAGGTCCTCATTTCCCCAGGTGAGTTTGAAGAGGTTATATTTAAAAATTGACTCTCTTGAAAAGTTAAAGTCCAAAAAAAAATCTGGGTGTATTGGCCTGAAGGCAGAGTTGTTGCAAAGCTGGTGAAGAATTGACCAGGTCGCCGGGAGAAGGCAGAGCCAGAGCCCTCCTGGAGCTGCACAGAAAAAGAATGGGAAGCAGTGGAGACAGGCTGCGGGAAGGGTCATCCAACAGCATAGCTGCAAAAAACCATCCACCACGAGGGTGGCCAAACACTGTTGCTGGACCAAAAAGGCTGTGGAATCTCTATCCTTGCAGAGGTTCATAACACAGCTGAAGGGGCTGATATCTTCTGAAGCAGCTTTCAAAAACCAGCCACCAAGCAACAGCCTGTCCTCTCTGTGGCCCTTAACTAACCCAATGTCCCCAAGATCAGGAGCTTTTTTTAGTGGAGGTCTGAAACAGAATATTTTCACATTTTTTCTTGATTTCTCGCAAACATTTTGTCAAAGTTTTTGTCAGGTTTTTATAATGCTTTCCATCACTTTGTAAGCCAGTTGATAAACGACAACAAAAAAATTGCGAATGACTTTCATCACAACCCCAGAAACATTTGGCATTTCTAGCTACTTCTGTGAGTTCCATTGGCAGTGCTAATGGCTATTGATACATGGCTTGCTCCCTGGCCCTGGACTCAGAAAAACACTATTGTGCTTCTGATTTCAATGAAATCTGTGGTGAGGGGAGGCTGAATGTCCTAGGTCGATCTCACTGTACTGTTTCGGACAATTGGAGGAGATGAGGGTTTTCCAGCAGAGAGCTCCCAGCCTGCTTTGCTCCATGGAAAAAAAATCGCTATTAAAATATAGAAAGGTGCAGAAAGGAAGGAAAAAGTAATGCAAACTGTGGGATAACGCTTTCATTTCTGACACCATTTCTTCTTCATCTTAGCTAGGGAGAGATGTTTAAATGAGAAGTGCACTTTTTCATAGATTGATAGAAATGAGATTTTGGGAGGAAAAAGAAAAAAGTAACAGACATGGGCTAGAGCTGATGATAATGTTTCTGTTGCAGGACTCTGACCCTGAACGTACTGAAAAGGGGAGAGAGAAGCTCAGCAGAGTTTGGAAACACTGAGATTGTTTCCAGTGATGACTTTTCCTCGAAGCCGCGCTGCCACGAGGCGCCGTGAGAGCCATGTTAGTCCAGAAGTTCATTCATACATTTGAACATTATTCTTGGTGAACTCTTACCCTGCCAACATCTAATGCTACCACTGCTGCTTTAGCCAAAGTAAATGTGAATTTATCATTCTGTTAATTGTTCGTATCTGCTCCCAGAGTGGAAAGCAATAGCCCCTGACCCAATCTGTGCGTCAGCATGCTGTACACCTGTCTAAGCCAAATCTCCACAAAGCTGATAAATGATGTTAAACACTGCTGATAAACTTCAGGTATTGACCTCTGGGTTGGGCTGAGATTAGATAAGGCCCAATTAACTCTTGCTGCTTTTGCTAATGACTGCTCAGCTCAAAGGCTGACAGTTTAAGGCAACTGAAATAGGAACGCTGTCATGTTTTGGACCTTAGCTGATGGCTGACGTTCATTGTGCCCACAAAAATGTGCTTTGGTTTGAGTGCCAGGAGCTGCTCCTGGGACAAAGATATGAAAAGATGCTGGGGTATAAGAACGTTGACACGTGTCAGCCCTGCCATGAAAGGTGATGCTGTGGGCATTGTTGGCAGCTCCCTGCTTTCAGCTTTGGTCAATGGTCTTGATTAAAGAGGGATTTTGTCTTTGATTTAGGGAGCCTTTGAACGTAGTGGCTAAACATTTCCTTTCGATCAACGGTTTCCCTTTGATTTCTGCATGTAGTCAGCTCCCTATATCCCTTGGTGAGCTTTGAATTGCTTCTCTAATAAATGTGACATTATTTTTGATGCTTTGTACGTTTTCAACCTGGTTGTGAAAGTGAGGTTCTTTTCAGTGAAAGCATCGTCTTCAGCCCATCGGGGATATAAGAAGCAGTCCTTTTGCTCTGGTAATGGAGATGAAATAATCCAACACTGATGAACCTCCTTTTGCCAAGCAGCTTTTTAACTAGTTTTTTTTTTTTTCCTTCTTTCTACATGAGGATGTGTCTGCCAAAGCCCATGGCTCCTGCTTGCAGTATGCTTTTCCTTCTTACCCTTATTCATTCCTGCCAAGATCTTATTTTCTTCATTCCTTCCCATTTTCTGAGATTCTGGAAGCTGTCAGCTTATAGTTTCAAGTCCCACTTAGCAAGAAACTTGGTTTTCCTGTTGAAAAACCAGCTGAGGTTCCTGTATTGTGCTGTGATTTCTGTAGGAAATACTCAGAGATGTTGCATCCTGATTTTTTTCCCTCTGTGTTTTTTAGAAGAAGAAATCCAGCCCGCTTCCAAGCTGAAGTCAGCCCCGCAGTGCCTGGACTTGGGGCAGCTCTCCTCCAGTGCTGAGATGCTTGCCAAGAGCAGATGGTAACAGGCATGCTGGAGGCAGCTGATGATGCTGATCACAGTGTCCTGCATCTGCCTGTTTAGCTGAGACATCCCTGAGCTTTGTGCTTTGCTGTTCTTCTGCTCAGAGTTGCCTGGTGGCCAGAGGTCATGCTCTCCCTGGGGATCTGCCAATACTACATGGAGGGTGATCAGACAGTATTGACAAAGCGCTGGTGAGCCCGAGGTGCAGACACCCTGTGGAGAAGAGGAGGGAGGGAGGGTACACCAGGTCCCTGAGCCTAAATATCTATGCTGCCACTCTCACAGAGTCAGCCTCTTGCCTGTTTGGGGCTTCAGATCCAGAGACCTCTTCCTGGTGACCTTCATTGAGGTGCAGACATTGATCAAGCACGGATGCAGCTGCTGCAAGTCCCTTTTACTACAGTTCCACCCACTGGGACTGCCACCTGTTGCCTCATTTTTGCATTTTGTGCATTGCTGGAATTCATGTCCTTTCATTGGATCTGGTATTTTGGTGGTTAGGAGTAGCTTTCCTCACTGGACCCAGGCTTTGCCATTTCCAGGACCCTATAAATTCAGCTTTCAGCCATAGAGAGCCCTGGGATTTTTATGGACAGGGACCAAAGATGCATAAATGATAATTAGAGCCTCTACAGAAACACTCAGTGCTGGTCAGAAGTCTAAGTCATAAATAATTATCATGATGCCCAGCTTTGCATTTATAATGCTGTATTACTATAAAGTAGAACTAGTATTACGAGACTTAAAAAGTCAGCAGTGGACTGGAAAGGTAAAAAACTTGGAGGCGGTCTGGGTCCCTCGTGAGAACAAGGTGCTGGACTAGATGACCCTGTGCTTTCAGGGATACTGCTTTTATGCTCTTCCATTATATTAATATTTAAATCCGGGATTAAAACATTGATGACACCTAAGAGCTCTACTGCATGTGCTTTATTGGGAACTAGGTCTTGCTCTGATTGAAGCCTCAGGATCGCCCATGCACTTGGACCCAAGGACCATGCAGTCTTTTACCGCGTTAGTGCACTTAACATCACCTACACGTGTTCCTTGATGAAAAGCAAGGCAAGAACTTCCAAACAAAATTGTTCTGGGATCCCTTGGACTTTGAGCCATGAGTGTGGGGCTGGTCAGACGAGCTTTGGAGGTAGCTAGGAACTGGGGTACAGATGCCCCACTCTCCTTCAAAGCCAGCACTGACACCTCACACCACCCCAGGCTGGTCTCGTGGGCCTGTCAGGGCACAGTGTGCCAAGGGGCCACCTCTTGCCCACTCTCCCTGCACCAGGGGCTCCCACACAGCCCCAGTACCACCAATGCCTGTGAGCTTGTGCCAAGTGTCACTACATCCCCCTGTTATTGCCCCAGTTCCTGGGTGCTGGGCCTAAAAGGAGCTCTGCTTTTGCTTTAGCCCACTCTCTCTCTTGGGTTCAGAAGACGACTGGAAAATGTGAACCGCCCCAAATGCGCCTGTTGGTAAATGCCATTATTTTGAAGAGGCTTAAGAACCGTTTGCGGTTTGTAGGCTGTGATTCATGATCATCTGGGTCTGGTTTGTGATCTTTGAATGCTTTTGACTGGTGACTGTTGCAATTTCCCCCGGGCGCTGGTGGAACATGCTGGTTCTTGCCTTTCTCTGGACTTCAAAACACTCAAGGCCTTGACAAAAGTAAATCCTAGCCTTCTCTGAGGACTCAGGCAGCTTTTAGCTGTGCAGATCCCACCCTGGCTGGTGAGGAATTGCAGGCATCAAACTCAGTGTTTCCCACTGGGTATCCTCCCATCCCATTTTGCTTGGTGGCTGCTGGGCACCATGTGTTCTTCTTGGTGCAATGCAGTGGGACCTACTGAGGTGAGACCCTGCAGCTCCTGGCTGCTGCTGCTCTCCTTGTTGTCTGGAGAGATGCTCTGCCCCTCCATGGACAGAAGACCCAGGAAAATCCAACCAGTTTCGTCCAGTATCTCACCCACAGGTGGCACAGCAGGGAGGGGATGCTGGACATGGGAACCTCCAACTCCCAACAAACCATAGGGAGCCTCTTGCCTGGCCCAGGAGGAAATATTTGCATCCCTAGTTCTTTCTTGGTAATGATCTATGGGCTTGTGAATTCATCAGTTCATGGGGCTGGTGGCTAAAAGGATTCCCTGGCAGAGTGGGGAAGGTCTGCCACTCGAGGGGCCTCTGCTCAGAGGGTAGGTCACATTTTCATTCCTTACAGAAGCAGCTTAAATAAAAGATTTGGTGCCTTCCCTCCTGCCGGAAGAAGAACAGCTGCTAAATGCTATTAACGTTAAAAGCCCTCAATTAGGAAGAACACTAAAGGACAACACAGGAAGCCAGAAAGCTGTTCTATAGCTAAAATAACTACTGCAGGGTACTGTGATAACGGAGTGAGACCAGAAGAAAAATTGCTGGAATGTCACTCCCTTCCTGCTGGCAAGGATAGACCCTGCAGTGGGAAGGGTTGGGGACAGGGGTCGGAACATCCCAGAGTGGTGATAGCTGGGACTGGTCCTGCCCACGGAGCCTCCCTGCACGCTGGGGTCAGGCTGTCATGAGCAAATCCCACAGCTGAGGAAAATGAAGAAGAAATTCAGCTTCACATGCAAACGCTCTGCCCTTTCCCACACGCATTGTGAGGCAGGATTGTGTGTGGTTTTTT
Source organism: Pedionomus torquatus (assembly GCA_013398155.1). NCBI lineage: Eukaryota > Metazoa > Chordata > Aves > Charadriiformes > Pedionomidae > Pedionomus > Pedionomus torquatus. The sequence goes on along the minus strand of VZRU01017585.1, from coordinate 136,679 downwards.
TAACACAGGCATAGAAAAAGAGAGCTACTTTGAGATGGTTTATTCAGGCTCTATAAATGGCGTTCAGAGGAAGCTGAGCTCTCCCATGTGCAAAGAGCAGGGCTGAGGCAGGAGCAGGCTGGAAGGGAATTGGCTCCATCTGGGCCAAATTCTGATCAGGGAGAGAGATGGGAGGCGGGGGGAGAGGAGGAGGCTTGCAGGAAGACAACCAATTTTTCTCCTCAGAAATAAAAATCTTTTGGCATCACCTGCTGCTTATCCTGCTGCAGTGACATATAGTTTCTTTCCAGGCCTAAAGAGCACAACCCTGGCTCCAATGGGGGCTTAATTGCTATTAATCCTCTTAATTGAATTTGGTTCTCCTGTGCCACTTAGCACTTTAATTGAAGGAGGGAAATTGAAAAGCAAAAGACTGGGAAATAAACTCAGCTGACCCAAAGCACGTGACCCCTTCTGATTTGGGGGTCTGCTGGGGGGGAGGCTGGTTGGTTTGGGCAGGCAGCAGTGGGATTGTGATGGGAAGAGCTGTGGGGTCAACCCTGGGAAGAAATGGTTCCTGCTGCACTTGTGTTTTGAGGAATCTGTAGGCTGAATGTGAGTTCTTCAGTTAAGATGAATTCCAGGTAATGATATTTGGGGTAGCAGGGAACTGAGTATACTCTTGGGGATGGCACTGCCTGATTTGGCAGCTGTTGTGTGATCTATGGCAGTTTTTTTGGGTTTTGAAATGAAGTGTTTTGGGGTGCAGGGCAGCAAAGGTGATTTTTGAATAGGTGGATCCACTCCAGGGTAGACCTCTCACAGATGGCTCATAGGAAGGAACAAGCTGTCCTGTCAGAGGTGTGTCTGCATCTGCCTTTGCTCGTGGGCAGGCAGGTTTTTTGGTATGTGCCATGTTTCTGAGGAGCCCTGCTGTGCTGGCACCTGCACCAGTTTCTCTGCTCACCAATCACTCCCACAGCAAGAGAGACAGTGGGATTTTTAGAAAAAGGTAGCTTTTTTTTTTGTATTTTTTTTTATTTGTATTGGTAGTATTTCTGCTAGAAAAGGATTTTGAGAAGCAGCTTTGTGGGCAATGCGCATTATTCCCTTTTTACAAGTTGACTATGAAATCTCTATGGTGTTTGGGTGTTTTGTTCCTTCTAGGGCATGTCCAGAGCCTGTCTGCAATCTCTGGCTGGATTTTAGATCCTTGGGTGGAAAGGTCTGGATGCTGTCTTCCTTGCTTCTGGACCAAGACCTGCATGTTAACTAAATCCTTGGGCATCCCTCCCATGGAATAAGGGCAGCGCAAAGCTGCTGTGCTGCTTGTAAACCAACCACGGATGTGTAAGGTGGTGATTGTGGGGGGTTTTTTTGGTGTTTTTTCTTTTTTTTTTTTTTTTTTTCCCCTTGGGGGGAGAGCTCCTTGGTTTTTAGCTCTTGCCCTCTGTGTGTTTCAATGAGCGGCTGATCATTGTCGGGCTGTGGCAGAGGCAGAGCTGAGTGCATTTGGGAGAGTGCTACCAAATAACAGCAAGGAAAGGTCTTGTAGCAAAGATCATGTAAGCCTATATCAGAGATCTGAGGTGAGTCAGAAGTTTAATTTAATTAGTTCTAAAATTAGAGTAGATTGTCTGGCAGGGCAGGAGGAAGGAAGATTTGGGGGTAGGCTTCATAAGTGAGAATTGAGGAGTACAGGCTGGTGCTGTTTATACAGACTGATACTAGTGTCCCATGGGCTTTAATATATTTAATAAGCACGTTTTGTACACAAATTAGTGTGTACAGCTCAGTATTGCCATTCATTGTATAACTTAGTCAATTAATTTCTGGTTTTGCTTCCACATGAGAACGATGCTCTCTTGTCTTTTGTCTTTTCTCTCCTTACAGTTTCTATGGCAAAGAATACTGCCGTTTAACATGTACATATTATCTAGTACCTGACACAATGGCACTAGGGCTTGTAGTGACTGCTGCAGGGTAAATAATTAGTAATAATGGTAGTTCATATGGAAAGAATGTGCCAACACTTATTTCTGGAGATTTTCCTTTTAATATAAACTTCATTTTCTAAACTGGTTTAAGTATCTGACCTAGTGAGTTTATAGGGGGTTATTGGCTATTGAGTCCAGTTTCTTTGTTTCAGAGTCCTTTGGTCTCTTTCAGTTCCCAAAGACAAGGAAAGATGAGCAAGCCAGAGACTTATAAGTTTGGGAAAGTGATAAAAATTTCACCCATGTGCTAACAAACATCTTGTAGTGCATGTCAGGAGCCTTCCCAATCTCTAAGAGCCCCAGAGTCCTGCTGCTCCTGGTGGCTTTGCTCTGTGTTTTGGTTCTGCTTTGGGTGAATGCTGCCCAGAGGAGTTCATAGGGGTTCTGTGAGGATGTTGCACCACTGCATCCTTAAGCTAAATCTCACAACCATTGTCAAAGGCATTCTGGGTCCTTGGGCATGCAGTGGATTCAGAGTATCCAAATGCAGCTCTAGTCATGGTGCATGAAGATGGTGGGGTGGTCTCCCTGCTCAACCCCAAGGTGTTTCTAAGCAGCTTGGGCTCTTCTCCATGCCCCCAGAAGAGGGGAGAAGTTCAACAAGGGAATAGATATCTGTCTTAAGCATTGCCATCATCTAAGAAAATAGTTTTCAGTTGGGGAGGAAGACAAAAGCACACCCAGAAACTGTTCTGTGCTGTATCCCAGTGCAGGTACTTTTCTTTCTCTCCTTTCATTGAAGAACAGTCTTGGCATGTGGTGCCAAATCCGCTGGTACACTGATGGTTGTGGCCAGACAGTGTCATCTGGCAGCTTGGTGTCTGTCTCACACAGCCATGTGGAAATGGAGAATGGCCCAACGAGCAGCCAAGAATATTATATGGAGTTACTGCTGCTTTTGGGGTATGACTAGCATATGAGGAGGTACAGTTGTGTGGATGGGTTGGGAGGGTGCCTGGGGCCCCAAGCGGGAGGGATGGGATGGGGACTGGGAGTCAGCAGGTGGCACTGTCTGCTGTGAGCCAGTCCCGTGCTGGAGCAGGACCTGGAGAGCTGCAGCTTTGCCTCCCCTCCCTGGCTTTGTACCCATGTTGTAGGTGCAGATGACACCCACTACACAGGGGGTAGATCTGGCATTTTGAGGTGCTACTGTGAATTAAGGTTTATGCTCAGCAATAAATTTAAGGCACGTTGCAGGCACTGTTTTAAACAGGTATTCAGAATGGTTCTTGATGCTAAGAAAAGCCTTCCCTTGGGATGGTATTGTACCTGTAATAGAAGTTAGGCTTCTACCCCCGCTGCCTCTAATAACTGCAGTTGGAGAATTGCAATTCATCTGCCTGAAATTCTCCTGCCGCTTCAGTGAGACACTGGACTGATTTCAGCTCTTTCCAGTATTGATCTGCTGTTGCAGAGCGTTGGTTAAAGGCTGCCCCTCTCCATCCAAAAGGCTTTGGGATCCTGACACCTTCACAGGGTTTAGTGTGCAATCTGAGACCTCCGCATGGATGGTAATGACTAATTGTCAGCCGTTAGCACTGAGCCACAGCCATCGGAAATTAAGAGAAAAATGAAGCAGTCCTTCCCTGTAAACCCCGCAATTGTGGGCTCTCCCTGCCACCGGAGGAGCAGGAGTACCACTCTGGGTCAATGATGTTGCAAAAGCAGGGAGACTTTCACTCGCATGCTTTGAGGAATGCTGGGGACAGAAGTTGCTCTTAAAGTGAAAGGGAATTGGGAGCAACCTCCCAGCCCTGCCTCGTCTCTCCCAGGGCATCACGGGAAGCGTGGGAGCGCTTCTGCAGCTCGGGCAGTCCCTTCTCCTGAGCAAGTAGTTTGATCCATGAAAAGGTTATAATAAATGCAGCCATCACTGATGGTGGGGTCTGGTGGGAAACTCCGCCTTGTACATGCTTTTCCCTCCCCACAGCCTCCTGTCTCTGAGGAACCAGGATGTTTCTTTCCCTTCTCCTGAGCCCATATGGATGTCCTGGCATGGGAGTTCTGCCTGCTGACTGAAGGAGGAGTGCAACCTGTGGCTTCAACCAAGAATTGTCATTTCAGGTGACAAAACACTTTTTGGGCTGGTTACATGTTGGAGGTATATGATGGACCTGGTGAAGGCAGGTGCTGTACTGCTTGTTGGCAGTATTTGAGTGAGTCCTGACTGATGTAACTGATGACTCACAGCTGAGGATACCTGAGGATATAGCTCAGGTTAGCTGAGGGGGAGCATCACTCCTGGTGACACGTGCCCCACCCTGAGTGCGCTGCCACCATGCTGATGTGATGCACGATGACTTCCTGCAGTCTCCTGGTTGAAGGCCAGCTCCCTTTCTGTCCTCCCTGCCTCAGAGGGTTGTGGGGTTCCCTAAACCAAGCTCTGCCTGAGCTGGAGGAAATAAGAATATCAAGTGCAGAATGAGTTGGGATGTTCTGCTTCAGTTTTTGGCAAATGTGGAGCACTGCCAGTAGCTCATGTTGGGTTTCAGCTGCCTGCATAGCTTCAGGCATGTCAAAGTTTGTCCCCATACTCTGGTATCATCCCCACTGACCTCTGTTTCCCCCCCTCACCCTTCAAGTTGTAGAACTCTTTTAATAGGCCCATTAAAAACACTTATTGTGTGTGCCCCTGGCTCTCTGTCTGGTCCTGGTGGCTGTGTGTCTGTGGCCTGCTCTGTCTCACTTCTCTCAGATTGTTTTCCTTCCAGGTCATTGACTGATGATGAACAGAAAGTGCTCAAGAAGCAAAGTCATATAGGGCATGGAGGAAAACAAAGGTGCTTGGTGATAGCTCTACTGAGGCAGCTGTGACTGTTTCTGCAGCATTTCTGCTGTCTGAGGTGTGCTCTGTGTGTGGTTCCCCTGATGGCCCCAGCCTGGGGCTGGGAATCAAGTGCAGTCAGCTGGGAGTCAGCTAGGAATGGCCCTGGGAGAGGCACTTAACTCTCTCCTCTCATTGATGGGGAAATGGATAAAAATAAAGATGCTCACCTCCCTCTGAGGGTGGTGAGAGGATTAATTGGTTAATGTTTGTGAAGTGCTTTGAAGTTGAAATAGGACAGATGAGTGCTAGCCTGGATTTCAAAAGCTGGATGTGTCATGCAAAGGTAAAGGCTGTGCTGAGGAGGCATTGAGAGCCTTAACCCCCCTGTCCTTCAGATGTCAGGCACCTTATGGGTTCACTTGTGCTCTGAGACACTCAAACATGGGGATCAGAGAGAATGGCAACTGTGACACGGAGACCTTTCCCTCCCCATTAAGTCCTGGGGCAGCCTGCATCCCTGCTTGCTGGGATGGGCTGTCATGCTGCAGCCCAGCCAGCAATGCACAAGCCAGCTCTGTCTGTGACGGTGGCAGCATTGCATCCTCCTCATCCTTGGGACAGAGCTTGTGTGGGCAAGGAAGGCTGGCACGTTTTTGTGAGGAGTGAAATCTGGTTCCGGGTTCAGTGTAGGGGAAATCAGAGCTAGAGCAGGGTTGAGCAATGTGGTCTCCCTCCCGGGGAGGAGCGTGAGAACCAGTGCACCCAAAGCAAGAATGTGTTTGGTGACCTGGGTATAAGCTATGGCGGGTGGGGGTGGTGGTACTGGAGCTGTGTTTAGCCTGGGTGTGTGTCCACCCACTGGTGGTTGCTCAACAGGCTGAAGAAGGAGGAGGCAATGTTTGCCTGGCTGCTCGCGGTACTGGGCACATGCTGGGGGGTGAGCCTGCTGAGGAGCCCCAGACACAATGGGATCTCCCACCCCCAGGGAAAGGCGATCTGCTGTGGAGTGGCCAATTATCTGGGTTTGGGGCAGAGCATTCCTGGGGTCTGTGTGCCAGCCCCAAAGACAAGCTCTCTGTATGCCACGCGTTGTGCTGTTGTCCATGTACTGTAGGGCAACCAAAGTGGAAGAACCCATTTTCTCTTCCTGAAGTAGTGGACAGGGTAAGACTTTGTGCTACAGGATGAGGAACAGTGACAGAAGCCAGCAGCAGAGCTGGCTGTCATAGCCACTGCTGTCCTGAATGAGATCAGACTTGAAACTTTCCTTCTGGAAGGACAGAGCATGTGGAGATGGGTCAGAACTTATCCTACTACCTCTTGTGGACCCTGTTGTCTGCCTCCCATGGCACAAAGTTGCTGGGGATAGATAGATGTAGGACTATGCAAGTCTGGCCTGTCATCCTAGTTTTCCACTGTTCATGGTCCCTATTGATCTTGTGATGCAGGGAGAACTGGAAATGGTGTTGGCCTCTGGGTAAGGAAGGCTGGGTTGGTCATCTGTGTGAGCCTGGCTTCAAACCACCAGTGGGGACTGCTCAGAGCTGTGCCTGCCTGCTGAATAGTTCGGTCACTTGTGTACATCCACACTTGTTTCCACAACAGCAGAATCTGGTTTGGATTATTGTTCTTAGAACATAGGATCCCCCTTCTCTGTACCTGATGGGATTGACTTTCCAAGGTCTGGGGCCAACATGTGGTATTGGGATGGGTGAACCTGTGAACTTCCAATGGGCATTTGGGATGAAACAAGACTAGACCTAGAGCTACCTGGCCCTGTGGAAGCCCAGAGGTGAGCTTCAGCCCTGGAGTAATTTGCAGTATCTGGGTAACCAGACCCTTCTGGAACAGGCTGGGTTTTGGCAAGCAGATCAAGGGATTTGAGTGGGAGAAGATAAGTAGTCTCCTAGGGAGGAGCAGCCTGTCAGGGAGGGCTGGGGTGGCAAGGTGGAGTCTGGAGAAGGGTGCCAGCTATCTTTCACTTTCATTAGCTTCTGCAAATGTGGGACTGCAAGCCAAGAGGCGGCACTGCAGACAGCAGGGGTAGCCTTGCAGAGAGCCTGTTGTGGTCCCCTTCCTGCCTTCCGAAGCAGGTGGGACAGCTCTGCCTGTACCTGTTCCTTGGCACAGGTTGTATACACTGCTTGGTGGTTACCTGTGGTTACTCTGCACCACTCCTTTCCCCTGGGAAGGGTAAAACTGCTGCAGCTGCAGCCTGTCATCCAAATGCCTCTAAGCGGGGAAGAGCCTGGGGACCTGTTTTACAAGGGTCAAACAGATGTAAATTGCTTTTCTACAAAGATTTCTGCTCCACTTCCTCCATCCCAAATGCTATAACAGGCCCTAAGGAGGTTTCTTTTTGCTTTGGTTACTGTGCACTGCTGAGGACTCAGCCCACACAGCCAGTTCTGGGCTCTCCAAGGTTTCTTCAAGAAAGCAGCCAAATGTTTGTTTTATGGACACCCTTATAACACGTGGGTTTTCCAAGGAACAGCCAAAAGCAAGGGGGGGTGGGGGAAGGGGAAACTATGAGGAACTCTTCATCTGGGTTGACTCATGCTTGTTGCTTCAGATGGGTTTATTATTCATCACGTACCCATTACTGCCTGGGGTCTGCTTAGCTGCATGCTCAAGAAAGGGGTTTAATTTTTTTCTTTCTTTTTTTTTTTCTTTCTTTTTTTTTTTCTTTCTTTTTTNAAACCACATCACTGCAGGGCTGCTGAGCACTTGTTTGCTGTTGCTGCAAGTGTCTTCACTCCAAAGCTCTGGGATGAAGCAGGAAATAACTAACTTCTTCCTTTTCTGTAGAAAAGGGTTTTGTTCCTGGACAGCTGTACCCTACCCAGCCAAAGGAACCCTTCCTCCCAGCTGGAAAACTGTGGTGCCAAGTTAAATGTTGTACAAAGATGGTGGTCTCACTTGTGGGGCTGTGTAACTACTGCTGAAAGCAAAGGGTAAGAGGGGGCAGTTGAAGTTTTGCCTGCAAGTCCTCTTGTCCTGAGCACCATATGGATGGAGGATGTTTAAAAGCGCAAAACTTAATTTTATTAGAAATCGGTGATTTCCCATGGAATAACAGTTAAGCTTTCCAGTGCTGTTGTCTTCTGTGAATAAGTGTGCAGTGAGCGCACTTGAGTGTGGGCACTGTGTGTTCCCGCTGTAACCTAGAGAGCCTTCTTCTCTGGAGGTCTGTGGTGCCAGTGTCGGTGATGCTGTCCAAGGATGCTCTGAAACTGGCAGTGCCACTAGGGCAGTCCCACTACAGAGCCACATCTTGGGCTTTATTTTTGGTGGTTTTTGGTGTCAGCAGTTCCTGTAGAAGCAAAATCCAGTGGTCATGTGCTAGTCCTGGCTGAGGTGGACCTGCAGAGATGATGCTCTTCGAGAGGGTGGGTGAGGGAGAAAGGAGTTAAGGTCACCTGGGAAGCAATGACATCTGATCTGCTGTTGTGCACCTGAACTATTAGGATCATACTTCTTGAACTGGAAATTTCTGTAACAAGTAGCTTTTAGTGATAGAAATTATGTCTGCTGGAGAGGGATGAAACTGTCTCTTCTGCAGCGAGGTGAAATAGTCATGCAATGCAGTTCTCCCTTGCCTCCCAAACCTCAGTGCTGTTATTGTGGACCTTGGCAGCAGACGAGTGTGCATTTGGGGAGATGAGGGGACAGTGGACTGAGTCCCAGGCTCAGCTCCGGGGAAGGCAAAGAGTATCTTACCCTAACCACTGACTCATTTGGTGGCCAGTGGCAAATCTCTCCTTTCTTCCACAGCCCATCTGATAAACAGAAGATGCTGCTCCTGTGTCAGCCTCTTCAGGTTATTGGAAAAATTATTCACTTGGTGTGAAGCCCCTAGGAAGTGATAGCTGGTTACATCAATGGTAGGTCTTTGTATGCCCTAATGGAAGGGCAGCACCTGGGACTCTGGGTGATGTCGGGTGGAAAGCTGATCAGATAGCACCCTCCCAACCTGCTGTTGTTGTGGGAGGCATAGCTTAATTTAAAAGGTAAGTCCTAAACCAGAAGTCTGGGGAGTAAGGCAGTAGCAAAACTGTGCTTTGGAGGGTGTGAGATCCTGGGCTAGGACAGAGCAGTCTGCTGAAAAAGGACAGGTTTCTTATTTTCATGCCTCTAAAATCCTTACATTCCCTGCTTGCTGAGTGTGCCCTGTTGTCTACAACACAAATGACCCAGTTTGAATGGACTAGTTAAATCTTTAAGCTATGCTGATGAAACACAACATAAACAAAAAATCTCAGACTGTGCAAAGCGTCTTTTCACTTCGGTTCACTTAATTTGTGAAGTGCTGAGGCTAGAAGTGAAAAATGAGGCTCATGATAGAGAAGTCAAGTTCATGGATATCCTGAAGTTATTCAAGCATCTTGAGAATTGTTCTTTATTCAGGGCAGGGTCATGGACTTTCCTGCATCTCATTGGTTTCCTCTTTGTTTTTTTGATGCTTTTGATAGCTGTTTTTAGTCTTGCTTATTAATCTGGTTTGCTGCAGTAGTGCCACAGGGAGCCACTGCCGCTGGCGTGACGAGCTTTCAGTCTAATTTGAAACAAGATGTAACAAGGGAACACAACCCAGAGTGGGAGGCAGAGGGTGTAATGAGATTCCAGGTTTGATAGCCTGCATGTTGCACAACACGGTGTGTTTGAGCACCTTGTTTGCAAACCTTGGGTCCCTCTTTGTAAGTTTTAGGGAATGTTATCAATCTGAAGGTCAAGATCAATATGTAAAGAATAAGTGTTGGTTCGAAATGGCCCTGAACAATTAAATTGTCAGTATTTTTGGAGATGGAGAAACTCAGTAGAGGTGGTTTTTTAGACCTGGTGCACAAAGGGGTCAACAGTGATGTCTGTGGGAGAAGTTACCAAGAGGAACTTCAAAGATTGCTAGTACCATTGAAGCAGCAGCACAACATGATGCAAAACTGACCAAGAGCAACTCTGTTGCAGCTCTGGAGAACTTTAAAGGTGAGGAGGGCAATGCACTGGTTTTAATGGGAACACAGGGAGCTATTAAAGGATGGATGAGGAATAAGCAAGGATGGAGCTCATCGGCTGCCTTTAAAATGTAGGACGTGGGAAAACTGGGGGAAATGTGTTGGCATTCATCCCAGGCTGCACTGATTTATTTTTAAACAAGGAATCTATCATTATGAGATGTAAAGACTTACAGCAGCTGTTCTCTGTGCAGGGATGTGAAAGTCCTTGGGCATCCTGGGAGTGAAGTGAAAGTGGATCTTCCCTCTTTCACTCCTTATTCCTCTACAATAAAAGTTGATCAGCCCCTCCCTGCCAAAAGTGAAGTGCCAAGTATTTCCCCTTAATTTATTCCTTTTATGACTAGCTCCTCTGTCCTGCAGTTGTCTTGGTACTGTGGATATTTGGTTATGATGTTGTGACTCATGAAGTTTGGCTTCATCCGTTCAAGGCATCCAGCAAACCAGAAGGACCTGGTTAACTTGACCCATGTTGATGAGGAAGCAGGGGTGGCTTTGGGAGCTGTGTTGCCCACTTATAAGGGTTTCTTTGGGCTCCGCACTTCAATTCATAAAGCTACTTAATATAGAAGTGAAATTGCAGGAAGAGGTAGAGCACAGGATCCCTTACAGGGAGGAAAGTACCCAAATCTCCCTGCAGAGACCTGGCATGAGGAAATCTGATGGGCTATGGAATCAGATTTTTGTACCTCTTTCCCACCTTGGTGCAAGGCTGGGGCTCGGATAAAAGCCAAGTGTGTGGTTGTTGGCTGCTGCAGAGTGAAGGTGCTCTAGGGGGAAGAGAGGTCCTGCTGCTGGCTCTGCTTCAGCTCCCGAGTACCAGTCTGTCAGTGGCTCGCATGGATGTCAGGGTTCAGCTCTCCTGGGCACCAGGCAAAGGGATTATTTCTACCACACATAAAAAGATTGCAGGGTTTGGCATCTGCTTTGAGGTTCTTGCTGCCAGGCTTAGTAAAGAGGCTTAGGAGTGCTCAAACCAGGGAAATAAATCTGCTGCACCTCTTATCAAAAATAATGGATAGTAGGCTTCAAAGGAAGAGGAAAATCTTTGTTTTGTAGCCTACTTATGTGTCTGGCCTGACTGATTCTCAGCCTTGTTTCTTTGCAGCAACGTAACAGTCAGTGGGAAAATAAATAGAAACTGATATGTCTAGGAATAGATCTGGCAAGTGGGTGGGACACCTCCAGCACTGGGGAGGCTCTTCAAAGAGAGGAAATGTCGTCTCCACCTGGGTTGCTGCTGTGGGCTGCCGAGGGGCAGGGCTGTGGCTCACTGGGATTGCACGCGGCTGCCCGAGGGGGATTTTTATGGAGCAATCACAGTAATTAGCAAACACAAGTTTTTCCACGTACCAAACATTGTCGAGGGCAGTAATTCAGCCCCATGCTTGTTATTGTAGTGAGTGCTGGGCAGGAGTGTCTTGGGAATTTGTCACATCCCAAGAGGGGGGAGCCCATCAAAGTGTCCTCGACTTGCTGATGTTGGCTTGCCACCCTGAAACAAAGGGCTGATGAAATAGCATTAGCCAAGCTGGTCGCTAATGAGGGCAAAAGAACATCTGGAGCTAGGATTTGTTTATAGCTCTTTGTTTTGTCATTGTTAGGGAGACAGAAGAGGAAGTGTCACTCAGAATATAAATCGTGATATCCAAACAAAGGACTGACATCTGGGTGTGATTTTGGATTTCATGTCCTAGGAATCTCCTGAAGTTTAAAGCCTGAAATTTTAGCCCAAGAAGTTGGCAGTCTATCCTATTTTCAGAAGGTTTAGTGTCACTTCAGGACAGGGACAAAGAGGCAGTCCAGGTCTCTAGACCAGAACTGCCATGTTCTGAGACTGAGAATGTCCACATCAGCTCTGAGTCTGCACCAGCTTGGGATAGCTCCCCTAATTGGGTCCTGGATCTGACCAAGGTTGACTGTGGATGCCGGGGGGAATAAACAGGGGCAAGCACAGCTTAATTCTTCCTGTGATAAAGCTTTGTGTGGCTTAGGGACTTGCCAGCCAGAGGCTGCATCTCCATCATCATGTTTAATAGCCACTGATGGACCAGTCTGTGAATTTGTTTAATTGACTTTTGACTCCCTTGATGTGTTTGGCATCCACAACATCCTGGGGCGATGAGTTCCACAATGCAATTAGATTGTATGGGGAGGGGAAAAAACAACTTCCTTTTGTTTGTTTAAGCCTACTATATGATAATTTATTTAGTATCCCTTAATTCTAGTGTTATGAGTAATGCTGAACAACATCTACTGTTCATTTTCTCTGGGTCACTCCTGATTTTTATGGACTCTGTTGTAACCGTAGCCCCCTCTGTAGCCTGTTTGCTACTATAGAAGCTGCTATGAGTTTAGACAAAAGCTCTTCCTAGTTCTGCCATTCTCTGTGGCCAGGAGAAAGTCTCTCTGTGCCCTTTCTAGCTCTCTACATCCCTGTTACGATAATGATGAGGAAGGCCACAGTGTCACAACTGTGCAGAATGTTGCAGCTGAGCAGACCCAGCAGTCGTACAGCAGCATGACAGAAATAATTTGTTTTATCCTCTCTCTTTCTTAACACTTCCTATCAGGTGCTAAACCTTTCTTATTGCTGCTCAACAATGAAGTGACATGTATTTGTGACCTTACCCACTATGTCTCCATAATACACCCCCTGACAGTGATTGCTAATGTAGAGCTGTAATGCGCAGGTACAGCATGGCTTGCTTTTTCCCATCTACATTTTTCAGTGCTGAAATATATCTTCTGCTTTCTTGTCCAGCCGCTGTGTCATGAGCAACTTCCCTTTTTCTCTCAGTTAACTTGAAGCTTTGAACTCTCCTGAATCATTCCATTTGTCCCCTTGCTAATTGATTTTTCAGAGTAATTTATAAAAAGCTGAGCTGCAGGGAATCCTGTTGGGTCTCACCTCCACTGGGAGAGCTGACCTCTCATTACTATTTTCTTTTTTAGCCATTTTTAACTTAATGAGCTGCTGTTGCTGTTTTACTTTATCTTACATTCTTCAGAAGCCTTTAGCGGAGGGATCTTGAAACTGGTTCATTAGAAACAAGTTTGTTTTATCAATTAATGCCATTGCTTCCCCACACTTGGGGGGATTCCAATGGATCAATGAGACGGGATTTGCCTCCCCAAAACCTATGATGACTCTTTCCCCAGTCTGTCACTTCTCTTTGTGCACTTCATTATTCTGTTTCTATGAGCTTTCCTCCCTTTCCCCAAAAGCGCAGTATTGAGCTGGGTAATTTCATGTTTGAGCCCCTTCAGTGCTGGGGGTGTTTAATCCGTGTGTCTCCGTTACCAGGATTTATCAGCTTATTGTGAATAAGAGTTAATTTAGCTTTTCTACTACGGTGTTATCTTCCCAGGAGGCTCCCTTGGCCCCGTGATCATGGACTCTTCAATGTGTTTTGTTATGAGTGCCTGTGACTTGGAAAATTCTGCTTAGAATATTTGGCTTATTTGAGCACAGTTGCAGGTTTTATATTTTAGACTTTGTTTTTACGTTTTCATTATTTGGATGCTGCTTCTACTTAGGAGCCTCATTTTACTGTTAATTGTCCCACTTCGTTAAGCATGCTAGCTTTTAATCTAAATTTTTTACCCTTAAGAGATGCATGCTTATTCTAATGACTTCTTCAAATGGTCTTCCCACCTCCTGGGTACGTTTTTCCTTACTGGGTTTTCCTTTTTAATTTTCTTTGAATGGGTGTATGTGTTTTTAGGCAGCCACTGCTTCAAGTTACACTTGCAGTAGCAGGTTTGCAAGGCTACCTTCAAGACTGTCAGTTTTTAGGTGCAAAGAGCCCCTGGCAATATACTTGAAATCAAACCCACTAGCTCCTGGCTGCTGCTCAGGATGTGCTGAAGAATCAGGTCTCTGCATCAGAGGTCATAAATTGCTGCTGGGAGGGAGCAGTGTCTTCCCATCTTAAATGCAGACAGCCTTTCTCCTGTCAGTTATCCTATCTGTACAGGGAGATGGATGTCTTTGGTTGTTTGTGCTTGTGTCCTCTCATATCCATCACAGCCTCACTCATCTCCCTTCATTTTTGCAGTCATTGCCCTATGCTGGATGGGTGGATGATGGAGTAAGTCTAACACGATAATGCCTGGGCATGGGATTGCAGTCCTGGGGACTCTGTGGCACTTGTCGATACAGTTAACTTGGCTGTGCTCTTGGAGTTCTCATTAATGTATACCTTAAAGCCCAGCTCCTTGATGCTCAGCTGCTCCACCTGCACAGCCTACTCTCATTCCTGTGTAATTTGTACCCACTCATTACCATGTTCTGCTGCTTATCTTCCCTCCACCAGGTTTCTGAGGTGCTGGTTATGTTATTAAGTGCCTTCTGAAACCAGGGCGCAGCTGTTCGCTTGCCTTGCTTTTTAGACCCTTGGTGCTTGGATAGAAATGTATACGTGGTGTCTTGTTCTGTTCCCTCTCTCTGCAGACCAGAGAGGGATGTCTGCTGGAGCTGGACTGCATTCTGCTGTTTCCTCTCTGTGTTGTTGTGGTTTTGTTGGTTTTTTTTTTCCTTCTATCCTTTTATTCCAGGATACAAATTTTTCATGTCTTCTCCACTGGAGACTGCATTTCCCAAACCATATGTCTTGTCAAGCTACTGGCTTTCCCACAGTACTTGGTTTAACACCTTTACGTGACAGTAGTCTTGATGTGTTTCCATTTGGGTTTAGTATTTGAATCTTTGCTGTATAGACTTTACCTACTCCAGCCTGTCTTCAAGGTACTACAATCTGAACCTTGCAGTGACTCTGGATCTCATTATAGGGCACCAGAGGAAGCCCTTCTGAGTGTGTTACTGAGTTGGTCCTGGCCTTTAGCCTGGTAGCTACTAGCTAAATCTTGCCTTCAAGATTGTTCTCTCCATCCTGCATTGGTGGTGGCCATGTGGACCACACCATGAGCTCTTCCCCAGCTCAGAGTAGGGGACAGTCCAGATGTGAGACCACCCTGTTAGCATCCAGCAGGCAATTGATGTTCTGGTCCTCAGTCATCTGTTTCCGTTGCACTGACCTTTTTCATCCTATTGTCAGAATTCACTGTTTTCAGAGGGATATCTTTAGTAAAAAAAGAATATACCTCCCTCCTCTGATAGTTTTTTGGTTGTGGTTTTTTTTTTTTTTTTAGGCTGCTGGTATGCATGAGTGCTCCATGGTGTTCCTGAATGTGTCACTGCTATCTCTCTGGTCTCAGCAGACCTCCAGTTTTGCTCTTTTTGTTACAAGCCTTGGCACTTTGAGGTCCGTGGTTATCCTCAGTGGTGTTCAGACCCAAGTGATCTGACCGTGACCAGCCCTATCGTGTGCACACAAAGCTGTCTGTGTGGTGCAACAAGCCTAATGTAGCTCCAATCCTCTGCTCAGGCCTTATGATCCCGTTAAGATAGACTGAATGAGATGATAATCTGAAAAGAGTCTTCAGAAATCTACTAAACAAATAGACTGAATAAATTATTCCCCTCCCGCCCCCCAGCCCTGCAATCTGGTGTAAACTCTTGTACTGTTTCTCTTGTTATAGGATTTTTGCACCTTTTCAAAGCTGTTGCATTTTGAGAAGTCCTACAAATATCCAGCAAGAAACCATAGGGATGTCTTGCATTCCAGAGTAAAAGTGTTTGTCCTGTTGCTCAGTGGCAGAGTGCATTCACGTCCTTTCCCTTAGTGAGTCAAAATCCCCTCCATTACATTCTCACCAAAAATTCAGGATTCTTTGTGAGCTTTGGGAAATTCCACTAAATTGTATAGTCTAAGCATCCCACAGAAGCCTGAATCGTAACCTTATGCAATGCAAGTGTTCATTTGGAATGTCTTTGGGATGTTGCAGTGACTTGTGGTCATTGTTGTAGTAGTTTGTATAATTTAGAAGTGAGATGGTTTGATTTTTGTGAGATGAGGAATATAGAAAAGCTCAAGAATAAGCAAAACATACTACTTGGTCTGAAGTTTTTTCAACTCTCAAGGTTTTCTGTTTGTTTGTTTTGTTTTTTTTTTTTTTTCTAGAATTAATAGTGATCAGAAAGTGGGTACTAGCACCACCATAACCCTAGTGTGGTGTGTATGCATGCATCTAGGAGAAAATATTACACCAAAAGTCACCCAGGTTTTCTAGTAAATATGACAGACTTAATTGTTTGTTATTAATTAAGTCTTCAGCCTGAAGATACGGTGATTATCTTAGATGTCAGCTTATTCTCTAGGAGACCATCTTCAAAAGCATGCAGAATAAAAGCCTAGGGCATTTGAATATGGTATTTTTTAAATTTTATTTGATGCCATACCTTAAAAACAAATAATACCACTTAACTGCTTGCTTTTATAAACCTGCTGATGGGTATAGCTCTTTGTGTGGGATTTAAACCAGTTAGCTGCAGCCAGAAGATTGTTTTGGGTTCTTGTTTCGCTCACAGTAGTGATTTATTTCTTAACCTTTCTTTAAGCTTGTGGATTCCTCTGGGTGTCTCTTGTGGAAGGTGCAATTCCTTAGAAACAATCTCCTCGTAAGTATATTATTACATAGCTGGTAGAAACTGCTTTTCTTTGTTACCTCTCACAAACCATGTAGCAGCGGTTCAGAGATTCCTAGAGACTCATGGGTTTAGGGCAGAAAGCCACTGGATAAAATTGCCTTGGCAAAACATTCAGACTAAACTGGAAACTTGCTGGTAACATGGGATGCTCTGGAAAGCTCTTCCCCTGCACAGATCCAGGTGCTGTTAAATGGTCATCCCTTGTTTCCAGCCTGATGTTCCTTTACTTGTGGCTTCTAGCCTCTGGATCCTGTTATTCCTCTGCCAGATTGAGACCATTAGCTGTGATAGGCCAATCAAACATCTCTTAATTGATCTAGTGATGTGGTTTCTAGTGATGACAGGCAGATGAACTTGATGACCCAGGAGGTCCTTTCCACTTCTGTGCTCTATGGAGGTAGTGCAGTGCTAATACCAGAATAAATCACGTGTGTGTGTCTGTCCTATGTCTTTGGAAGCAGTCTCCATGGCATCTCCAGCAGCTGTGATTAACAAGGCAAAGTGTGTTCCCTAAAATCAGCACACCAGGTAAATAACCCATGGGGACCAAACGTATGGCAATGAATACTAGAAGACAATAGCATTTGGACAGTGATAGTTGTATGCTGCATCTGGTCCTGAACCAGAGACAGGTGAACAGACCTTCTGGACAGGCAGGAGCTCACACAAGGATGAACCGCTGCAGTGAAGGCAGCTGGATGGCAGGACAAGCAGCAAGAGAGATAATTTTATTTTGTTGAAATGAAGGGGGAACCGCTGAGGCAGCAGCTTGGTCCCTGCTCCCCAATCCCAGGGCTCTGTCACCAGGCTCCTTGCTTCAGTGCTGCAAAGGGGAGGTCTCTTCCATGTAACAGCTGGTGTGTTGCATCCTCAGATCCATGCTCAGCTCTCATAAAAGGTGCAATGGCAAGCTTTGTGCAAACTTACTAAATTATATTCAAAATGCTTCATTCCTGCAGCCCAAATGTTGGATTATGGTTTTATTTTTCAGTTCAGAAACAAGGAGTGAATACAATCCCAGCCCTGGAAGGGACCACAGGCAGGGTCATTCCAGCAGTTCACCAGGAAAGACAGTTTTGTTGTTGGTTTTGCACCACCATGGACAAATACTTTGTGTGTATTCAGCCAAACCATTAGATATTTTAGGACAAGGTGAACACCAACAGGAGCTGAGCTGTCTAACTATTTGAAGTTTCATTGTTTTTGCTCTCCTGCCAGGCACTGACTGATGATGAAAAGGACGAGATCATGACCTAGGTAGTCCTATTTTGGTTTTGAATAATGATTTGGGTGGCCTTGTTTCAACTCTGGGATGCTGTTGGTGTCTGCCACGTGCCACTCCTCCTTGCCAATTTGTTAATCAATCAGTGTTAGTGAACATGTTGCTTCCCACTGCTGTCACTAGACATTGGTTAGCTGATCTGCTCCACCACTGGACTGGTGACCCAACTGCAATGGGATACTTATTAAGTTGGATATGGGTGCACAGGCTACTGTGCTGTGTGAAACAGTGTTATTAAATGCAAGTGAAAAGCCACAGGTAGTTAAAGGTAATCAGGTAAACCTCAGGGCTTCCCGTGGTGAGCACATTCCTGCTGCAGGGATAACAGAGCTTTGCATGTGGAGGAGTGCCCATGGAAAAGGCATGGTCTGTAACAGTCCTTGGAGGAACAGGTTGGATTAAATGTGCTTGAGAAGTGGGCAAAAGGACTCTAAGGAAGGTTTGCAGCAGCTGAAGAAATGCTTCAGACAGCACAAAAAGGATGAGAACACCCAAAAAACCCACAAATTCTTTGGGAATGGTTCTTCCCCCACCCTCCCTTCACTCTGATGGAAGGCAAATGTAGAACCAAAAAGGAAGCCAATGGTGTAGGTACAGTCCCTGGTGATGTAAAGAAAGAGGATGGTTCACTTTTTGCTCTCCTCCAGGGGAAAAAGTGAAAAAAAGACTGACTGCCATGGCGATCAGTCATGTCTGCTGGAGATGCTGGAAGGTGCCTTTAGCTCAACAGATCACTAATTGGCACTCCTTCCAGGAGGCATGATCCATACCTGTAGGGAAGTCCAGAGGCAGGCCAGACCCATGGGGCAGCCAGGACCTGCAGTGTGCCTTCCTGGGCATGGTGTGCCCCAGCTCACTGGCCATGTGGGCAGGCTCATGGTGGGGTGTTTCTTCAGCCTTTGTGCAGTTCAGAGCAATGGCTGGAGCAACCTCTTTTCTGCTCAGCATGAGCAGAGTTGCTGGTGTCTGGCCAGAAGATACTTTATAGACAGGTCCTGGTGTTAGACAATGTCAAGGGCTTTGCTGTGGGACGCTCATGTCAGAAGTCTCATGTAGGTGTGTGAGGGAAGCCATGCTAGCTGGAATTTGTCATGGTGTCCTAGTGCTGTTGCCAGAAAGGGCCTGGCAAGCACTCCCTCTGGAGCATAGGGATTAACAGTTCAGTAGTGAGCATATTAGCTGAAAATCAGGTACAAACTTGCAAGGGACTTGATGACTGCAGGCTTGTACTCTGGAGTATTTGATCACGGAGGATCAAACTCTAGGGTTACACAGTGAATCATAGAATGGTCAGAGTTGGAAGGGATCATCAAATCCCAACCCTGCCATGGGCAGGGACACCTCCCACCAGACCAGGTTGCTCAAAGCCCCATTCAGCCTGGCCTTGAACAGTTCCAGGGATGGGGCATCCACAACTTCTCTGGGCAACCTATTCCAGTGCCTCACCACCCTCACAGGAAAGAACTTCTTCCCAATATCCAACCTGAATTTCTCCTCCTCCAATTTAAAACCGTTACCCCTTGTCCTGTCACTACACTCCCTGACTAAGAGTCCCTCTCCTGCTCTCCTGTATCTCCCTTCAGACACTGGAAGGCTGCTATAAGGTCTCCCCGGAGTCTTCTTTTCTCCAGGCTGAACAGCCACAGCTCTCCTAGCCCGTCTTCATAGGAGTGGTGTTCCATCCCTCTAATCATCTTGGTGGCCCTCCACTGGACCCATTCCAACAGTTCCATGTCCTTTCTATGTTGAAGACTTCAGAGCTGGACACAGTCTCACAAGTGCAGAGTAGAAGGGGAAAATCACCTCCTGTGACCTGCTGGTCACGCTTCTTTTGATGCAGCCCAGGATACGATTGGCTTTCTGGGCTGCCAGAGCACACTGCCAGCTCATGGGAGTTTTCGTGGATGAGAAGCTTAACAAGTCCTCCTCCTGTGTGAGACTTGCAATTTGGTGTGAGTGGAAAGAGCCTGAGCAGTGAGGATGGAATGGAGATAGTTTCTTTAAGTGTGTTAGACCTAAGGCAGTTTCCCGAAATCCTGATGCATTTCTCATGATTCCTCTCCCCTCTGATGCATCAAAGCCTGTATCATTAGCTTTGATAAGCTGAACTATTCCTTTAGCAGCCAGAATGATGCTATTGAAGGTAATGATGCTATTTGACAGCATGCCTTCTTTTCCTGTAGGAAGGTGTTTAAACCTTCTCACGTCTCACATAAAGGGACCAAATGCAAATATTCATGTCAGTTGTATGCTCTCTGTTCTCCCCTAAATTTGCAGGATATGGGAGGAGAAACAGAAGGTTATGTAAAATCCATACATATTCTACTTTTCAGTTGTAGTTGCCTTTTTTTGAGGGGGGTGGGGGATGAAAAGTTGACAGCTTTTGTGTCTGTAGTCGGAATTCATGGCAGCAGAACCTGCTCGTACTACCACTATTGTCGTCTTTCAGATACATGTGCAGAAATGCCTTATTCTCATTTGCATTCTATAGAGAGAAGACATCCAGGGTCTGATCTTCCCATAGGTTCCTCCAGAGGAGCAGCTGGTGCTGTGATGGGTCACATGCATGGCTAAAGGTACCTGCCATCAGGCTGGCTGTGGGATAGGGTAGAGATCAGAGTTTCATTAGCAATTAGCGGAGTGGGGTGTGGTGATACTATAATCTAAGAGCAACCAACACCCACATGGGGCATATTTTTGGCCTCTTGCGATGGGTACTGGCACTTAAGCCACCACACCCTGTGGCCAGCTCTGACATTATAGAGCCTTTGCTACTGATAAAACATAAATAATAATTTTGCAGAGAGAGAAACACTATGTTCTTGTCCCTTGTTCATTTGGGGATGGCTGGTGATGAGGGTGGTTGGGTGACATGAAAGGAGTCAGCCCTCACTGGAGTGCAGGTTATTGGTACTCCTTGTTGGAGTGGCACTTACAGGGTCCAGCTGGCCACACAGGATGGGGCAGTGTTACTCAAATGGGTCATTTCATGCTGTGTAATCCTTTGTGCACTATGCTCATGGACTCTCCAGGCACTCTTCTCGCTGTCGGCAGGAAAACAATCCCAGGACAGATTTTTCTTCCTATGTTGAAATTCTGCTGTTTCAGCAACCCAGTGACAGTCATTGTCTTTTATTTCCATGTGTGACTTGAAGCCAGAGTCAGAAAAATTTCTACTTTGTTCCCAGACAATGGAGCTGTGTTTTTTCACATGATGACTCTGGCTTTTCGGCCGGTGTGCCATGCTTGGTTCTGTCTATGGCCTATGCCTGGTGCTCATCAGAGGCTGGAAAATACCCACAATGAATCTGGGTGGTTATGCAATGCTGCACATGAAGTAAAATTCCTTTCTCACCCCTGCAGGCAATCAGTTTACGCCCTGAATGATGAGATTTTGATTACCCTTATCTAAGCTACAAATACTGTTAACGGCCATGAAATCAGCTAGCTCTGGTAAGGTCCATCAAAGCATGGGTCTTGGTGGCCTTCTGAAGCTGCAAGTCCTTTGCAGCTCTGTGGGATGTTGTGGTGCTTTGCCATGGGAAATCCTTTCACTCTGTAGATGTTACTTGCTGAGGCCTTGCAGATCAAAACCCAACTCCTGCCATCTCTAGCCTAACAATTTTTAATGAGTAAATACTGCCCTGGAAAGTGCTGACAGCAGGAATGGCAGGCTGCTTCTCCAGAGTCAATGGGGAGAACTCCTTGTTTTGATGCTGGATTTCCCTCTGAATGCAGAGATTGGTTCCAGCATCCCCAAACCCACATGGCTTTGGTTATAGCATGGGGAGCAACTTTGCTCTCCTAGCAGAGTGGTTTTCCAGGGCAGCTTCATTCTTCTTTGAACAAAAGTTATTGAGCTGTGGGGAGGCTCCTGGCTGAAAGGTGGGGCCTTTCCACAGGCCAGACTGAGAGTGGTAGGTGGAATGAGGCTGGATAGTTTTAGACACTAGGATTCATCTCTCCCCTGGATTCTGCTGTCTTGTATTTCATATACAGAAAAAGACAGATTTTAAAAAGTTAGTCTAGCGATACACCAGAGCTTCTTGTACCCTTCAGCCTGTTGAGTGGGAAGAAGGATTGATAAATTGGTTGGTTTTCAAGGCCAGGAAAGATCAACATAACCAGCTGGTCTGGTGTGCCATACAAACCAGACCATAGATGATACTGGCGATTCCCTTACCAGGTTCATCTAATAGATAGCATTGTTATTTTGACTTGTGGGAGGATCTCTCACACCATAGGGATGAGTTCCAACATAAGACCAGGGATGAATAGACTGAAACAGGTGTGACCCAGAGGATAATGTGGCCTTCTGCATCTTAATGTACCCATCTGTGAAATGCAAATAATAACAGGGGAACCTTGTAGGGATTCATTAGTCCTTTGAAGATGGCATGTGTTACACGCTATTATTGTGATCTTCCGAAGTTGGTCTCATCCCTGCCTTTTGGACATATACCTCTTGCTGTTGCTCACTTCCTGATTCATTTCCCCCTCCTCCCTGGCACTGTCAAGCTAAGTCAGCAGTGGCAAAAGCCTGTCCAGGACAGTCAGCCACATGTCATGGTGGCTCATGGCCTGGGAAGGGTTGCAAAGAAGAGGCCCATGCTCTGGTTCAAGCACAGACTGCTGGAAACTGCTGTCATTGCATTGCAAGTGTGACAAGGAGACCCAGGACCTTTCTGTGCTGGAGGACATACCAAGAGCATGCAAGAGGGTTGACAGCTCAAGATGCCTTTTGTGACTTTCAGATCAGAGCTTAAAAAAGGATTTAGGCAGGAAAGGAAACCTGATGATAGGGAAAGGCATGACCCATGAGACACTGGGACCAGAAGAAGTTACAGTAGACCCTGAATCTAAGGGAAGCTGTTAGATGTTCTCATTGTGCAAATATTTGCATAATAACTGATGTAAATTTTTATGAGTAATCTTTTGAAGCAATGAGTTCATTTGACACAGATTTTTTTTTTTTTCTTTGTGGGGGTATATTTTATTTTTCAGTGAAGCTTGTTTTTCATGATCTGGACGTGTTTTTGAAAAGCTTTTTGCTGAAGCATCGTGTGCTCTAGGATGCACACCGCTCATTGTGCACCTGGTTCTCGGAGGTAGATTAAATCAGGGAATTCTCCTGGCCTGTAGCAGCTCGCCCTCCTCAGCGAGCTGAAGTGTGAATAGCGCTCCAGGATGCGAAGAGTTGCAGCCAGGTGGCGTGGAGAGCCTGCTGCTGTGCTGGGTTGCACACCCAACACCAGGGTGGGAAATGAGCAGCCAATTGGGAAGGACTCTTCACCCAGTCAGACTGATGGAACTCTGCTGTGGGCTCGGGAAGCTCATCCTGGCTGAAAGAAAAGGACCATGGTGTAGACCTTTGATACCTACAGTGACAGATTTCAGGATGAGCAGGACTATATTTTTTTTTCACTGGAGATCTGGGCAGTACTTACTTGAGAGCTGCAGCAGCGGCAGGTACAAAGAGGGGAGCTCTGAGACATGTGGCTATAGCAGTCCACACACTCAAACCCATTTCCATTGGTTGGGGCTGACTGGCTTGTTGGCTGATTGGCAACTGGGATTTGGTCACAGAATTGCATGCAAGCAAGAGAGTTTTGTCCAACGCGATGAACCTTTGTTCTTGATGTGTGTGGATGAGGTGCCTCCCAAGCTGTGCTGAGGGAGATGGGTGAGACTCATATCTCATCTTGCAGCAGAGTCTAGTCCATGGCCGGTGCATAACTGTGTGTCTCTGGGGGACAGGAGACAATCTTGGTGTGGTTGTTACCAGCAGAGATGAGTCCTTTTCCAGCACTAGGCAAGATGAGCAGAACAGATCTTCTCTGTGGGCGACACATGCGTAGATGCAGCCCAGAAGACTGTGTTAGCTTGCAGTGTTAGTGTGACAGCACAATAATCTTCCCTTGATGTTTCTTATTTGACAGCTGCAGATGAGCCCAAAGTGAGCTGCAAGGCGTTGGTTGCTCTGAACCTAAAGTGTTAATAATACTGAAAAAATGATTAAAAATCGGTAAGTGTCTTTGAATTCCTTGCATTTTGAAATGCCTCGCTTTGGAGGTGTAATTCATGAACAGTGCTAATGTTTAGAGCTCTGGACGCTGACTGTAAAGTAAAATACCATCTATTCTGGGTTTCCTTTGTTAAATGTGCCAAACAACTATGCCTCTCCTCTTTGAGCCCTGAAGATCTCTGGGCTGTAAGAGGGGTGTAGCAGTGCATTGGAAAAGAGAGAAGTTTCAGTATTACAGAGAAATTAAGTGTTAAACAGTGTTGCTGATGGGGCTCTTGAAGTGGGAGAGAGATGGTGAGGAGGGGAAAAAGTGTGTCAGTCAGGACAGAAAATAACAACTATGGCAATATAGGCGTGTTTGTAGTTTTATTAGAAATATGAAGCATCTAGTTCTTCGACTAGTGTTACTTTCCACTGGATGTGAAGGTCTTCCCTTTCCTGGAAGAGGAGAGCAAGTATGGAACCTAGTCTTGAAGGCTCCCTGTACTGAAGTGAATAGGGCACCTGGAGAGATGGCAGAGCTCAAACCACCTGAGAACATGTGCTGGGACCTGTGAGGCTGTGAAGGTTGTGGTGGTGTGAGCTTGCCTGGTGCTCAGGAAGAAGAGCAAGCAGCACTGCCAGCACAGACACAAGCAGGTGTTGCTTTTCCAGCCTGGTAAGCATGGGGCTGCACAGCTCATGCTCTCAGAGCTCCTTTGGCTAGAGACTGGCAGACAATTGGAGACAAATAATGAAGAGCTACCAAAGCAGAGATGGCTTAAAAAATAACCCCCAAGCTCCCAACTAGTTCTACTGCCCGGAAGCTTTCCCCTAACAAAGATGCCTCTGGGTGATGTAAACCCAGTAGAAAGGAGGTGATCCCATCTGCGAAATAGTGCCATGTCACTAAAGAAAAATAAAAATTCTGAGTGGACAAAGCATCTAAATTATTTGCATATATGTATACATACGTTCCTGTGCAGGCACAGTGTGTGAAGGAGTGAAATGTCACAACACTAGAAAATGGGAGAATTGTCATGGAAAAGGGAGGATAAGTATGTTCAGCATGAATTGGCGAATCATTTGGCGGATTCATAGATTTCATTCCCCATTCTCAGGACCTTGAAGAGGTGAATGTCCCCTGTGGCTGTGTTCTGCCAACCATGGTGCTGGCCCAGCTTCGTGGCTGCAGGGCTCCATCCCTCTGACTCCTCACAACCTCTTGGGTTTCCACCTGACAAAAGCTTGCCTATATTTCACGTTATACTATTGTTTCTCCCTGCATTTTCCTAGTTGCTCCTCTATGATTTTTATCCTGTTTCCTGTTTTTCTAGTAGAATGTGTTGGAAAATGGACCCAGTGAGAGCTGTCCTACAGGCATAGCATCATTATATGCTTCTTACTTTTCTAAAAATTTAACTGAGACATGAACAAAAGGGTCTTTGTAATATCTTTTCTTGCTCTCAGCTGCTTTTCTCTGCAGCATATTGCTCTTCAGCTGTTTGGCATCATTTTTAAATTAAGGTTAGCAAGATGCTGTACTAAACCCATTGCTAAAGCATCAGGATCATCTCTCTTATAGATCTGATTCTGCAATACAAACTCTTATGGAAATTAATGGGCTGTCTGGATTCCAGTTCAGGATTGAGACTTTATTGTGTAAATCCATCAATAAAGGCAATCAAATGAGTCAGGCAAGGTTTATGTTTAATACATTCTTGCTGTCATCCCTCATTCTGCTCAGGTTTCCTTTTGTAACTTCAGCACACAGGAGTAAATCCTTTGAACCATGTGGCTTTGCAGAGTTCTCCCCATCCCCTGATGTTACATTTCATGCTGTTGGTATCAAGGTGTGTTTGGGCCATTCTGGTCGTCTTGAGCATGTTGGTGTGGGTGTAGCTTGTGGACAGGGTGTTGTAGGGGAGGGATGATGGGAGAGATGTAGTGGACACAGGGCCCATCTGGGATCAGGACCTGAATGTCTCTCCTCTTCCTTGACTCTGTTTACACTGCCTGGCTGGGCACTGCTGCCACCTGGCCTGTCTGACCGGGTCTGGCACCCACTCTGCTTTCATCACGCACAGGGTGGTCAGCCAGCTCTCTTAAAGCAGGGAGTTGTTTCACTTCTCTTTAGGAATTAGAGCTTTGGGAATAAAAGAAAAATTTGAAGCCAAACCCCATTTAAAAGTACATCTCCCCTCCCCAAACTTTACCACGTCATGACTGACTCATGGGGAGACACCTCAGTAGCAGAGGATGTCTTTTGTTTTTGTCCTTCAACTAGACTTCCAGGTCTATCCACTTTTAAACTACTGTACTTTTTTTTTTTTTTCCCATTCTGGATCTTTTATAATCTCTCTCAAGGATTTATTGAGACATGCTATATCAGGTTAGTTTTCTTCTCTTCCTGGTGGCCTCCCAGTCTAATATGCATACAGAAATTATCTCATGATTCAGGGCAACACACAGCTCTTTGGATCTGCCATGAACCATCTGTGTGACCTCGGGCAGTTTACTTTTCTGTTCCAAGCTCTCCTCAGTGAACCTGCACATGACTTTGCTTTGAGTTGAAAAGAAATGTTAGGGTTGACCACACCAAATTAGGATGCTACTTGCTTGGCTTTGGCTCCAGTTGTACACACTAACAACCGTTCTGATCTGAGAAACATGTGGCAGCAATTTATTACAAGGGTTTATGTCTAAACTGAGCTGTGTTGGCCTGTCTGGCTAAACTCATATGTCATGCAGAAGTGTGTTTTCTTCCTTCCTCAGATGGTGCTGCCCTGCCTCTCTGCACAGCTGCAGCCTGTTAGCCTGTGCTCAAGCTCCTTATAGCTCTGTTCTGCTCAACTTTCTCATTTATCTGCTTGTTTCAAACCTTGCAAATGATTTATTATCTTTTTCTCCTCTTCAAATTCTCCTCTTTTCACTGGAGAACAAGGCACACAGCTTCTTCCTACATAAATCACATTCCAAAACTTTGATGTCATCTTTATATTCTCTCTCAAGTTTCCCGAGAAGCCCTGTGCAAGATGACAATCTTATATTTTAAAATTTTTTTTATCTCCTCTTCAGGAGAGACCTGAGAAGGGCTACTCTGCTGGATCCTTTAGCATCAATAACAGCTCATCGTGTAGATACTGCTCTTCAAGCAGATCAGTGCTCACAGATATGTCAGGTCCCATGTGGGCTGAGGAAAGGTTTTCGCTAATAACATTGCAATGTCTTCTGAAGACAACAGGGAGGGACTGGGAAGGGATGAGGATTCAGCAGCATGGTTTTCTCATTAGCTCAGCTGTACATGAACAAACTCAAAGAGTTTCAACAGGGCCTCAAAGCTGATGTTTTTCAACCTTCCCTGACTGTTTACTGTTTAGGGTCACATGTGGGTGTCTCAAGCCCTCTGGAAGAGAGTCTGTCTTTGAGTGACCTGGCCCTCCTATTGTCTCTGCTGGAGCCAAGTTATTGAAATAAAACCCTTTCAGCTATTTTTTTAGGATATGGAGGGTATTAGACTGGGGTACCTCTGTTTTACAGACCACCCTAAAGATGGTAAGAATTCCTCTGGTTGTGTGGGAGGAAACTGAAATGATCTATTTATAAATTTCTTACCTTAACAAAATACAGGGAGTGACTCAAATATGTCCCATCCTTATGGAAATTAATTGTGTTAATGGGATCATTAGAATTTAGAGCTACTGTCATCAAACTGGTTCTCGCAGCTAATGATGGTTCTTGGGAAGGTTATGTCATAATGAAGGCGGGGGATCTGGTCATCTATATATATGTGATCTGACCTGAGCCCTTTCTTTGGGTTTCATTGAGCAATGCACTGATAGAGTCAACGTAGGCAAACATCTGCCACCCTCACCATGAAAATAGAAGGTGCCTCGGTGGTCCTTGCTCTGGCATTTTTCTGCTTCTTCTCAGGTTAGTAACTTCTGATGTTCTCTGTGCTGAAATCTGGGACTGGCAGAGGACACAGCCTGGGAGCTCCCATAAAGACAGTGAGATAGAGGATAAGAGAGCCATTATTCTTTAAAAAGTATAGTGGCATAACCAGAAGACCATAATTTTCTACTATACTACTTGTATCGTTTTAACACGTTCTTGATGATGGCATTTTCTCTTGCATGTGAAGTTCCACTAATAGGTGGAAATATCTATTTTTAGTAGAGTTAACAGCTTAAGAACAAAAAAATCAACCCTAGCAGTCTAAGTGGAAGAATACAACTTCCAATGCGAATAATTTTTTGTGTGAAAAGTTTGACTTTGAATAAAAATGTAATACAAGTTTTTGTAAATTCAGTAAACCGGGGATTTCTTGTCAACACTTTTATGAAGGAATGCCTTTTTGTATGGCTACAATAGAGAGACTTCAGCAGGAGTTTAGGCTTGATGCAGTGGTCTTTCACTTTATTGCCTATTTCTTTTGAAAGAGGGTTTCCCTATAATACCACTGATGATGTAAGGGAAAAAGATAAAACTTATTATACCAGCTCTAAGGGACTTAATGGAAAGAAACATATATCATTTACCCACCTGGTGAATCATTATTAATTTGGCAATTTGCGTGAAGTACCACAAATGGAATGAATTGGAAGTTTTGGACAAACAATGATGTTATGCGCTGGTTCTGGTACCCCAATTTTAACTGAAGATGAAGGACATAAAAAAACATTTGGGTAAGGCTGATACCGCTACCAAGGCAGTGGTGTAGAATAATAGAGAAAAAGTTACTGAATCGTCCTTGAAACTTGAATTTTAAGACTGAGAAAAATAACGCATTAAAGGAGGGAACAAAGATGAAAAAAAAGGATATGACTTTGCATTTGAATGACAAGAAGTGCAATGTTCCAGAGAGTCTCTAATGCCTGGTCCTTTCTATTGGTCTATAATAATGCATTGGATTAGCTTTTATCCAGAGGTATTTGGGCGGATTAGAAAACTGCATCAAGTATTTAAGTACTTTTGATTTAAAATTTCCCTTCAAAGATTTTTGTATGGTTTCATTGTTTTTTTGTTTTTTTTTTTTTTGTCACAGATGTTGCCAGCCAAGCTTCGATTAAGGCGAGTCCAACCTTTTCTATTCTCATTTTTCTTTTGTTTTGCCAACTACACTGCTTAATGCATGCTCTGAGCGAAGTCATTTAGACAGACTATACTTAGATATCATAATGCTTTTTCAGTGGTGGAAAAAGCAGTGAATTTCTCCATGTTCAGAGACAATACTTTTGCAATATGACAATGGCTCTAGCTGACAGTATGTTTGGTGTGCTATGCTGAGCACATATCTGAACAGCTCTGGGCTGGAAATCTCAAGAGATGAAGTTAGAAACTGAATGAATTATATTTTAATGATATTTCAGAGTTTTGCTTCTGATCCAGCAGAAACCCCTGCTTCTGATAATTCCTGAGTTTGGTAATTAAAAGAATTAAGGCGAGTCCTTTGAGTCTCAGAAAATTATTTGATTCAATGACTGAGAAGTCAGCTCCATTCATGGTTTAATCAAACAAGCTCGTCTCTCCTTAGTAAAGACTTTATTGGAAAACATAGTAGCCAGAAATAACTAAATGGTTCATTATTTCTCCCTCATCTGTGTTTCAGTTACCCAGCAGAAGAGACAATTGCTTGATGCAGAATTACACAATATTACTGCTCCGCTTCCTAAGAGGATTGTGTGTTTCTGTGCTTTAGCCTTGCACCTGAATTGCTCTTCAGTAACTCTGGTTGATTCATTACTCTTACATCCCACTGGCACTTCTAGGACTATATTTTCCGCTCTTGACTAACTTGATAACATAGAGTCCTCTCCTGCAGCGGGTAGCAATTTACAGCCGTGTGCAAATTAAATGTGTTCTTTTCCCCAAGCATAATGGACCTTGCAACGGGTTTTGAACTTTCCTGTTGTCTTTTCTGCCTCAGGAGATGGGGATGAGGAGTTTGAAAAAACTGTTGCTCTCAAGAGCATGTAGCCCACCCAAAAAAAACTTAAATGGGAACAAATTATTCTCAGGACCTCAATGGCCACTGAGGGAGCCCCCGCTGATTGTCCTCCTCTGCTTTTCAGAATGAGTGCATGAAAATTTGGTCACTTCTGCGCAGTGGGAAGTTTTCTTGTCCCACAAACAAGGAGCCCTTCAGCAGCCCGGGTGGCAAAGGAGACCTCAACAAATGCCTGATGTGCCAAAGGCTGCTGTGAGTATTGGCCGTGCACTGGCCATCTTCCCTGTGTGCAGCCTGTCTTCTCCTGTAGTGATGACCCCGCTCTTGGGGAGGCTCTGTCTCACTCTGTGATGTAGAATCATATTCCTGGGCCAGACAGACCAGTTTGTAGCTCTTCAGCACATCTGTGAACCCAGTAGCACTCTCCAGCTTGTCACACAGGGGTGACACACCACAGGGTGTGAGGAGCAAATCCGGGGTGAAAACATTTGCATTTAGTTTCTCATTTCTATAGATGGTGTTTAATAGGATGGAAACACGCGGACTTTAGACAGAGAGAAAGGATAGCGAAATGTCCCAAGTGCAGAGATGCTAAATACCTTGGGCATGTCTCACTGAGCCCTGGTGCTGGTCCGTCCCACCACCTTGCACAATGGGGAGGTGGGGTTGGCAGGACTGGCCTTTAATCACTAGCTATTTTGGTTTTACATCCGAGGACTGTACGCTGCGCTGTCACTCATGCCTCCCTTTCTTGCAGGGAAAGAGACTCAAAAAACAAAGGGAGTGGTGGAGAGGCAAACAGGAATGTGAACTCCTCGGGAGAGGTGAGGTGAAACATCGCTACCAAAGCCAGTTTTATCGTCGCTCTGGGAGCAGGATGATGTGGTGGTGGTGTGTCTTCTGCCTCTGACCCACTTGCCGAGAGCGTTTCCTTGTCTGCGGCATGGGAAACACCGGCTTGGCTGATGGGGAAGGGCCCAGCAATGGGAGCAGGGCAAACGTGCTCTGCCTTGGCAAGATCGTCTGAAGGACTGTGAGGCTTCGTGCCATCTACAAGCATAAAACCCCCCAAACTCCTCAAGGCAAATCCTAGGTGATCCTAGCCCCTATCAGGCGATTAATGACATGGCACGTGTGGTTTGTGCCTGAAACAGAGTACAGGCTAAGGAGGATGCTTGCCTGTTTATAAGGCATACCGTTGGCATCTGATAAATAATTAATAGCAATGATGGTGCATGTGAGCTGTGACTAGGGCAGGGTGTGGGAGCAGGCTGGCTCTAATTGTCCCTTGTTTATCTTGTTGATGCACCTGGACGGTTTCTTTTACCTGTAGCTGTTTTTCTAGATAGCAGGTCTTTATGTGGAGGGACTTGTCTTTTTGAGCCTTGGGTTTTTGTTCTTGGATAGGAGTGAGCTGGTTTCCATCAGATAGTGTTGGTTGTGGTGGTATTAGCTGTCTAACTGTGTGTCTAGGCAATTTAAAGGCTTTGTAAAGCACAGCTGTCCAAAGGGAGATCTTTTTTAAACACCTGACTTGCCATATTGTGGTCCTGAAGGCAGAGGGACAGGTTTACAGTGTCAGGAAGAGACCTACACTGAATTTCTTTGTTCACACACAGCTTTTCTGTCTGGCTTTTGGCAAGTAATTTTCTGGGCTTGAATTCCCCACCTGCAGAGCTGGGATAAGTTATCAAGCCATCTCCTTTACACAGTGTGAGAGGGGGAAAAAATGCAGATCACGTGGCAGATAGCCTTAAGTGCTGCACGAAGGATCCAAAAGGCTTCACGTGTAGCAGGTGTTTCTTATACTACAAACCTCCTTGTGTTTTGAAAGCCAGAGGAAAGCTGTTCAGAGGAAAATATAGAACAGAAGTAATCGAGTGGGTTTTGCTAGAAAAGTCTCTTGTGAAAGTGCTTTGCTTCAATTAATGCATAAGGTCATGTTAAATGGAAGGTAAGAGTGCCCACCTTGTGCTCTGGTGTGCCTGGAAGGGGATGTGTAAGGATTAATGCTGGCAGCTTCATCTTTTTCACTGTGCAGGGATTTTAAAGTTCTCGGCAGTGTGCTTGCTGGTGAAATGTGAGAAAACAGACTTCCTCGTTCAAAATTCACTAAGAAATTGTTGCTTTTATACCTGGAGCAGAACCTAGGTCCTTCAGGCAGGCTTTTGCATGTCTTCTCTGTTAGAAATAAGAGTAGCCTGGATGCAAGAGACAAATGTATTCATCTGAAAGTATGGATTTATTTGTTTTCTTTTGCTTGCTATAGTTTAAGAGAACACATCAGTCAAACTATGGTTTACCACTGAGTTACGCCTCAAGGAAACCAAACAGTGTTTGAAACATAATTCATTGGGTGGATAATCCTTTGTGGATTTGTGGGAGATGCGTGCTTCCGTCAGCATATTTGTGTCAACCCCTGGTTTTGGCCCTTCCACAGGATGACTGCCGAGAGTTTCGGGATCTCTTCAAGAAGGGGAAACTTTCCTGCACCAGAGAAAATGACCCTGTCCGGGATTCCTCTGGGAAGCAACACAGCAATAAGTGCATCATGTGTGCAGAGAAGTTGTGAGTAGCAGTGGGGAGAAAGAAAAAGAATATATTTTTCTGTTAGACTGAGAAAGTGGCTGCTTGGAGCAACCCGGCTGTCAATGCTGGTGGGTGGGAACACCCCCCCCCTGCAGCCGGTGGTGGGGAAACCCTCTCACTCCCTGGAGCACTGTGGTATTCACTTTCTCATCTTGCTTCTCTTCCAGCAAAAGGGAGAATGAGCGGAAGTTATCTAAAAACAGACAAGGAAAAGATAAGGTGAGATTAAAGTATTAGGCAGGTCAATATAAAACTTTATTGGATTTTCACCCAAGACAGAGAAAAGGCAACATTATTCTACACAGCTGCTCTGTGTCTACTGATTTAATTTTGAGATTCACTTTCCTTTCCCTCCTTATTTCTTGTTCATGCTCTTGAATCCCTCAAGTGAACAACTTGTGCCTGAACGTTATAGTCTGACCCACTGACCTGTAGATCCAGGGACAAGTGAATCCCATCAGAATAAGAAACCAGCTGTGTTGCGCTGTCCTAAAAACTGGTTCAAGAGTGGAGTAGCCAATGCTGCTGAGGGTATTAATTAGGTTAAAATGAAAAATCTGCATGAAAAGCTCTGAAAAATTCAAGAGAACATTATATTCTGAGAGGAGAGCTCAGCCCTGCACTATCTTCATGGGCTCAATTTCAGATTATTTCTTTTAGTTGGAAATGTTGTTCTTGTGATGCTGTCACTTGCCCCCTTTGCCCTGCCACCCTGCAGCCTCCATGCTCCCGTGCACTGATGCTTTTCTGGCAAAAGCAGCTCTGTAAGGAGAGGGGGAAAAAGTCCCTTACCAACACTTACCTTTTGATTTCTGCCATGGCAGGGACTGCTGTGGTCCCCTTAAGCTTCAGTCTCGGGGATAATCCTGTTTTGGTACTTTTCCTAATGACTTTGGCATGAAAAAATGGAAGTATGAGTGAAATTTGCTGATGGCAAAGCTGGGAGGCAGTATCAGCAGAGGAGGATCAGCAGATCACTCAGGACTAATTGGATAGCGCCGAAGCCTGGAGTAATAGAAACAAGATAAAATGTATTAACAGCACAAGATCACACAGTCAGTGATTAACAAGAATTCCTGCTCATCGGTTAGAAGTGACAAAAGATAAGAAGGCCCTGCATTTATTACTGGGTCAGGGATGCGACAGGCTGTGAAAAAGGCAAATGCGAGTCTTGGATGTACTCAGAGAGGATTTTGCAGCAGAGGTCAGGAAGTTAAAAGAGCTCCAGAAATGCTAGTTCAAAGGGAGACCATTTGAGAGAGGCTATTAGGGGAAGGCAAATCTGCCTCAGGCAGAGGATTGGAGTGGTGAGCTGGGCTGGTCACAGGGAATGGGACAGAGAGGGGCTGTGAGAGCTTTTCTTTTTGAGGAGGAAAGCATTGCCTGAACTGCACAGAGGTGTGAGTACATGCTGGTGATGGGGAAACACATGGGGGCTCTCAGGCAGCCACTCTGAAATGAGGTGCAACATTTATTTCTGGTGGGAGCAATGCAACGTGGCTGTTGGCCACAGCAGGTGCCAGCTGGTCACATTCCGGATGATATCTCTCCTACCTGTGGCTAGTTTGGCTCTAGGGAAAGGTGCAGGTTTGTTCTCTGAGAGTTTTACTGGCGTTAGTCCAGTAGGAAAACTGAGGAGCCAGAGGCTTAGGTGCCCTGGATAGGATGCAGGAGACAATGCTGGGGAAATCCCCTGGCAGACAGGACGAGGTGCTGGAAGCTTCTGAGCCAAGCAAAGGATGAGGTCTGTGACCTGCTAAGGACCTTAATGCAAGCTAACTAAGACTCCCCGAGGTACAAAATGGGCAGCAAATTTCAAGTGTTAAAATCAGTTTGTACAAAAATAATGAGCAAGTGGGATCCAGTTACTTATCCTCTGTACTCGCTGCTTGGAAAGAGCTATTGCAGTTTTGGAAATAGTTGAAATTCGGAGGCAAATTAGCATTGTTTCTGTACAATAATTCTTGCACAGGGAACAAATTAATTGTCTGCTCTCCAAACAACCTTCCAATGCTCATGGACTATTAAGTGTTTGCATTGTGCTTTTATGTTTTAACTGTTGCTTCTTGATTGATTCCCAAAGTGTGCTTGGTTTCAGGGGCGCTATTCATTTTGTAAATTAAACTATTATCTGAGCTATGATCTGGGAAAAGGCTCTGGCTGTGTATTAAGGATGTTGGGAGAAGTGGGAGGGACTTCATTACCGTATCGGTCACATCCCTGGCATGCTTTGGATAGCCCAACGAGGGGAATAATAATTAGTCGGAGCATACTAGAAAACTCCCAACACGTGCTGTGCAGGCAGAGGGACCCATAATTTTTCTGACTCACTCCTCTGTTTATATTCTAAGTGGTTGGTACCACACACCCTTTTCTCTTGCCCACACCCAGGCTCTTCTGTGATGCATTTGTGATGGTTCAGTGCTTTCCTGGCAGGAAATCCCAAGTTTCTAAGAATCAGATCAATAAGATGAGGAGGACAGGGTGCACTAACTGCTGCCCTCCTTTCACAGGATGACTGTAGTGAGTATCGCTCCCAGTTTGAAGCTGGTGGACGACTGTCCTGTACGAGGGAGAATGACCCTGTTCGGGATTCCTCTGGCAAGCAGCACACCAACAAATGTCTCATGTGCGCTGAGAAGTTGTGAGTACAGCTTCCTCTGAGAAACAATAGCAAAGAGGGCAACCTCCAGAGTGAAATGGCAGCTTCTCCCTCTGGAGCTGCATCTGGACAATGCCTGGGAGAGTGTCCTGAATCCCAGTGGCCCTCCAAGAAATGCTCCAGCAGTAGGACCCTTCTATTGCCCCTCTTCCCCCTTCCCTTTCAGTGTGAAGGGCTTGGTGGTGGGTGAGAAGCAGTGTGGAGTAAAGGAGGAAAAGCAGGGTTGATTGATAGAGAGCAACCTCTTTCCCAGGGGACTGTCAGGTGTGGGTAGCTCCTGAGGAGTTTCCCATGCGTGTACTTTGCCTTCCAGATGCTCTCTCTCTACTCCCATAGAGCATATGCAGAAGCAGCCCTGATATGAAAACAGCCACCTGGATCCAGGATGTAGCGTACAGTGGGAATGGTGAGGAGAAGGGGGAAGGCTTAGGGGTGGGAAGTAGGAACAGGACCACCAGGAGCAGGGACTGTGAATTGGGGAGGTGGTGCCCAATTGGCATGGGGTGGGCTTACAGGGCAGCCCTGGGTCCCGGTGGCACTTGCACTGCCATAGCACTTCCTTTTCCTTCTCTCCCCTTCTTCCAGCAAAAAGGAAGCACAAAGAGGAGGTCAGTCTGGTGGAACTGCCCAGCGCAACAAACCACTTACTTCAGAGCGTATGAAGCAGGTGAGATGGAGCTTGGAGCCTGCCCTGGGGGCTGGTGAGAGCCTGTGGGATGCTGATGTCCAGGGACTGTCTGTGGTCAGCCAGGGGTGACTATATGAAGCTTGAGATGCTGGAGTCAGCTAACAATGGGGGTGAAGCAGGTTGTATTGCAAAGCCTTGCTCATTCGTGGGATGGACCTGTATGTAAGCATACAAAGTGGGCACGTTTGAACCTGACACAACAGCCCCTCTTGCTTGCCCAATGGTGTGGTGTTATATACGAGATAAAGGGCAGGTTCAGACTCCCCACAATCCTGTTAGACCTCAGATGATAACATTTGGTGGGTATTAAAGCCTGTATGGAGCAAGCATCAAACCTGCTTCTCCAGGAACAGCCCCACAACTCCCTGGGTCTGAGAGGAGGAGGGGGTAGGACAGTAGCTGCTTTAGCTTTGCTGCTTCTCAAGTTGTGTAAAAGTTATTTCTGTGCTTGGTTGTTGAGTTGTGATCCTGGCTCTTTTGCAGAAGAACTGTGGTGGTTCAAGTTCGCAGCAAGGCATGAATGATAGACGTCCCTTCTCGTCAAACAGAGGGTGAGTACAGCAGCACCTGGGATGGCAACCTGTTCCCTCCCACTGCCCCGCAACCCCCGGCACTTGTTTCTGCTCCCATCTACCTATGTGTTTTTCCTTAGGGCTGGTTAGGAGGCTAATTGGAGCAGAAATGGTTCAGTATCACGCAAGTGGCACTGTCTGTGATGGAGAATTGAACACCGTGGTGTTTGGTGCTCAGTGCAGCACTTCTCCCCACTGGCTAAGCTGTGTACAGCAGGACATGTTTCTTGTGCAACCCTTGCCCCTTTTTGTCCTTGACTTTCTTGTGCACGAAGCACCAGTGATTGCTGTGCCCAAAATTTCTCTCAGGACACCTTTGCCCAGCAAACCCTGTCTCTGGCAGGGATTGTGTCTGCTGCCTGGCCCTGGCCCATCCTCACCCACTGGCTTGGAGGCAGTGCCTAGTCCACCATGTGCTTTCTAGGCGCTGGTCAGGCATTCCTGTTTGTTTTATACCTGTTGGACTCGAGAGACTCTGTTGCTGATTTTTCAGAGCATTTGCT
The DNA here is from genome assembly GCA_013398155.1 of Pedionomus torquatus. NCBI lineage: Eukaryota > Metazoa > Chordata > Aves > Charadriiformes > Pedionomidae > Pedionomus > Pedionomus torquatus. The sequence goes on along the minus strand of VZRU01017585.1, from coordinate 100,121 downwards.
GGAGAGTCCTGAGATTTCTTGCTTTTGGCTGGTGTGATCCCTTCATCTCCCAACCCTCCCAGCGATGCCAGCAGACAGACAGGGCTGCAGAGCCCTGGGGTAGTGCTGTACTTGGGCTGTGCACAGGGCAAAGTTTGTCCTGCTGTTGGCTGCCCCCCTCTTAGTATGTGGCTGGGGTCCTCTTCCCCTCTCCTCTCCTGGTGGGTGGGTGCTGCCATAGTGCAAGCAGATCCCCAGGGGCTGGGGAGGGAGAGGGNGGTGGGTCTGCACCGGGCTCTCCCTGCTCTGGAGAGAAGGTGTGACAAGCTGCCCCTCTGCTCTTTCCCTGCCAGCCCACAAGGAAATGCAGCTCAAAGTGGTAGGAACTGCAAGCCGGGCCGTGAGATGCAGGACAGAGATGACAACGCCTATCACCTGGTAAACCCACCTTCTGTATCTTGGCTGGCAGCTATGCAGGCAGAAATGGAGAACTGTCCCATGGGGTGCTCCGCCACTGGCTCTGAGCCCCTGATGGCTACTTTCCCAGCAGCTGCTCCTGTTCCTGTTGTGACCTTAGAGCTTCTCACTTGGTCCCATGTCCTTGGAAGGCTTTGAATGAGTGAAAACATCTATACCTTGATGCTAGCTCCTGTATTGTCTGGCACAGAAACAAAAGGAAGGGGAGCAGGGCTGGATTTGCCTGTATAGGACCCTCTTAAACTGGTTTTGCTTCTGGGGTTGGATTCTTATGGAAGTATATCAGCTATGAAGGGGCTGGCATTGATCTCAGGCTGGATGCCTGCCCCACATGTAGCCAAAGTGGGGTGAGGAGTGCCACCCCCCATATGTTGAGAAGGTGCTAAGTCAAAGGCCATAGCTAGAGCAGGGTGATGGAGCTGAGCAGAGGATCAGGACAAGGTTGGCAGTGGGAGGGAGTGCTAAAGGGGGAAACCCTGAGTGACGATGACTGTGTATGGAATAAGTGGGAGAAAGATGAAAGTGTCTGCTTTGCCTTGTGTCCACAAAAACAAAATGCAATAGTTTCAACAAAGCTAAAAGTGGTAAATATGAAAGTAAGAAAACAAGTTACCATAAAAAGGGTGACTAAACTGTGGATCTCACTGTCACAGGATGTTGTCAAGAGTTAGGATTGTTAAAAATTGACCTCATGTTTTAATCCCTCTAGTATTTGTATACAGTAATTCAAATAACATTTTGGAAGGGATAGGTAATGTGTTTCGTGGGACTGGAGGAACCATGCTGTAAGCTGCTTTAACTCTCTCTGAAGCTCTGTCACTGACTGCTTTTAGAGAAGTGAGATTTCAGTAAAAAAAAAAAAATAATCTCGGTAGGTGGTTCAGACACAGCAATTTTGATGCATTCCAAAGAAAACATTAGGTGTAATAACACCAGACTGCATCAGGGCTTAGTGGTATTTCCTGGTAGCACCAGAGGAGGTGTGGATGCTGATGAGCCTGACTGATGAGAGGTGATTCAGAGAGCAAATCTGCTCCTCTCCTCTTTCCAGGGCCACCTGTAGGTTTTGTCACAGGCAGCTCCAGTTCCCTAGAGCCAAAGGAGTGGTGGCACTGGCAGCTGGGACCTAAGAAATGTGAGGCTGCCGGTGGGGTGGCCGCCTTGCCCTGGGCAGTAATGTAGGCATAGGCACGGGGGTCGTACTGCGGGCAGTGATGTCTGGCCCGTAGGAAGGCATCCAGCAGTGAATCGCAAAGGTCAGCGTTGTCTGCCTTCATGTCATCGGTAATTACCCAGGTGAGAGAGGAAGCAGCACATTAACGAAATTAGCAAGTGACATTTAACCAGCAGGTGCTACCACAGCACCTCAATGTCACCGAACCCCCTGTGCCACCTGGTGCAAAACCTTCCCTCCCTGATAAACTGTCAGTTTGTGCTGGATGGTGCTTCTCCAGGTGAGACAGGAGGCGAAATGTCCTCTCTGTCCCAGCTGCAGCTCTCCTCCAATTGCATCATTTGCAGCCATTGCAACATGTTTTATAGCACCCGGAGGAGGGGATGGGAACCCATTAGTCACAATCTTTTTTCAGCACCTGGAGCAGAGGTGGGCGGCTTGGCTGAGGAAGGGGCTATGGGTGTGCCAGGGAACGGGCTGCTGTATCTCTGACCTCTGCTGTTTGACATTTGCTGTGACTCTGCAGACACCCTGGCATGTTTGTAAGGTGGAGACCGAAGTGCTGAGAAGCTTTTTGAGGTCCCCAAAAAGCTGCTCCTTATGTGAGTTTGTCCTGGTTGTGCTATGTATGGTTTATAAGGAAAGCTGTGTTTAAATGTTCTCATCATGCTTGAGAGGAAACATAAGGGCACTCTTAATTAGTCATAGCTGCTCATACATGCCAGTGTCTCTGAACTCAGTGGGTGTCAGAAGTTGTGCTGCATGTCACACCGCCCTCGGGCTGCTGTAGAGGTTTTGCTTTAATTTTGGCCAATGGGTTTAATCTTCGTTCTTGAAGCTGAAATAGCATCAAAGCCTTGATAAGGAGGACTAGGGACAGGTAGCAGATGTTTTCATCTTCTTCTGGATCCTTGGTGAGAGAAAGAAAGTTGCTCTGGACCTAGGTGCCAAGGTGGATCAGATGAGTGGGTCTGTGCCTGGTCATGGGGCAGGGCCCCCAGAAGCTTGGCTGGCCAATCCAACAGGAGACACTATCTCTTTACAAGCCTGGCCTTGCAGGAGGAGAGGTGGATGTGCCGCAGGGCAGAGAGGCCCCACAGCAAGGCTTGGTTTATAGCACTTCTAAGTCACGTAAAGGAGGGTCTTGCAAGTGAACCAGCACCAAATGTGATTTCTTTCTCTCTTCAGCTGGACTGTGATCGAGTTCTGCACGGGGTAAAGGGTGGAAGGATTTTCTGCAGCAAATCCTCACAACCAGTCTGTGGCACTGATGGGAAAACATACAAAAATGAATGTGACTTGTGTTCAGCTGCCATGTGAGTAGGCGGAGAGATTTCAGTAATACAGGGCCATCCACCATTCCCGAGTGTCTTTTGCAGCACAGTGTTTGTTTTGATACATCATGACTCACTATCAAGTGTGTCCTTGGTGCCTTGCTGTTAAGCAAACATAGATCAAAATGCCTGAGACTAATCTGATGACAGCTAATTAAGATACACAAGTTTCCAGAGTCCCCTGTTCCCTTTCTGCCCGATCGTAAGATTGTTTGGGGAGTAATAAATGCCATCATATTGGAAGTAGCATCAAAGTATTAAGGAATCCACCGAGGTCTGTCATGCCGATGGCGCAGAGCTGTGGCATTGCAAGGGAATAATAAGCAATGTATTGTCCTCCCTTTGCAGGAGAGCTTCAAACTACATCACGGTAGACTACCGAGGTGAATGCCGAAAGCCTGCCCCTGAAGTGGTAAGCGGCATGCCACGGCTGGGCTGGGAAAACATCCACCTTTTCCTTACCCCTTGTGAGACTCCCCTGTTGGCACCACCTCGGCATGTGGGGGCCTGATCCAGGCGGCCACAGTGGAGAGTGAAAAATCACAAGCAGGCCAGCATCTTCAGCAGCAGCTGGGGGTCAACACCTTGACCCTGCAGCCAGGTTAACCAACAGGTTAATTGAAAGAACAAGTTAACTGAACTAATGGGTTAATTAAAGCCACGTTCTCTGCCTGCTCTTCAGAGCTGTGTGGTGTAGTGTGCTCCAGTGCTGTTAGGGTCAGCTTGGGGAGTTGTACAGCAGGTTGGGAGGGAAGAGGGGTATTGGAGTCCCTGATCTCTCTCTCTTCTCCCCCCAACTTCTCCCTGGGGTGGAGTGTTGCTGAGAAGTGGAGGAAATGGCCACCCAAAGTGCCTCTTGGCATTCTTCATTCCTCACTCCGAGTGCATGCTGCAGAGCCAGCCTGTCCCCTGCATCTGTGGTGGGAGCATCAGAGCCCTGGGAGTGGGATGCTCACAGTTCAGATGGTTAAATGTAGGTTTAGACTTGGAATTAACGTATAAACTGGACACAGTCTCCATGTTTTGCCTAGGCTGTAGAGTTGGAGACTGACGTGTCTGGGTAAACATCTGGCTTTCCTCTGGGGACTTTGGTGAGGCCAGAAATGAGTCAGCCATAAAGAGCTCATTTCCCAAATAATATCCAGAGGGATAGTTGGAAAATGAAAATTATTCTCGAAATGACACAGTTTTGGGAAAGGTCTCAAGCCTTGACATCTTGTGTGATCCCATATAGCAGATGAGTTAAATATTCCTCAGTTGTGCTTTGTCTTTCCACTGGTGGCAGCTTGGCAGTCTCCAGTACTTGCAGCTAGGGTCTCTTTGTCTCTTGAGTGTGTGGGATGCCCTGTAACACCCAGGGAGGATGGTCCTCTGTATTGGCATGAACTCTTGAGAAACTGAATATTCATCCCCAGGGAAATACTGGCATTTGTTCTCACTTTCCAGACCTGGAGAGAATCAAAATATTGAATTATCCAAACAGAGAAGTTCTGTAAAGTTTTGAATGGGAGCTTTGGCTTCTGAATTGGTATCAAAGTGTTTTTAGGCAATGAGGAGTTTTCCTGTGGGGTAGCCATGATGCAATAGCCATCGTGTCATGCTCAGTGCCGGGATGCCAGCAGATCCTCAAAACATTAAAAAAGAAACATCCCAGCTCCCCTTCCACTCTTCTGTAAAGCAGCAAAGTGCTCTGAACTTTGTTGAAAGTTGAAGAAATTGTGATGCAGAGAGAAATAATTTTGCCTGTGATCATGCTGGAGGCCTTCGTGTCTTGACCTTTAGTGTGATGGAACTGCTGCTAACTTGTGTGTTCTGGGAGCATGGGGAGACTGGGCCCTACATGAGCCTCTTTGTGACTATTCAAGGCAGATGGGATTGGGTATACCATGGCAACTGAAAAATAGAGAGGATTCCCACAAAACTGTGCCTGGTCTGGAATTCCTTACTCTTCTGTGTTTCACCAAGCTGTTGCAATTCTCAAGCCTTTGCAATTAGAGGACTGTGCTATTTATGGAAAGTCAGACAGCTTGTAGCTATGCCAGGCATTCCAAAGAGAGTTGAATGCAATTAAAAGAGAAAGTGATAAGCTTTTTCCTTGGGGTAAAAAAAGCTGAACGCAAACCCTCATGGACAACAATTTATTCTTTGTGTGTTAAGTCACCTGAAGAATCAGATTGGAAGTGTGTGGGAGCCCATTTTCTTGGAAAACTTTTTGAGTCCTTCAAAAACTTTCCCTATTTTTCAGTTGGAAGCTTATGAATGATGCACAGAGAAATGTTATTTTCAGCAGTGAAATTCATGGTTGCTTGCAGTATAATGAATTCTTCTTTTACTGAGGATGCAGGCACTCGATCTATGCTACCAAAACCAGAGGACACCAGCTCCTGCAGTGCTTTTGGCATCAGAAATGGTTTTAGACCATTGCAATGTGCAGAACAAAAATGCAAAGATGTCTCATTAAGCTTTGGAGTCAGTTAAGAAATTGTTACCCCAAAATGTAATATTTCCTTGAGTTGTCTTTTGAAATTATCCATGGAGGGTGCTGCATTTCCTGACAAGTGTCTGTCCAAGCTCATTCTTTTGCAGCTCATTGCCTATATCCACTCCTGCCTGCAGAGCTCCTGATGGATTTCTAGGTGTTCCTGGGCAACTCTCCCAGCCTGGTGGCCAGATTGCCATCAGGGAGGGATGCTGGTAGGAAGGGATGGGAGCTGTGTGGTTTGAGAGAGACCTGACGCTAAAGGGTGTATCTGTGCACTGCTGTGGTGGAAAACCTTGCTGCAGAGAGCCTGTCTCCAGGGCCTCAGGCTGGCTGGTGTCACCACCTTCTCTGGGCCATAACCAAATTCCTTTGACCCCATGTTGCTTTGCTGCAGATGAATGTAGATCTGAGTCCTGGGATTAGATATCTTTACTGGTAAGCTAGCTGGCCGCTAGCTCCTGCAGTGCTATGTCATACGGGTGAATTTACTGTGGGTCTTTCCAGTACATTTCAACTTTAATGCTGTGTATCTTGTGGTTCCTTAACTTGTTCAAAGGTTTTTCCACAAACCACCCATGTGACAGTCCTCAGTCTGCCCACGTTAGTCAATAAATCAAGGATAAAAGAAGATATCCAGTTTCTCCTTTCTTAAAATGTGTTTATTGACAGACAGATAACTCCCAGGTTTGCAATGGGCAACTCCCATTTTTCTTACAATGCTCACTATTTTGTCATGTTTCTTTTGAAGGTAGCAGAAAGAGGAACAAGAAAAAAAAACAGTTTTTTTCCCACTTAGGGAGTAGCTGTGGAAAACACCTTGCTTTTGGGTTGAAATCAGTCTTATTTTCCTAGGCTGGCAGTGACCAACCTGCCTGTCCTGATGCCAAGTCCTGCCACTGTTGTTTTGTGTAGCTGCTGAGCTGGCTGGAGGGGTTGCCACACTGATACTAATGCTCTGAAAGTGACACACAACCATGGTCATGCTTGGGGATGGTCTAATTTTTTGGTTTTTTTCTTTCCAGAAGTAATGGAGTTCAGACTGCCAGCCAACCCCAGGGATCAGCTGTGACCAAAGGTACAGAGAGTAGAAGTGATTTACCCCCTCCTGCCCTGCCTGTCCTCTGGAAGTTGCATTTCCCGAGGGTGGGAGTGCCCAACCTTGCCTGGGTGGGCTGCAGGGCTGGGGCAGAGGGCTCTGCGGTGTGCTTTTCTCTCTCCCTGCAGCCAGGGGATGGTGGGCATGTGGAAATGTGCAGACCTTCTAGTGCCTGCAGTGGTAGGCTCTGCCCGTTCCTTTTGCCCCGGGTCTGGTTTTTTCAGCCAGGCTGTCCCTGCGGAGGAGGGAGCGTGCTGGCAGGGCAGTGTGCTGCTGTCTCCAATCATGTGGAGGTGGGGGTGGTACAGAGCCCTTATTCTCCCATTGGGAGAATCACAGCTTTGATGTTTCCTTGTGGTCCTTTCATGCCCCTTTGCCTTCTGAGACTATAGCAATAAACTATCTCACCCTGTCTCCCTAGGGCAAGCAAAGGAAGAGTTGATGTCAAGCATCAGGGGAGCTGCCGAGTCTCCAGGACTGCCAGAGCTGCCTTCATCCCCTTCTGCAGTGAACGGGGCCCGTCCTTGCTCAGGTGGAGGGCAAAGGGCTGTGGGAACCGAGCGGTGTCTTCCCAAGTCTGCCCACGCGCGCCGTTGCGGTCTCTGCCGCCTCGCTGTGTCTTCGCGTGCTTCTACAATAAAGATAACTCAGCAGCTTCATGTCACTTTTCTTCAATAAGCCTTGTGGGAGGGACAAAGAAGCCCCCACTTTGGCTTTACACTCCATGCCCTTTAAGCAGTAAGCAAGCACAGAGGCCCCTAGGGTGCACCAGCCGCTGCCAATATCTGGTGAAGATGTTGGACCCAAGGAAGAGCATCGTGGTCTAGGGTTTTGAGGAGGGACCAGAGGTCAGGTTCTCTCTGACTTGTTGTGGGGTTTTGGGTCAATCGCTTCACCATTCTTTCAGCCCTTTTCTCTTGCCTGTAAAACAGACATTAAAGGATACACTACCTACCTCAGAGGGTTGTTTTGAGATTTAATTGGTTTACATTTAGAAACCCACAGAGGAAAATTGGTTTTCAAGCACTCGATGTATTGGGCTGGCAGATTAGCTGTTGCGGTAAGTGTCTTCTTCCAGCCCCCTCATCTGAGTCACTGGGAAATCCGGACCACTTTGAGCAGCTGCGGGAAGTAGATATGCCTTGATAGGTCATACTAGATGGTGTGCAAAGGCCTGCCCCACCAGAGCTGGAGCTGGGGACACGGCTGGGAAGGTCTCTTGGATCTGGAGGTGTGAATTTGGTCAATAGTATTTCTTCCTCTGAGCTGGCAGAAGCACTGATGGCACCATTAAGGCAGTGCTGGCCAAGCAGAAAAATCTCAGGCAACTTGGTGGCTCATGGACTCGTCACCATGTCCAAGAGTCACCTTTGTGCCTTGGCCTGACCTTCCTTCCCCAGACAAGGCTCTGTGGGCACAAGGGCTCAGACAGTGCCCATCTCAGGAGGCATCTGCTGCAGGGAAGGGCCTTTTGTTCAGGGTCCTAGGGCAGGGGGAGATGGAGAAGTGAGAAGTTCCACGTGGTTGACTGGCTTAAGCTATTTAAGGAAAAGCATCATTTTTTTGAGATGTAACTCATTTACAGACGGTCCAATTCATTTATAGTCTGAAACTATTTTAAGATGAAGGCAGGTCTCTGAGCTAAGGGCTCCCCTGGCTCCCTGGGGGCAAGTTGTCTGAGAAGGAGGTGGGATTTGCAAAGCAGGAGGCTGCGATGGTGGGTTAACAGGAGTTTGCTGGCAGTTTGCACGCACTTCCTGTACTTTCTTTTATAGCTGTTACTTAAAGCAAATAGGTTCTTTATTTGTATAAACTTTATTGCAGGACATTTCCAGAAGACCTTGAATGAACGCACGGTGTTTGAGTCCATTTTAGCTGTGACCGATCTGTAAACACTTTCTGTTGCAGATAAGGCTGGAGAAATTTTCGTTCAGATTTTGGCAGGATTTTACCTAATACCAAGTAATTTAACTCCCACCAAAGACGTAGTTTTTTTTTTTTTTCAATTAACTTATCAAATCCATTTTTTCTACTGCAGTTAATGAGAATTGACTTTAAACTCTCAAAATGCTTACGCATGCATCATGGGGTTTTTTTCTGCTGATAATATGAAAATCTCATTTTATTATCAGCAGACTCTGACATAAGTAGCTGCTAATATTTTTTAATGCTGATTTTTTTAATGCGAGCAAACACTGTGATTCAGAAATAAATTATTACTGTCTATTTCTCTGTGGAAAATCCCCTCACCAAGTACAGTCATGCAGGGTGGAAGTCGCCAGTTTGGTCCTGGTTGGCTGCTCTGGGGGATGCAAGGTTTGTCTGCCTTTGAAACAAGTAAATTCTTGAACGTTATTTATGCAGCCTGAGTGATGAATATCAGACAGTAAAAATGGTCCCTGTGATGTCTGCTTGCTGATTCCAGCTTAAATCATGTTCAGGGACATCTATGTAATTTCATAAAAGCAGTGCACAATTTGTGGCTTAAAATAAATTCTTGCAAATGGAAATCGGTGCACTCGAAAGCTATTATGATTTGTAGTGATTTCAAGTATTTAGGTTTTGAAATAATCACCCATAAAACCTGCATTAACTGTGCTCCAAAAGCAATGAACTGATGAAGATGGTGCCGTTAGTAGCCTCTTCTGTCAGTATTTGAGCACCTTCTGAGTTTTACCTGCTGCCAGCAGAAATTATCATCCACAAAAATCGCAGCTGGTGATAGGGGATTGTTAAATAGATTCCAAACCTGTCTGCCGAGAAGGCGTAGGACAGTGACTTGCTAAAACCACCTGTGCTCTCGTTAAGAGCCCTAGCAGAGGTAACAACGCGAGCTCCTTTCTGCTCTCAGTGGCCTGCCTGCTCCCTCCGTTCTTGCTTTCCACCCTCTTCTGCAGGTTGCTCCAAGGGCTCGCTGATGACACCCGTCCTGAGCAGCTCCAGCCGGGCTCTACGTGAGCAATGCCACCTGTGGTTTCTATCAGGTTCCTGGGGAGAAGGCAGCAAAAGCTCAAGAGGTATTGGGAATTTATTACCTTTTCTTCTACGCTTGCCCTTGGTTACCCTTTTTGTTGCACTCTAACACAGTAATGAGCCTGAACAGTCCTCTACCAACCTGGAAAGGTACCAGCACTCTAGGGAGTCTTCAGTTTGCTGTAAATTACACTTTATTAAGGGTGTCTCTTGCCAAGATCCACAGACCCTGTGTGATTCACAGCAGTTTCTGAGGTTTTGTGGAACTGCTGTTATGAATTGGTGGCTTCGGTCTCCAGGCCTCTCAATGTGGTTGGTTTTTGAGCTAAACTACTCTCTGCAGGGGCCTTGAGTTTCTTGCCCTTTTTCATAAAAGGTGTCAGGTGCTTATGCAATTCTTCAGGGTGTGCAAATGCTGCTCTTGGTATGTAGTGGGGACTGTTGATTCTGGCAGTTGACTCAGCAGACCTTGAGCTCTCTGTGGTGTTTCTCAATCCCTTGCAGTCTGTCTGGAGCCTGGTAACTCTGCCCAGCACCTCGCAGCTGCTCTTGCAGCCACCATGGAGGGAGAGTCCCTGCATGACAGCATGGTGTGCTCTGGCTGCGGCACCTCTAGAGCAGGCTGACAGTGCCAGAAATCCTGCAGGTCACGGGTGTTTGCTTCTTCAAGAACTGTGCAGTGAAGCCCCCCTGGGTCTGCTGCAGAGCTCACTTTTCTGTCTCTTCCCTGCATCCCTGGGATGCTTGATCCCTCTAAACAGTTGCCGCATATGGGTACCTGGGGGCTTCAGCTTTATTTGCCTTGATGATCACAACTTCTGCTCTGTGACCCATCTGCTTTCATCCTGGGGACTGGTGAATGGGTTTTCTCTCTCTTCTCTTTAGGACTCCAATTCAGCATCTGTTAGCACATCTGTTCTTTCCTGTGAGGGCCTCCCTACTGCAGAGAGCTCTTGGCCAGGCCATTTCTTTGAGATGTCCCCACTCCAGTCTGTTGCAGGAGCTCCTGCCACCCAGCCCTCCCACTGGGGCTACAACACAAGAACCTTCAATGCTTTCCCCTGCATGAAGGTATGAGTGACTTTGCTCAAGCTGTTCACTGAAAACAGTAAGATGTAAAAGCAACTACTTGCAAATTACAAATCCAGGTGAAAATTCACAATGTGCCTGCATATTGAAGGTTCCAAATAGTGTAGGTTTGTGTTTGGGAAGGACAGACAATTTCTACTTCTGACAACAAGGTAAGTTGGCTTAATCGCCTTCTGGCTTCAAAAGGGTTGTTTCCTTTATTGGTCTGTGTCAATGAGATGCTGCAGAAATGGTGGCAGGCAATTCACAACTGGGACTAGAGGTAACCTGCAGGTGGAAAGGAGGACAGTGTCCATGTCCACAGCTGCTCAGCCAGGTGTTCTGCAGATCCTCCCTCTCCTGGTATTCCCGGCAAAGGGAAAATAAACAGTGGATGTCAAAACAACATGCCTGTAAGTGGGGGTTGCACAAATGCAAGGGTGGAAACATATGAGGACAACCAAAGGTCTCCCCGTCCAGCCTGGGTGAGATGTGCTGCACCTTCTAGCTCTGGTCCTGAAAGACTCTGTCCTGCTGGACAAATGGCTGCTGGAAAAAGCTTTGCTGAATTGCTCTCTGTGAAGCAGATGGCTCGGTTGTAGGGTTGCAGCACAGATCTTCCTTGTGCACAGGGCAGTAGCCCAAAGCTGAGGACTCTGTGCCCTGGCTGACACAGCGGACAGCAGACGTGCTATAGCTCTGGTGATGTTTCTTAAATCCCAGTTCCTTTTCTAGATCCTTGACAAGTGTTTGCTGTTCTCTCCCTTTAATCTGTCTCCTATTGCAAACTATTCCCCAAATTTAATAACTTAGTTGGAAGAGAATTGCTGTGATCTTGACAGAACATGCTGAGTCAATCTATTTTAACTGCAGATTTCTTTTGCAAATAATATCTCCTTTCCAATAAGGTTCAGGTGTCATCTCTGTGGACATTGGCAGGAATTTGCTTGACCATGACAGCTTTACGGAGTCTGGCAATTAAGTTGTCAAGATACATTTTCCTCTGCCAGGAAGCATTAATTGATGGCATAAGCCCTGAGAGATGGATATTGTAATCAGGATGAACAGAGGTCCTTGTAGTCGAGGCCTGTGTTAGTTCAAAGGTCTGGAGTCCTGGACACTTGGTGAAACTGAGATAAAGGACAGGGCAAGAGACACCGGGGGCGGATATCAGGGGGAAGGAATGAAAACAAGATATATGAATAGAGTTCTCTCTGGTGTCACTAGAAATTAACGTTCCTGGAAATGCTAGCATTTGGGGAGACTTTAGCTTTGCAGATGCATCCTGAAAACTACTAATATTAACAAAGCTCCTGGATATGAAAACAAATAGAATTTTCCATCAGGTAGTCCCAAAACCCATGATATTGTGGATTTGCTTTTCAAGTGATAAAGATGTTGGAGACGTCCTTCTCCTAGAAAATAAAATTGGGATGATTTGACACAAGCTCACTCTGTTTAAATTATGTAAAAAATAGATCTGCAAGTAAGGATTTTGATTACCAAGTACAGAATTTGAAAGATTAAAAGTTAGTGAGAAATTTCGTAACCTTAGGTCCCCAATTGAGCAGACTGGGACCAATCCAAAGAATGGCCAAAACTCTCCTTCAATAAAGAACAAAAAAGGTGTTCAGGACAATCCAAGTTCCGTTACCTTACCAGTGGGCAAACCTTCAGGAGAAATTTGAAGAAAACTGAAGATAAAAAGTGCAAAGGGATAATTCATGCATTTAATTTTCAGGAAGGAAATTGTGCATGGGCTAATGTCAATCTTTGCAATGTTGGCTGACTTCCTAGGTAAAGGAAATAGAGTACATCTAGTCTATGCAGACATCAAAAGCATTTGGCCTGCTGCCCTGTGGGATAGTGTCACTTGGGCTTGGTAAGGTGGGTCAGGGAACTGGCCCTGGGGAAGGAGATAGCAGGTAAGCAGAGAGTACCACGGGAGTTAGCATTGAACAGCAAAAAAAGAAGGATTTTAGCACCAAACTTAACATTCTTTGCTCCTTGCTGTAGTACAGAAAAAATGGGCACACGGAGCAGAGCACTGCTGAGTTTTTTAAAATGGGAGAAGAGCGGGATTTCTCCTGCAGAGCTCAGGGTGACCTTCTGGGCTGAAATTGCCTGGGCTCAAATCAGGATGAAATAACACCAGTGAAGAGTATAAAATCATGCTGTAAGATTAAATAATGAGGTTTTTGGTTATCAGCTGGCAGCTCAGTTGAAAACTATAGAGGAGGAGAAAGACCTAATTGCCTTTAGCCAGTCTCAGGGTAGACGTGTGCCCGCAAAATGCCACGGCCATGCGAGGGGCAGCCTAGGGTTGGGACACATCCCTCTGGGAGGAGAAGGGTCCTGGCACACTCCCCACTCCCCTCGAGTAACACAAAAGGCCCCTTCCTGGCATACACGCCTGTGTCAATCATTAGCTAGACATCTAGAGCTGTGTAAATACATTTTTGGCTTTGAATGTTGATGACAGACTGGGAGCGTGACCTAATAAGGTGGGACCACTTGGTATCATGGTGTGCTATATATTCCTGCTCCTACCTGCGATCTTCCTCTCCCTCACAGAGAGCTAGCAGGCTGCACTGGAGTAGTCCTTCTATCTGCCATGAAGATAACAGGGCTTTTCGTGAAGGCTGCTCTAGCCCTTTGCTGCTCCTTAGGTGAGTATGTCGTGGGATATTGCAGAGATCTATGTATCAGAACTGAATTTTCATTTTAATAAAAGTATTTGGGTCTTGTAATGTGGAGAAGAGCCTTATTCCATGAAGAGATATTCTATTGAGAGAGTATAGCCAAAAATTAGACCTCAAGACTGAGGTTTCAGTCAACCTCATGCTGGCATTTGTTTTCATCTTCTTGGTTTGTAAGAGCAAACTGCTGAAGGAGCAGGAGTTAAAAAGTAAAACTGTTAGAAATGGTGGCATTATCCATGTGAGCAATATAAATGCAAGCTTTAATCTGTAGATATGCTCTGTAAGTTTACTATGCTGTCCCTGGTAACTGAGAAGGACATATTTGGGGATGGGCAGAGCCAGTGGTCCACAGTCATCTTAGACATGCATGTCAAATATAAAGTCTCTTAGAAGAAATTAAAGTGTAAGAGTACTGAATTGGAAGTACCTGTATCCCTTCCCTGCAACATCTTAGGGATGGATTAATTTATCTGCTCTCCCCTGTTTTATCTCCCCTCAAAAGTGCAATGAAATTTTATTTAGTAACACTTAATACTGGCCTAATGTAAAACTCCACATTTTCCAAAACCAAAAGAAACTAGTCAATGACAGCTACTGAATTTAACAATTTCATGAAAAGATGTGTATATACCTTCTCTGCATATCAGTAGTTTGATTATTTTTTTTTGCCTCCATTTTTTTCTTTCAGGTATTGCCTTTGGAGTTGAGGTGAGCTACAGATCTATTTATTCTGTTCTATTCCAGGTTTCTGGTAAAGTAGAAACAGTATGTAATTACCTGCTGAGCAAGTGGATTAAATCTAACGAAAGCTTGGCTGTTCAAATAATATTTTTCCAGTGTGTGATTGAATGATACTGCTAATGCCACAAGAAAGTAAAAGATCCCCCATTTTTTACAATATTTTCAGTTCATTAAATAAAACGAAGAAAGCAAGAAGTCATTTTGTAATCCTATTTTATTAACTTTTAGATGTAATTTGGTTACTCCAAGCCAAAGGCAGTAGGTTATCTCCTTCTGAGGAACACTATCTTAAGATTACATGCTTTGAAAGCATCAAAGGCTGCGATTCTGGTAATTTTTTCCTGTACTGTAAGACCTGCAGAAGTGTGTTCCTTGCATAGGCTTTCTATACCTACATCATAGAGAGGAAAACAGCAGGGTCTGCGTGATGGGATTGTCTGCAGGTTCTTCCCACGCAGTTACAAGACTCCTGTAACTCACCAGAGACTGCAGCATGATTTGAAGAGATCAGATTTTGAGCTGAGGGGCTCCGGCGTACAGCTGGGCTCCCAATTACCAGCTGCCTTCATTAGGCAAGGTCTCACCCACAGCAGTCCTTCCTCCATGCTGTACCTCTCCCAGACCCTGGTAGGGAAGCATAATCAGAACCGTGTGTAGAGAAGATTCGCTTCTCCTGCCTGCCTGAGCAGATTCAAAATAATACTTCCAATTTATCTCCTGGCAGGAGCTGCAGGCACTGTGGCTGCAGTGGTGGGAGGCTGCACGGGGTTTCTTCCCGTGTGATGGAGCCAATGTTGGGTCTGATTTTGTGCTGCTTTCACAGGTTGATTGCAGCCTCTACTCCAGCGGCATCAGCAAGGGTGGGACGGCCTGGGTAGCTTGTCCGAGGAACCTGAAGCCAGTCTGCGGCACCGACGGCAACACGTACAGCAACGAGTGTGGGATCTGCCTCCACAACACGTGAGTATTGTTGGAAACCCAGCAGAAGCTGCTGGGCAAGGGGCTCCAGGTAAGGGTGGCAGCTTCATCCCCCAAAGATGGACAGGGCAGAGGAGCACATGAGTTAGCAGCTGGGTGCCAGCGCTGCCAGCCTTGAGGTGGTGCTGCTCTCTGCAATCCCTGACGCTGGTCTGCTTCCCTTTAGGGAACACAGGTCCAGTGTGGAGAAGGCACATGATGGAGAATGCGATCCAAAACCTATTACGGTAAGACAAAGTCCATGGAAGGCTTCAGCTGGTTGTAAAAGGGGACAGTTCAAACACTACACAAGAAGAAAACAGAACATGCACAGCACAAATGGAATTAAAATCTGATGATAACTAAAGCTGAAAGGATTTTTGATAGGCTACCTGGTACCGTGTCTCTGTGCTTTTTAATTAAAATCTAGCCTCTATAATTGGCAATTAAATGAAGAAGTCACATTGGCTGAAGAATGGATCTCACCACCTGGGTAGCTCCAATGGCATCTTGTGAAGGACTTCACAAAATCCAAATCACAGTCCTTCTTGTTAGTCTATTTTCTTCATCAGGAGAGAATTTCCAGAGAACTGACTCTGGCTTCCATTTTTGATAGTGGGATTAGTTTGGTGCTGGATTTGTCCCCAAAGGCTGGAGGACAGTAAGCAGAATATGCAGTAGTGTTGTATCTTTATATTGAAAACGTGTTGTGGTGGCTTTTTGGTAATTTGTTTGTTTTTCCTCTATTCCTGCTATTTTTACAGATCGATTGCAGTATGTACCACAAAGCTGAAAAAGATGGTCATGTCATGGTAGCCTGCCCAAGGATGTTGAAACCAGTCTGTGGCTCAGATAGCTTCACTTATGACAATGAATGTGGGATCTGTGCCTATAATGCGTAAGTCTTGTGCATAGAACATCCTTCTGGATAATTAGTGATAGTTAAGGCCCTCAGAAGCACTTCTGTAAAAGATCTTCCTTAGGTCAGATGTCTCTGTAGGTCACTTTGGAGTTGGTTGCTTGTAATTCTCTAGCCAACCTGAGTTTTCTTCCCCATTTTCTGTTTGTGCCTGTGAGAGCAATCACAAAAGAACCAGAGGACAACCCACAGTAGAGCTATGAAAAAATCAAAGTGTTACTTGTAACATCTAATTACTCCTAACACTTAACTCCCATGTGTTATGGAAATACTATGCATCTCCTGCTACCACCCATGGGGTGCGTTCAAGCAAGTCAAGCAGTTGTAGTGTCCCACAAAGCAGGTGGAACCTTGTTTTCTTGTCCCAGTGTCTAGTCTGTAATGGGAAAAGTTATTCCCAAGGCTTCTAACCAAGGCATTTCTTTCTTTCAGAGAACATCACACCAATGTCAGCAAAATACATGATGGAGAATGCAGGCAGATCGTCACTGTAAGTGCAGTAGAAGTCAGAAATCCATCTGTTAGGGCTATTAATAGAGAGAATCCCAAGAACCCCACAAATTTCCCTAGGAAACTGCAAGAGGACTGTATGACAAGGCTTACAAGGGTCCAGGTCCATGCTTGCCTTTCTGCATAATGAGGGTGGACTTTGCATCCTCCCTGCTCCAAAGAGAGGGTCACACCATGCGTAGCACACCAAAATGACAAAGGAGAAAGGAGATGAATATGAAAAGAGAAGCTCCAGAACTCATTCCCCTACGTACTAAGCTGGTTTTGTGCCCAATGGGATGCCCAAGATTTCATCTGCCAAAGTGTTGTGCTGGCTGGCAGTTTTCTCTTGGGAGAACGCAAAGATTTCCACCCTTTGCATCAGGGATTCAAAACTCCTGTGCCGGATGGTTTCACAGACATAGTGAGACCCATAAGAGAATGAGGCCATACCATAAACTATGCTCTAGAAATATGTATTATTGTACAGTGCCAACAATCTAGTGCCTCAGGAAGAGAAGCTTCTATGTTTCAGCACCAAAAGTCTAGTCCATTTTCAGACTCACAAATAACCATTTTTTCTTTCCTCTTTCAAACCCTGTGCTTGACTACAGGGAATCTGAAGTAATAAGTAATCACAGAGCTGGAGAAGTGAGGAAGAAACCGACACAAACCAATCCAGCGTTAGTCAGATTTCCAGCTGGCGAATATATTTCCCACTAAATTTAATTTTTTATTTTTTTTTTTTAAGTGAGAATGGGCTCAAAATATTAAATCTGTTCTTCTGCCTGAAGCATCCCGTCTCCAAAGTAGTTCTTTCTCTTGACTCCTAGAAAACTGGGATAATGTTCAGAAAGTTCATTTCTGATTGAAGATTTAGCTTCAGTCTATCAGGGCTTTGTCCTGTTGCAGAAACAAGGGAGGCCTGGATACAGAAGGAAAAGGTTTTGCATCAACTTTTCTTGCATAAAGAGGGCTCCACCAGAGCTGATTCTCCTTATTTTGGCAGCTTGACTGCAATAGGTACCCAACAACAACTGCTAAGGATGGCAAAGTATTAGTATCCTGCCCGAGGACCCTGAATCCAGTTTGCGGCACAGACGGCAATACGTATGACAACGAATGCGGCATCTGTGCCCACAACGGGTAAGTGCCATGGGTAGAGCACGCCTTTGAAGTAGCCAACTATGCTTTGCAGTCCCAACAACTATCCTTCTGCATTTCTGCTTATTCCTCTTTCTTCAAGTCTCTTAGCAACTGGATTAGTTTTGGATTTGCCTTGAGTTTCCTTCTGATACCTTCTTTGTGCTCATGAGGGGAAGCCTTGAAGAGTTAGATAGCAGCTCCTTGAATTAGCCTGTGGGCTGGGCAGTGACTGAGCAGAGGAAGGAATAATTCAGAATATTGCTTTAAAATGCATGTTATGAGAGTGTGTGATAAGCTTACTAATGAGTAAAGTAATGTAGCTATTCTGATATACTCTTACGGAGTCTGAAGCTGTGGTTTGCCTCATTTTGCATGTGACTGTGACCATGAGGTTAAGCATTTAGTTCCTCAACTTTATTGTTTCCCTCTTTCAGAGAACACGGGACCCATGTTAGCAAAAAGCATAATGGAAAATGCAGGCAGGAGACTTCTGAGGTAAGTATGCAATATAAGGCATATTTTTTCCCCTTAGCTGTATCAACTAAAAAGTTCCCCAAGGCTACATCTTCTCTGAAAATGAGCTGGCCTGAAGCCTGGCTTTCTCCACAAATGTATTACGTTCTGTCAGCCTCTTGTGTTGAGGATGCCTCCAAATCCCACCCATCCCGAGGCAGGTGTCCTCTGGGCCCTCCTTGCCTGCACAGCACTGGCAGAAGGGCTGCATGGGAGCTAGGCACAGAGTTTTCTTTACGAAGTCGTACCTACAGCAGCCTTTGGGGTGGGGACAAATTCTGGTATAAGGTTCACACCAGAAGTTTTGATCTGAGAGTATCAGCCGAGAAGTCCCAGAGCTGGTATCCAGGACATGCCAACACAAAAATCTGGAAATCGGTCAGTTTGGGGTTAGATCTTCCTTTGAAGATGCTCTTCAAAGACATTGTCAGCAAAGTACAAATTTCTTCACTATTTCGGTTTTCATTTATAGCTATACAGCAGAATGAAAAAGGGAATATGTTTTTCTCTTTGTTTTTGTTTTGTTTTTTTTTTTCTTTTTTGGCATACTTTGCAGTCAGGGTTAATGGAGCTACTTACCCTAGTGATTTCACATCTCACAAACTGTGCAGTGCTGTGTTGCTCCCTTTGTGCACGGGAGGATTCATGCAGAACGGCCTCAGCCTGGTTTTGAGAGAGCTGAGACGTGGCATTAGCGTTGTCTCAGCATCCCAGCATAAGAGACAGGGCAGGTGGTTACATTGGGGATTTTCTCAGAGAGCAAGGGCTTCCCTAAGTTTGATGCTCCTGCTCTTTGTAGATCAATTGCAGTCAATACCCATCAAGAATGACTACAGGTGGGAAAGCCCTGGTACGCTGTCCAAGGATCCTGCTTCCAGTCTGTGGCACGGACGGATTTACTTATGACAACGAATGTGGCATCTGTGCCCATAACGCGTAAGTACTGTACATAGGACTCTCTTTTTAGAGTGATGAGCCACAGTTAACCCTCCAGACAGCTTTTCTTTTGATACCAACATATCTGTACGTCACCATTTCTCTCTTTCAACTCCTCAAGCCCCTGTCACCTTGATTTTGTTCCCCGACACTCTGTTTGTGCTCCTGGGGGAACTGTGGAAGAACCAGCTCAGTCTGAGCACATAATGGAGGGGGTATTTGGGCAGAGGAAAGCATGGATGGGGCAGCTGCATAGCACAGAGTGAGGAGACGTGACAGGTCTGTTTAGGATGATGCTTGCTAATGACCAGGAAAATATGGTTCATTAGGCAATCAGATGCCTCCTTTGTCATATATATTGGCTATGAGTTTGATTTGCTTTCTGTGGCTCCTGGGTGTCACAGAGAGCTTACAAGCTAAGCCCTAACACCAGCATCTCCCTTTCAGAGAACATGGGACACATGTTCAGAAGAGCCATGAGGGAAGATGCAAGGAGGAGAGCACCGCTGTAAATGTAAGTAGCTCTAAAGCAACCACCACCTACTCCCTCTCCAGCCTCCAGCAAGAGTCTGGCTGGGCTCAGAGCACCCACTGTGCTCCTGGGTGCACAGGGGGGTGATGCACAGGGCTCTGGTGCTCTGTTTTTTCCCTTGCTGCTCTCAGCAACTGCTGCCAGTGTGCAGTATGTGAGGGCAAGAGAGAGCGAGGATATGCTGGGACTTCAGAAACAAAATGTCCCAGCACTGCAGATCTCTGAGCAGAAATTATCAGAAGCAGCCCAAAACCATACAGCCCATTTTAGCACAGTAGGAGAGGAAGACAGAAGGATCTGTCTATGTCCATGTATTCATTTAGTGTGAGGATTTCCATTGCAGTAGACAGGCAGGTTAAAAAATCTTCATGCTCTGGTCAGCCAGGAATAATCTGGTCCCAGATAGGCCTACAAAAATAGCTTTATTATCCTGCACAGTAACAGTATGTGCTGATAATATCTCAGCCCGTTTATTCTGCTTATGCAGAGCAGCTCTAAAGCACCAAAAATAACTTCATGCATGCTGAGGGACTGCGATATATTTTCTATAGTAAGGACACACTTCTAAAATGCCAGCTTTGTTTTAATTTGCTCTTGGACGATGTGGAAAATACGGGTAATAAGAGCCACTGCACTGGGGAAACTGCAAAATGACAGTGAAGTGTCAGTGATGCTTAGCTAGTGTAGACTGACTTCCAATAGGTGTTTGTCTATTTAGCCTCAAATATTTAAACTGTTAGGTTTTAAACATTGTAAATATTCTTGCAATGGAAACTGCTGAGACAGTTAACTAAATCTGAGGTTTTGTCTCAGCTTTTTCAGAAGAGCAGCAAGAACTATGTCAAGCTGGACTTAATGTCAAACACTTTAAATCAGTTTCCTTGGGTTAAATGCTTGTTTTAAACTTGCATATCTGCTGCTCTGGGGAAATCATCTTTTTGTCCAGCTGCTCCTTTCTTCCCTCTGTTAGCAGACAACACCAAACCCAACTACAATTACTAAATTAATTTCTAATGGAAGACTAAACTTAAAAACCCTCTGATTTTCCTCTGACAGAAGCTTTTACAGTCTGGAGGATCAGAGTGGACAGACTGCAGATGAGGCACTTCCATCCCCCAGCAGCTGACCCAGCACTGTTATTTTATCTCCCCAGGTTGACTGCAGCACGTACGTGAGCAATACCAAAACGGGTGAAACTGTCGCAGCCTGCCCCTTCATCCTGCGCGAGATCTGTGGGACAGACGGTGTCACCTACAGCAACGACTGTGCTCTGTGTGCCCATAACATGTAAGCCCTGGAGGTCGCCCCCTAAGAGCTCAACACACTTACTTGTGGAGCAGTTTTAACCCTGCTTTCTCTTCCAGCGAATTTGGAACCAGTGTTGCCAAGAAACATGATGGAAGGTGCATAGAAGTTCCCCAAGTAAGTGAAACCTAGAGAAAAATAAGAGTTTGAGCGGGTGCTGATTGCATAACCTGAATAAACTGGTGAGGTTTGTTGGTGTAGCCTCCCCTGAGGGTCACAGCTAGTGCTATCCTTCCTTCTGCGGCTGAATATCACCCTCCTGGCAGCAGGAGAACATTGTGTTCTTCCTGCACGCAGTCAAGAAGAGACAGAGGAGAGGGCAGGTGCGGAACGAGTTATGAGACAGGTAGCATAAATGATTTAAGGATTTCAAGAAGAAATCTTTTTCCCACAGCAGTCTGTCATAGAAGCCAGAGGAACTGAGCAGTCTGTTTTGGCAATATGGGAAGGGGACACAGAGGACCCAGGGTATCCGGTGCCTTCTGGATGTTTGCATTTTACAAAAGGGTGTTCTGCAAAGATTAGAAAATTGCCTGTGTTTTGAATGCTGATACCTAATGTATCAGGGAATTCAAACCCCTCTCTGTTCTGGTGTTTTTTGGTTTGTGGTTTTTGTTGTTTTTTTTTTTTTTTTTTTACTAAATGCAATGTAATCTAATGTATACCAACAATGAATCTTGTAAAAATACCAGATTAACTGTATTTGGCCAGCTCTAAACTATTTACTCTCACTGGGGAATAGAAGAACAAAGCCATCTCATTAGCATGTGTTTGAAAGAGTCAACGTCCCGAGTCAGATATTTCATTTCTATACAAACAAACTATGAAATGTCACTCCTTTGTTTCCTGAGTACGCTCTGTGCTCACACCGGGTGAGATACATAAATCAGGGAGGAAGAGCTTGCGCTGGAGAAACTGGGAGTGCTAAAACACAAGGCCAGCTCTTCAACCGGTGTAAATCAGCCTCAACTGCTGTCAGTCCTGCTGGCAGATTTCAACACTGGGAGCCATCCCATTGCAACAAAAGGCCTGTCAGCACATGGCCCCTCCGTTCTTGTGGGCTGTGGAAAAACTCCTTGGTCACAGTCGGCTCTCTTGCAGGAAGTGCATAAATCATGCCATTTTGATTTGCAGGTTATCTTTGAGCTGTGTTTGGTAATAACCTGGTAGGCTCAGCAAGGTATAGGGGCATCATGATAAATATGAAGTTGAATGAGTCATGTCTACCTTCAAGCCTTGATTCAGCTTTCTCCAGCAGAAGGCTATGGGAGGAAATTGCTAGTTTTCCATGAAGAATGAGTTAATAATATAACCATAATTCGTCCTATGGCAGATCCTAAAAGGCAGAGGCATAAGCCGGGGGGGTTGTGTCTGGGTGCCCTTGCACAGAGCAGAGCCTGTGCTGGAGCTTTTGCCATCTTTGCTCTCCAGCTCGACTGCAGCCAGTACAAAACTTCAACACAGAAGGATGGCAAAGAGCTGATGGTCTGCACGATGATCTATGATCCCGTCTGTGGTACTGATGGTGTCACTTACGCCAGCGAGTGCACACTGTGTGCCCACAACCTGTAAGTACTTGTCCTTCTGCCTGGCGGATTCGCAGTGGTGGTGGTTTGATCTGTGAATGCCAAGTAATACGCAAGGGCACTCTCTGGAACCCTGTCCTGGGTGGGTCCTGTCTGTCTACCCCCATTTTCCTGCTTGACCTGGTTGGTGTTTGACCTGGGCATTCAACTCCAGAGCCCCACAAAGCGGGATGCATAAACTGGGCAGAGCATTGTCCCAAAAGACATGCGTCTGGTCCAAAAAAGCAATTTCTTGTTAGTGCTGTGCAGGTGATGCTAAGCTAGTTTATCTGAAAATCTCCTGTGCATTACATGGGAGACAGGTTTGTTCTGGCACTGTGGTTGTAAAAGGGAAGGTTGTGACTAATGATGGTTTCTCCATCCTCCAGGGAGCATCGGGCCAATCTTGGCAAGAGGAAGAACGGACGCTGTGAAGAGGACATTACAAAGGTAAGTGGGAAAGGCTGGGAACAAAGATTGAGGTCTGGTGTCTGTCCCGCTCATGAGGGACTGTCCTCTGCTCTGGGTTACAAACTGTGGGAGTGGTGGTGTACGGATCTGAGAAGATCCCTTGGGAATTTCACACTGGTCATGAAACAACCAACAACCAACTACTGCTCTGTAACAGCGCAGAAAAAGTTGTGGCAGTGAGCAGAAAGAGTGCAAGATCACATCTGCCACCAGGAGGAAACTTTGAGTTGGTTACTCTGATGATGTTATGGCAGTTTCATTTCTCAGTGAGGTGTCATTCCTTATGCTGGGGGGCCACAGTTTGTGCTCAGGCAGGGACACTCATGTCTATCTTCTGCGTGCAGGAGCATTGCAAGACCTTCAAAGAAGTCTCTTCTATCTGCACCATGGAATATGTGGCCCACTGTGGTTCTGATGGCAAAACATATAGCAACAGATGTGTTTTCTGCAACGCCTATCTGTACGTACAAGAGTAAACCCCTTCCTTTCATAATCAATTCCTGTACCTACT
Source organism: Pedionomus torquatus (assembly GCA_013398155.1). NCBI lineage: Eukaryota > Metazoa > Chordata > Aves > Charadriiformes > Pedionomidae > Pedionomus > Pedionomus torquatus. The sequence continues at coordinate 76,751 of VZRU01017585.1, read as the reverse complement.
ATAAATGCAGGGCTGTTTTCGTAATTTTTTTTAACTAACTGCTTATGGGCATATACTGGGCATCTCTGGTGCACCTTGACTTGGTCAAGGAGACTGGTGGGTTTTGCGTTTTAAGGGAAAATGCAAAGGGCCCATTTCTGTGATTTGTATGTGGCCTCCTCTTTGTTAACTTCCAAGATATTTTACTAATTTTTACATATTCTGCCCTACAAGCTCATCAAAGCATGTGGAAAGTACTTCACCAAACAAAATGGGTTGTATCAAATGTGTGAAACCTTTCATCTTTCCTTTAGTGATAATAATGGAAGGGATCCTTTGGTCTTTTGAAATTGTTCTTTTTCTCCAGTCAGCACTAATCTAACACACTTGGGCCAGTGAAGTGAGGAACAGGGCTTCAGCATTGAATATGCTCTGTGTTTAATCCTTCTCTCTCCTTTTCTCACCAGGCAAAGCAATAGGACTCTCAACCTCATGAGTATGACTGCATGCTAAGTCTGTGCTGGAGTCCAGCCCAGGAAGACAAGCTCCCTTGCACGTGACTTTCCATGGGCTGATCTTCCCTAGAAACTTCCCTTCAGTTTGTCTTGTTTCCTTAGCTCCTGAAACACTTGTTCAATAAACTCACTTGGCAACATTTCTTTGTCTTAATGCCATGTCTCATCCCTTATGCCGCTTCTCCCTGACATGGTACTTGTAGAGGTGCATATGTATTTTCCTAGTGATATTTTGCTCTACCAAACAATGTGGGTACATCTTTTCCTGCTGTGTGTCAGCGCTACCCCTGCTCTGACAAGGGCCTGGCCTCCTCTTGGAGCTCCCAGCCACTTCCTTACTACTCGGAGTCTCCTTGCCCGTATTAGTGGCATCTAACAATATCTCTGTATGAACCGATGGCAGACTCCATCCTTATAGTCAGCACAAGGAGGCATTCACTTCAAGAGTATGGACCACCCCCTCTGTGGGGCAATGTCTAGGATGCGGGTAGTGGTTTGCTCTCAAGAAGAGCATTTTCTTGCTGGGAGTTAGAAAGGGAAACTGGTTTTCTAGCCAAAAGGTGCTCCTGTCCTGGTTCCCACTTCGTGTGCAGCAAGTCCCATGGAGGAAGAGGTAGCAGCTCCTGTCAGGAAAGGTGATCCCAGTCCGTTTCCACTGGACTTGTCCTCAGTGTCAAGTGCTGTTATAGGATATAACCTACAGAAGGCAATGTTGAGCTCCCTTCAGGGTCACAGGCAGCAGACGTGTTGGCTCCTAAAATCTCCTGATTTATTAATGCAGCCCAGTATCGCCAGGACTGGTGAGAAGTTACTCCTGGGTTTGGGAGACAGCCCTGATATATCATTGCAGCTGCCCACCTTCTAAAGCCATTTTGGAAGAAAAAGGATGCAAGGGCTCACTTGTCACCAGTCTTAACTCAATACGTAACAAGTCACAGGAAAGCAGTTCTGCATGATAGTCACGCTTTGCTTACTTTTTTGAGGCCAAAGAGCTCAGGATCTGGTGATACATTTGCTGTCATTTTGTGTCCATGTGGCGGGGAGCTTGGGAGGCCAGGGGCAACATCCCTCGGTCATGTAGCTATAGGCACTACCACTAGCTCCACACCAGGTCATCAAAGCTATTGCAAGTCTAATGTTTCGGGGTTAAAGGATTTATTCTGGACTCCAGCTAGGGCCTCCCTGATTCAATGTCCCATTGTAGTTCACCAGAGAATAACACAATTATTTGGATCAGTTTGGAAAGTCACTCTTTGAATTGTCGGGCTAGAAGAATAGGCTGAAGGCAAATGTTGCTGACTTGGAGATCCTGTGGGTATTGTACCAGGGAATGAGGCCGTAGTACCTCCGTGCCATTAGTGTCCATGGCTGGCATGTACTTTTCAAGACGATTTGTAACTAACAATGGCTTATTGTACTTTTCCTGGGTCTGTGTCCTAATGTAAACGTTCCTTTGGTTTATATAACCTTTTTGCCCTTTTCTGTTAAGGTGTTTTTGGAGAACATGCTGCTTTAGTCTTGTTTAAATGTTACTTGGGTATCCTCGGGGATAAGACCTGAATAATTTATATATTTTCTTGTGGACTTTGGCAGACTTTCACTCGTACTTAGCTCTGGCCACTGGCTTTTGCAAGTCTTTGCAGTAAAGCTCTCAGCATCCAACTGAATGGCATTAGCTGGGCACAGCCATGCCAGAGCCTCCTCTGTAAAGCTCGTTGTCTGGTGACACCGAAGGCAAAGTTGAAGTCAAGGAGGCACAAAGTTGAGATTAAGTCAGAGCAATCAAGAAAAGAAGTCAAAGTGGCCATTAGACAGACATTTCCATGCGGTACTCACCAGTAGGTTTCATGTAAAAGTACATAATGGAATAAATCACTAAAACTGGGCCAGAAAATTGGAAAAGCCTGACACTGTTTAAATATCCCCCAGGCTCAGGGGGTGTTTTATGAAGCAATATAGCTCTATAAAAGTAGGGCAGCCGCCTTCTCAGGGACAGAGCTGTTTTCTGTGCCTCTAAGTTGTTTTTCAGTTCTTCCAGGGTTTCTTACTGAGTGTGTGTTAATTGGATGATTTATTTCTGCTTTGTGATGATGAGGAAGCCATGGTCAAGAAAAGACAAGCACATTCAAGAGGACTCATTGAATTTTTGTGGCTTAGGAGAAAGGTAGAACAATAGCAGGTTTAAAGTGTCACTAAGAAATTTGAGAGGTGGTTTTAAGATACGGGTGATGGAGCTGGCTGCCTGCTTGGCTATAGATAAAGGAATGTCTGGATAGATGGATTGAGGTTCCTGTGCTGGGGAACAGCAAGAGATCATCTCCTGAGCTCGGTGTTTGCCAGACTGCAAATACATTCAGTAACTGTCTCCAGTGTGAGGGTGACAGACGCTTTGGTGCTGCTCAGCTGCTGCTCCATCCCTTCGCTGGTGTAAAAATGCTGCACAGCACCAAGGCTGACTCTTACTCACCTTGGACAAAAGCCCAAGCAGCATCAAAACGGTCAGGTTACTCTGAAAAAACATTCAACTGTCATGCTGGGAGAGACTGATTTTTAACTTGGAAAAAGATACTAAAATGATAAGATGCAAGCATGGATTTAGTCCTGCTTCTGTGGAATTTTATTTTTGTTCTCTTGCTGTGAACAGAGATAGTTGCAGGTACAGCCTCATATCCTCAGGCAAGGATGCAGTGAAGGAAAAACTGTCTCTCCAGTGCCTGCTATGGCTGCAGCATCAGGCATCTGAACTTCACTGCTGAAGCGCAGCTGGTCCAGCTCCACTCGCTGCCGAGCAGCTGCTGCTGCTGCCCTCGGGCTCTGGAGAGCAGGGACCCAGCTCCTCAGCTGCAATAGGGGCTGACGAATTTCAATGTGTTTCACACCGATGACGGTCCAGCCTCAGGATCTGTGACTTGTAAATGCACCAGTACATATTACAGAGGCAATATTTTAAAAATATAAACATCTTCTTTCCTTCCTTGTTTGTCTAAATTATAGCCTTATCAATGTTTTCTGAGTCTACAGTCATTTTTCTTACAAGACAAACAGAAGGAGGAAGACTGAGGTGAATCATTTAATTCTTGATTTATAACTGGGATTTAGAAAACAAGCTTTTCATATGGAGCCAAAAGTTTGTTTTTTCACCATTTATCAGCACTCACCCGTCTGTGACTTGGGAAAATAAACAACCAAACTAAGCAACCCCACAATTTTTCCTTGATAGTGTCTTTATCTAAACTTTATTCAAACACTTTAAAAAAAAAATAAAAAAAAATCGAAACCTTTCAAAATTATGTCTGTTGATAATTTGGCTTGTATTAACTTTTCTTCACGTTTGCTAGAGAGGCATGTGAATGGGCCTAGAACTCTCTGTTACTCTCGAGAGGTACTTGAGCATGACAAGGCTCATCCTACTGATTTTCAAACCTGCTCTCTTTCCAGAGGAATAAATGTTTAAATAATTTTTTAACCACTTCTATAAGTATATATTCTTTAAAAAAAAAAAAAAAGAAGAAATCCAGAAATGAGTATACAAACTCATTGTATCAGTCGTGCAGGTTTATTTAACTTGCTGTTAGCCAAGAAAGGGAACTGAAAAAATTTTCCTCAGACTTCTATATTTAAAGAAATAAAATCCTGGTATCCACCCGTTCATCCGTTCACACTTGGAAATGTTCACTCTCTTGTTGTAATTCAATGTTTGGTACAATTTTATTTGGTTCTTTGCCATGCTCTGGGCTCTGGTTGTGTGCTCTCCTCTGATCAGCCAGTAGATATAAAAAAATCAGATATCAGTGGAAGGGAGCCTGTCTCCAGCTGGCAAACATCCACTCAGCCTAGGAGGGTTTTCCAGAATTTTACCAGCTGAGGTGCAGCCCCATAAATTTAAACCTACTGTGAATTTGCAGACAAAAAGCATTCAGATAGTGTGTTGCTTCCTGCCTATTTTTCACTCAGAGAAGCAAAATGTTAATTTCATTCAAAGCCCATGAAGAATAAGGAATGTTTGGAAATTTATTGCTTTAAACTATTTTTTTCTCTGTTCTCTTATAGCTTAGCTGTAGCACGTGCCCTGGGGGCATCACTGAGGATGGGCAGTCATGGCCAGGGAGTCATGGCCCCCTGGCCAAACGCCGTGGCAGATCTGTGGCACAGATGGTTTCACTTACACCAATGAATGTGGGATCTGTGCCTGTAATGTGTCAGTCCGATGGAAAGAGCATGCTTTCCGAATGACAGTCCCCTGGCCCTCTCCCTGCGCTTTTCCAGTTTATCCTCCTTTTCTTCATCTCCACTTGCTGTTTGTGCTGGGGGATAAATCATGAAGATTTAGCAGAGAAAAGAGCTGAAAAAAATAGCCAGAATGGAAATCCAAATGGTGCAGCATATTTAGATGGCCTGGGTTTGATGACTGATAGGATTATAATAGTCAGAGACAGTAAAACGACTTCACTGTCGGTCGTTAACTCAGATGAACTCCCCTTCACTTGTATCTGGGAGTATTTGTATTTGAGAGTTTTATTTACATGCCCAGCACCCGTCTCCCTTTGGGAAAATTGTCCTACTGAGTTTCTAATGGCAGACTTTCCCTTCTTCAGACAATGTGGGACACCCAGGGACTTGTGAACAGCAGTCAACCCAGTGACTAAGAAAGAAGGCAAACCAAGAGGCAGCCTGAACTCCCATTGCTCTCGGTGGCAACATCCCAAACAGCGTCAGCCGAATGCTGAGCAGGCAGCGTATGATTGGATGTAAGTGATGCATATACCTTCTGTTGACATTTTCTCTGGCAGTGGTTTAACGCTAGCTTTCTAATATTACTATTCTCCACAGGCTGCTTTCAAATGTATGAAGAGAAGGATGGGAGACTGATGCAAAATATGAGACAAATGGCAGAAATAGTTCTTTGCTATGCAAGCACACACAAACAACCTTCACTGACAGCACCAGGAAAGTGCAGTATATTCTGTTTCAAGACTAGAAATAGAGACACACTAAATTTTTGCAGCCATCAGTGCATCCAGTTCTCCCAAGACAAGAATTTTTGTCTTGCTGCAAATGGGACATAGTGCCTGAGCCAGGGGATGTAGGGGGCCATATAATCACATACAACATAGCAGTTATCATGTATACTAAACATTTTAAATGAATAATGGTATTACTTTGCTAGTGCAATAGTTTAGAGATGGTAGAGGTCCTGCTCTCTACCTCAATCTCTGTGACAAAGCAAAATCCTGTAATTCAGCACCCTGCTCCTTTCTCTCTGCACCAACGGTGCTTCGTCCATGTCCAGCTGCAAAGAATCAGCCAGTGGTCTTGTTAAAGCTCAACTCTGCAGAATAAGTGAAATTGTTGCCCCTTCTTTTGATGTTAATGAAGGAAGAAGTGTTCAGTGGTTATGATGTTAATAGTCCTTCAGCTGTAAAAACCCTTTCTGTCCAGTTCCTCTTATTCCAACCAAGTGTTCAACCACGATGCATCCTGTGTCTCATCCTATTCTCTCTCTTTCCCATGAGGGACAGCGAGGGATTTTCATTCTTAACCTATTGCACCCTACCCCTCAGAAAGAAAATCCATTGTTACTGCTTTATTTACAAGATCTTGCTTAAAAAACAAACCATCATTTATCCCAAACCCCACACGTTTCTGGTTTTCTTCCCATAAATGAAAGCAATGACCTTAATTTCTCTTTTCCAAGCATTGTTTCTTGTATGAATTTTTGCTAGTTTGTTGGCTGAAAAGGTGGAATCTGGGAGCATGTTTTTGTTTGATGCTTTACAAACTCCTGCATTGCCTCGTCCTGTGGTTTCACATGGAAAGAAAACATTGAGGATGTGGTACACTGATGTTTCTTGGGGCAGTTAATAGGGAGAGCGATGCCTCCAGGTTACTGTGGCAGTGATGGACTGTTGTCTCCAGGAACAGATGCTTTGCATTGCTGGCTACTTCCTCCTGTATGGGGTTTGTGCAGGGAGACACACTGTTGAAGTGTTTATCTAACTTAAAAACCACTTTGGAGTAACTTCCCTCTCATACAAGTCATTATCTGCGTATAAACTTCTGCACTTCTAGCTCCTTCAAGCTGGCAGAGTCCTGGCTCACTCTGGTCTGAGCTTGAATGAAACAGGTCCCAGATCCTGGCCCAAATGACTGTGGAGTTACAGGTTGGTGGGGATCTCATTCACGGACCTGGGGCTGGTCGAAAGCCCCTAAGCCCAAGTCTTTGGCCATTTACTCAAGGAAATTCTTCCTCAGTTATCTACTGCTCCAGATAGAGCTCAGAGAACTTGTTGTTCCAGTTCTCCTAACCTCTGATCAAGAGATCCCTTACAGCCAGTCCTCCTAAAGAAGGTACCAGCTTGGTGTGTTACTTACCAAGAGGGGGGAAATGTAAACATTGAAGGTTAATTACCCTCTTGTCAAGAACGCTTTGTGGTCTATAGACAGGTCTGTCAACCTTATGAAACAGAACTGAGGGGAGTGAGCACTGAAGGCATGTTCCTATGATAAATTAATGAGTCTTGGCAGCTTACTGAGACAAGATGATCCCTGTGCTCCATGGGAGACTGTAACCTGTCTCCCCAGACAGCCTTGCCATAACCTCAGTACTGTAGTTGCATCCAGAATACTCATCCCTATGCAAACAAACTCCCCAATGCAGCTGTCCAGGGATCAAAGGATCTTCCTTGAAGCCTTCCCATTACTCTTTGCTGCTCAGTTGCAATTGCTCATCCCAGCCATACTGAATTGTTTTTCCCAGCCCTGCTAGTTAGTCAATTAAAATATCTTCTGCTTATGAGCATCTCTTGGCAATGTCACTCTTTGGTGGCTTGCGTAGCTGTCTGAAATCTAAGGGACGCAGCGTGATCCCCTGCCGTGTACTATTCTGGTGACGTGCGTGCTGCTAGAGTACTGGTAGCTTGAAAATGCCTCATCTGTTGTCCTTTGGAGACATACTCAACTATTCCCCTGGTTTATATAACCTCAAAGCAATTTGCTTTCATGGCATAACACGCTTATTCATTCTATTTTAACTGTGCATTGAGCTATAAATAATGTCTCTTTGCAGATAAGAATCTATTGAGTTTCTTAAATCTTTTTCCTACCTTAGGAGGACTTTCTCCTGACCTCAGCTCCCAAAGAAAACTTTCCCAGCCAGAAGTTGCCAGGTTGGCTTTCTTCTGCTAGACAGCCATGAATGGTGTCAATCCCAGGTCAGCTGCTCCCTCCCCACAGCTGCCTCCTCTTTGTTCCTGCTTGGGCTGTGGCAAAGATGAAACGAGCACTCAGTGGTGCACAGATGAGATCACTGAAGTGTCAGGAAAACTGATTTAAAGTAATGATTTCCTCTTGGTCTGACAAGCTGCAGGATAACATCTCCTGCATTACCTCCAAACCATCTTGCCTGCAGTACTACGTTCAGTGCAAAGAGCAATAGCCTGGGCTGTTGTCCAGCCAAATGTTCTGCTGTTTTGTGTCTCCTTTTTCTGCTGCTCATTCTAGCATTTTCCTGCTTTCATGTGGGTAACTCTTACCTTGTGCAATGGAGTCCTGACCTGACATCCTCATCATCCAGACCTGGAGCACGGCACAAGCTGGAGCACAACACAAGCTGGCAAAGGTTCCCTAAGAAGGGAAGGTATGAGAAAAGCTAGAGTGATGCTGAGACTCGCATCTGGTCCAGGCTGCAGCACAGCAGTTCAAGGGCTGCTATTTTGGCAGCTGCTTCTCTGTCATCTAGGTAACTGCTGTAGGTTCAAATACTGATGCTTTTCTGGGGAAGTGCTATGATTGGCAGGGATCCTGGGCTGTTGCAGAAGTGTATACGCTTTGAAATAATTGAGAGCTAATGGTATTCTCAAATTTAAATAGTTTAATGTGGGCTTTTTAAAAAATTATTATAATCTACTCTTTTTGTTGTACACAGACTCACAGAATATGAGGTTGTAAGAGACCTCTGGAGATCATCTAATCCAACCCCCCTGCCAAAGCAGGTCCTCCTAGAGTAGGTTGCACAGGAACATATCCAGGCGGGTTTTGAATGTCTCCAGAAACAGAGACTCCACCACCTCTCTGGGCAGCCTGTTCCAGTGCTCTGCCATCCTCAAAGTGAAGAAGTTCCTCCTCACGTTTAGATGGAACTTCTTATGTACAAGTTTGTGCCCATTACCTCTTGTCCTCTCACTGGGCATTACTGAAAAAACACTGGCCCTTTTCTTCTGACACCCACTCGTTAAGTATTTATAGGCATCGTTCACAGCCTTCTCTTCTCCAGACTGTAAAGACCCAAGTCTCTCAGCCTTTCCTCGTAAGAGAGATGCTCCACACCTCTGCTGTACCCTCTCCAGTAATTCCCTGTCCTTCCTGAACAGGGGGCCTAGAACTGGACACAGTACTCCAGATCGGACCTTACTGGTGCAGAGTAGAGAGGCAGGATAACCTTCCTCGACCTGCTGGTCGCACTCTTATTGATGCACCCCAAGAACATGGTACTGGTCATCCTCCATAGGAGTTCATTGTTTGTGCATGGTTGGACTCGGTGATCTCAGAGGTCTTTTCCAACCATGATGATTCTGTTATTCCGTAAAAATGTGCTGGGAGATTTTTGTACCTCTTATGTGTGGTCCTTTAGCAAATGTTGTGGGAAAACTCCTGGGTCATTGAGAAATACTATGTTCCTTCGTTAATAAAAACTATCCATAGGAGAGAGCATTATGTAAGTACCCTATACCTAATATTAGTCAGATTGGAAGAGCTCTCCAGAATTCTTTTGCCCTTGAAAGCAAGGCCAAAGTCAAAGTCCAGTCAGGGTGCTCAAGGCCTTCCTTGTTCAGCCAGATTTTCGGTATCACTGAGGGAGGACATGCATGGCCCCTCGGTTCCTGTGCTACTGCTTGACCACCCTCATGGTAAACAACAATTCCTCATATTCAGTCAGAACTTAATCCTTTTGCTGTGCAGCTCTGAGAAGACTGTCTCTGTCTTCCAGAGCCCCACCAGGGAGCTGCAGACAGCAATGTGATGGCCTGTAATCATCTCTTCTCCAGGCTGAAAAAGCCTAGCTCCTTCAGTTTATGCCAAACACCCTGTGCTCCAGCCCCTAGCCAGCCTGGTGGCCTCTGCTGGACTCATTCCCATGCATCAACATCTGTCCATGCAGTGGGGCCAAGTACATTAATCGCGTAAGTAATATGAAAACACGTTAGCCCTCACCTGCAGGGTACAAAGTTCTGCACATGGTCTTATTAGCTCAGGAAATCATTCGCTGACATGACCTAAACCAAGCTCTATTTAATAAGTTCAAAAACACATGGATATGTTTTCATATTGATATGCTTTAATCATACCAGTGACTTTGTTTGGTTTATGCTTAGTTCAAACAGTGCCTTCGGGCACGAGGTGAGAGGCAGATCTTCCATTTGTTCTGTATGGGTTTCTCCAGGCGTGTGGCTCAGCACAAGTAGTGATTGGCCACACTGCGGCCAAGAGAAAGACAAAGACGGAAACTGCAGCCCGAATTGTATTTAGCAGGCATTTTGGAGTGATTAGAGGCAATTTTATGAAACGGCTACAACTAATTATTGTTATTTCTCACTTTTACAACAACTATTTGTTAATTAAATAATGTGACAAAACCCAGGAATGTTTGGAAAAGTGTATTAAATAATTTGTCACTCATTTATCAGTGTGTTACTTACACTGAGAAGGCTCATATCCGCTAAGAAAATTTCCCAGCGTCAGTTTTGATTCTTCCAGGGAATATGAAATCGATACTGGCAAAAACCGTAATGGGAAATGTAGAAAAAGAAATTCCATGGGTAAGTGAAAGAGGATGTTGTATAATGGCCAAGTCCTGCCCTGGTGTCAGCTTGAAGACCCTCTGGTGCTCAGGACCACAACATGGGGTAACCTGAGACATGGCACTGCTTTTGCTTTCTTGCAGATCTCTGCCCTCGTGCTGGCCTCTGCACACACAAGGACTTTCCTTTGGCCCAAGGGTCATTAGCCATATGCAGCCCCTGACTTTGAGGATTAGAAGATGGTAATGGATGACAGCACGAGATCAGTGGTGGGATGGCACTCCAAACCCTCTTTCCCACTGTTCCTCCAGGAGTAGCTCAGAACTGAGGAACCTGTCCTATAGCAGGAGTTTAGCCAGCTGTGGGATTTTTCCACACTCTTATCAGAGGTGAGATAATCTGGAGCTGCAGTCCCGAGTGGGGAGGCTGAGGACACTGGCTGGGTGGAGGCTGTGCTTGAGGCTGCTCCCTGTGCTAAAATCTGGTGGTTTTTTGGTGTTATTTTTGTGGCCTGCCTGGAGGGGTTGCTGGGTGGCTCAGGGAAACTAGTGTTCCCAAGTCAGCACTTAATTGTCACAGACTTGAATCTCCTTGCAGTGTCTGTGGGTGGGAGAGTGAAGAAACGGGTCTGCTGAACATCAGATGGATGCTGTGGTGGCTGAAGGACGTCTCGAGGCTGCTCGGAGCCAGTAAGTGCCAGACCCAGTGCTGAACCTGGCGGTTGCAGTGGAAAATTTTTCTGTGGTGTATACAGGCAACAGGCGCCAGTGTTTGGCAGGAAGGTGCCTTCCACCCATGGGGAGAGGTCAGTCCTACTTAGAAGACGGCACTGTCTGGGTCTGGAGCAGCAGCTTGAGGCCACCAGGCAGGAGGGAACCTGTCAAAACCTGGGAAGGCTGATGAGGATGATTCGCAGAAGTCTCCCTGCCTGGTTGGAGGAGGCAGGGTAAAAAGGTTATATTTGACCCAGAAAGATGTACCTCTCTCCAGCTGTTCATGAACTGAAGAAGGCAACAAGTGTGGCACGTGACAGCAGCCTCAGCATGCTCCTGTACCTGCTGAGGAGAAAAGCCTGGTTTCCAGAGACACCATGCACAAGGCACATTAGGGCAATTCACCTTGAAGATGTGCCAAATCCCTCTAAAATATTCAAGCATGCTCCCTGAAATTTATAGAAAGAAACTCAGCAGTGTAATCATTTCAGTGCTTCTCTCTGTGAAGAAACCCATCTCTTTTAGGTAAAAATGGAACCCATATATCCACACAGCCATGCTGAGGCATTCATACCATACCAGTGCCCAGGACAGGGGATTCCATGCACGACAGTGCAATTTATGGATCAAAGTGTTTCCTTTAGACCACTGTGATGCATCAGAGACCAACAGAATTGCTTGGGCTAGCTTTCAATGATTTCAGCTGAATTTCAAGGGAGCACCTGTAAAGCATCTCCTATTCTGCACCTCCCACGGTGCTGAAGGGTATGCTAAGCACAGGTGTGCTTGCCATTTCAGACCTGTGAAAGGGATCCTGGTGAGAAACTTGGGTTAAAGACAGAACCCACTCCTGTAAAATTACATCTGCTGAAACAGCAGAGGTCCAGACCTCCTCCTAGGAAGGAGCAACTTGGAGATGGTACAAAGGCCAGAGGTATGAGACAAATGAGAAAACTGGGACAGGTTTTATGTTTAAATATAATTTTCTAAAACATCTGCAGGGGGAAAGGACCTACTGTACTTTTGAGTGTAGCTGGTGCTATGTAAATAGGCTCTCAAGTCTTCAGTGTCTTTTGATCTTAAGGTGGCTTGGCGGAACACTTTGGATCAGCCAGTGTGTTTAAGTGTGACTAGGTCTGTAAATAAGTGCTCCCTGCTGATAAGGTTCAAGTGACATTTTCAGTGGCAGTTGACAGAATTTAACCAGCTTTCAAGTATTCTACAGGCAGTCAAACTGTCAAGAAGTCCTTGCTTTTATCAAACCAGTGCTAAATACCATTAGCTTTGCGGGTTAGACACAGTCCTACCAGACTCGCCTGACAATGTTTAACCAATTCTGCTGATGGCAAAGCCACACCTGACCCATGTTCAAGTCTAGTGGTGAATATCTGGGAATATGGGGGGAAAAACTCACTCAAAGCCAGAAAGGAAAGCAGAACTTCTTAGCCTGATCCGCAAACAGGGTAATCCTACATGTTCTGCTAGAACTGCTCCCTGATGAGAGGTGAGCAGTGCAACTAAGTAGTGATGGCTGATGGCAGTAGATGACTCTCTTCTGAGAGGCTCAGAGGCACCCATTTGCCAACCTGAAGCACTCTCCACAGAGGTGTGCTCCTTACCAGGGCTCATATCGGGGATGTCACAGAGAGACTACTGTGCCTTGTTACAGTCCTGTGACTATTATCCACTGCTGTTGTTTCTCATAGGAACCACTGATGCATCCAGGAGCAGCGGTCCAGGACTCTGGGGTGCCGGTAGTTTTTTTTCATCAGTCTTTCCAGTCAAAGGGAAGGGAGTTGATAAGGTAATCTGGTAAATCAACACATGGCTACACATGGACTGGTGCCACAGGCTGGAGTTTGGTTACTTAGGCCATGGGACTCACTTTGAGAAACCTGGTCTACTGGGGCTGATGGGATCTGTGTCAGAGAAGGGGAGGAATGTCTGTTGTCATTAAGCTCATAAAGAGAGCTTTAAGCTGGAGATGCTGGGGAAGGGGAACGTCAGTCCATTCCACTCCTATCAGTATGATGCCAATACCACCAACAGACACCCAGAGCCTAGGGAAGGGTTGCAGGTCAAGAGGAGAGCACCTGGAGGGCTGCACAATGGAATACCAGCCACTCTAGCCAGTAAGGCATCTGCATTGGCGGCCCAACTTAAATGCCCCTATGCAGACACACGTAGCATGGGAAATAAACAGGAGATCTGTGCACGCCTGCAGGGTTATGATCTTACTGGCATCATGGAGATGTGGTGGGACGGCTCCTGTGACTGGAGTGTTGGAATAGAAGGATACAGGCTCTTCAGAAAGAACAGGTGAGGCAGATGAGGGAGGGGGTGTTACCCTCTGTGTTGATGACCAGCTGGAGTGCATGGAGCTCTGCCTGGGTGAGAGGAGTAGCGAACCAAGAGCTTATGGGTCAGAATTAAAGGGAGGGCAAGGACAGGTGATGTTACAGTGGGTGTCTGCTACAGGCCACCCAACCAGGAAGACCAAGTGGATGTGGTTCCCTATTGATAGATAGGAGCAGCCTCACATTCACAAGCCCTGAGTCCTCATGGGGGGCTTCAACTTCCCCAGTATCCATTGAGGGGACAACCTAGCAGGGCACAAAAAATCCATGAGCTTCCTGGAATGTATTGATGATAACTTCCTTCTCCAAGTGATAGAAAAGCCAGTCAGGAGAGGTACCATGCTGGGCCTTGTTTGCACCAAAAGGGAGGAGCTGGTGGGGAATGTGAAGCTCCGGGGCAGTTTTGGTTGCAGTGACCATGAGATGGTGGAGTTCAGGATCCTTAGGGTGGTGAGAAGGGTGCAGTGTAAGTTCACTGCCCTGGACTTCAGGGGGGCAGACTTTGGCCTCTTCAGGGATCTGTTTAATAGAGTACAGTGGAATAAAGCCCTTGAGGGAAGAGGGGCCAAAGAAAGCTGGTTAATATTCAAGGATCACCTCCTCCAAGCTCAGGAGCAGTATATCCCAACAAAGACGAAGTCAGGCGGAAAAGCCAGGAAGCATGCATGGAGGAACAAGGAGCTCCTGACAAATTCAAACAGAAAAAGGAAGCCTACAGAGGGTGGAAGCAAGTCTAGGTATCCTGGGAGGAATACAGAGAAGTTGTCTGAGTATCCATGGATCAGGTTAGGAAAGCTAAAGTGCAGGTGAGTTAATCTGGCCAAGATTATCTTGGCCAAGATTCAAGAGCAATAATAAAAGCTTCTATCAGTATGTTAGTGACAAAAGGAAGGATAGGGAAAATGTGGGTCGTCTCTGGAAGGAAATGGAAAACCCGATCACCCAGGACATGAAGAAGGCTGAGGTACTCAATGACCTTTTTGCCTCAGTCTTCACTAGCAAGTGCACTAGCCACATGGCCCAAGTCACAGAAACTCAACATGAGCTGGCAATGGGGATTCACAGCCCAGAAAGCCAACTGCATCCTGGGCTACATCAAAAGCAACATGGCCAGCGGGGCTAGGGAGGTGATTCTACTCCTCTGATCCACCCTGGTGAGACTCCACCTGCAGTGCTCTGTCCAGCTCTGGGGCTCCCAGCATAAGAAGGATATGGACCTGTTGGAGCAAGTCCAGAAGAGGCCATGAAGATGATCAGAGGGCTGGAGCACCTCTCCTGTGAAGATAGGTTGAAAGAGTTTGGGTTGTTCAGCCTGGAGAAAAGAAAGCTCCAGGGAGACCTTAGAGTGGCTTGCCAGTACTTAAAGGGGGTCTAGAGAGAAGGGAGCCTTTATGAGGGAGTGTAGCAACAAGGGGTAGCAGTTTTAAACTGAAAGATTTAGATTAGGTAGAAACTCTTTACTCTGAGGGTTGTGAGACGCTGTGGAACAGGTTGCCCAGAGAAGTTGTGGATGGCCCACCCCTGGAGGTGTTCAGGACCAGGCTCATCAGCCTTTGAGCAACCTGGTCTAGTTGACCAGGCATCCCTGCCAATGTCAGGGGGGTTGGAACTAGATGATCTTTAAGGTCTCTTCCAACTCTAACCATTCTATGGTTCTGTGTTGCTCTGCAGAGACAGATAAAAGATCTGCTTACTCCCTTCAATATTTTGTACTCGTTATGTTTCTTCTAGAATCCTAAAGAGGCTTCTTTTGTATCAAAGCCTGTTTGTTTGGTTTTGACCACTGAGAACATGTGATACTTGTCTCAAGCTATTAACCAGATGTCCAGCCAAAATCAATTGCCTAGCAAATGCAGACTATTACCTGAAAGTCAAGACCTCAATAAATATTACCAGCCTCATTGTACCGGTGACAGATTCTACTGGTTGTTTTATGTTACAGTTGAACAGTTTAGACATTGCATTTGTATATATTTGCAGTCAGCCTTGGAGAGACCATCTCATGAGCAGAGCAGGAGCAGGCAGCCTGCAGACTCGAGAAACGCTTCCACCATGATCACAGCAGGTGTTTTTGTGCTCCTCTCCTTCGTGCTTTGCTGCTTCCCAGGTGAGTAACTCTCATGGTGCTGCAGAGGCTTCATGTCTGTGCCCTGCCTGTCTTTAAAAGGATGAGATACTGGCTTCAAATAGAGAAAATCTTGTCCTACAAAGAGTGAGGCTGCCTGGGTACATTAGCATCACATAGGATGCAGGAGCAGATTTCTGGACAGTCTTAGATGGATCAGTGTTGGAGCTGGTTGTCTGCCGTAAATACAAATAATTGCAAGTGGAGTTCTGTGCTGGTAACTAGTGTTGTTACACTTCTTACACTGTTGTTTTAATGCTGTTACACTGCTTACACTTGTTGTTCAAGTATTTATCCATTTGCTGTAATTGTACAAGGCTGTAATGAGGTGGTCAAACCTCCAGTAACTAGTCATGACAATACAGCACAAGGAAGTTCTGTGCAGAAGCCTGGCATCTTTCCTGCAATACTTTTGCTGTTAATGGAGAAACAAGAGATGAAAATAAGCCAGAGTCTGATGTTCTCACTGCGTATTTACACCTGATGAAATTACAAAGTCAAAGACAATTTTTTTTTTCACACTCAGCTTCTTCAAAATGTATATTCCTGACAACAGATGCTGTATGTATTTGCTTATCCTGTAGGTGAATATTTGCATTTACCATTTATCTGTGTTGACTAAGGTTTCTTTTCAGATATGTAACAGCGGCTCTTTAGGGTCAAAACGGATATGTGAAAAGATAAGGAAGGAAGAGTTATTCTATTTTCAATTAATAAGTCTACCTATCTTAAAATAAAAAAAAGATCAAAGCCATTCAAAAACACATTTCATCACAGTCAGCAATAAGCAACTTTATTATACTTATCGACATAGAAAAAAAATTACATAGTTTGTTTTGTTAAGGAAACTAATCACTGGAAATTATTCAGTTTGGTCCTGCGTAAAGGAATTTTATGTCCATATTTCCAGCTTTAACTCAGGTCTTATCATACTGGCTTTTTTTCACATTTTCTACCTCTCTTTTCTTTTCCAGATGCTGCCTTTGGGGTTGAGGTGAGTGGAAGGTTTCTTTCTGTCACTTTTCTCAGGTGCGAGGCCTGGTAAAGACAAGTGGTAAATATGTAATAATCAAAGGAGTAATAAAAACTTCAAGCCTGTGGGTGCTTAGCTGTTTTTCACCTAATGTGAAATTAGAGATTTTTATAGTGTAAAACATTAAATTATACTGTTCTTGGCTCAATATCTCTGCATCATGTTAGTAATATAGTAGTTGTAATGATGCAAAAATTTTGGATGAATTCATTTTTCACCAACTTTAAACCAGTCTAAACCTTAAGCTGGTCATAAATGACTGGGTCTAAACGGATATCAGTAGACTGTGATTTCAGAACCTACCTCAGGGCAACCTACTGAAAGAATAAAATACTATGAGACACTCCAGCTNAAAGACCAGTGTATTGAGAATGAGAGTAATAATAGAAGGGCACCGGAGGGGCTGCAAGAATGTGAAAACAAGGGGGCAATGCTTAGCCTTTGTAAAATGATGACAAGTGAGCATAAGAGACCACCAGTGATTTACCCTGTCTGGGAGCCGCATGGCTCTAGCCCTCTCTTCCTCTCCTGGTGTGCAGGGAGGTCCCTGCTGGAAGGATTTGCCTATTACCAGGTCGCCCTACCCGTACCAGTTCGTGCTGTGGTAGTGAAAAACCCACTGCAGGTTGTATCTATTCACCCTCTCACGCACGATGAGAGTTGTGAAGGTAAAATGTCTTCTCCACCCGGTCGCTGTACGTTCCTTTGACAGGTGGACTGCAGTACGTTTCCCAACACTACAAATGAGGAAGGCAAAGAGGTGTTGGCCTGTCCCAAGAGCCCCAGCCCCATCTGCGGTAGCGATGGAGTCACCTACAGCAACGAGTGCATGCTCTGTGCCTACAACATGTATGTATTGCACAGGAGATCTCAGGCCACGGTGCTCAGGACTCCCGGCAACACCACTTTACAACAAGCAGTGATCTGTCACGTCACTTGTGTCAATTCCTTCAAAATGAGCTTGGATATCACTGTGTGGCACTACATTGCTCAGACATTGCTTTAGTGACTATGTCTCTCTCTTGCTGGTGTAATTTATTCAGGTTTTTCTTCTCCAGTTCAGGGATTAGCCAGATGAAATCTCGTAGAGCCCATCTCATCACAGCAAAGCAGAGTAAAGGAATGGAGAGATGTTCTTCCCCCAACTGCCCAAAGGGATCCTAAATCTCTCAGGGTCTTTATATCCCTGCCAGCCACTCAGTTCTAGCTTGTCAGAGAGGATGACTCTACCTTCTCAAAAAATATATATTAGCCTGAGTGGTAAAAAGAGTCAGCTTTCCCTTGTATTAGTTACATATTTCTAGTACCTAGGTGTAGCAAGGAGTCTTTGCTGAACTTCCTATCATTTGTCTTTCCCTCTCCAGAGAATATGGAACCAATGTCAGCAAAGACTACGATGGGGAATGCAAGGAATTTGTCCCGGTAAGTGAAACCAAGAGCAAAACAAGGGGGATGTCCTGCTTCTGAGTGGCCAAAGTTGCTTATTGAGTCCCCCAAGAAATAACTCAAACACTAAATAAGAGGATGTATGAGATGTCAGAATCTTGCATTGGTCATCCTCAAGTGAAATGTCACTAGATTGAAATGAAAAAAAAACAAGCATTTTTCATGCTGTGGTGGTATCCTAGGCGGCCAAGCAGACACTCTCACCGGATCCTCTTTCTTCCTGTAAGTAAGCCTTCACCAGTGCTTCATTGTGTGTTCCTTTAAACAGGTGGACTGCAGTAGATACCCCAACATGACAAATGAGGAAGGCAAAGTGGGGCTGCTCTGTGATAAACACCTCAGCACCATCTGTGGTACTGATGGAGTCACCTACGACAACGAGTGCATGCTCTGTGCCCATAACATGTGAGTACTGCAAGTGCAGAGCTCTTTAGCACTCCCCACAGCTGCTCTTCTGAATACTAGGACTTCTACCAAGGCTGTTTCTGTTAGGCACTTGGACTTTGAACCTCCTCTTTCCTGGTAACTAGACCTTGTTTTCCTTTGTGATTAGAAGGAAAACCGTGCCTCTGATCTAGAGAGACAAGTAGAGAGCTGTGTGGGGATCTAGTGTAGGACAGAATGCTTCTCTTATCTAAAAGGGACAATGTGGCAAATGCTGTCTTGCAGAGGAAAGCAGCTAACCTATGGTGCACCTACACTGTCACACAACCTGCCTGATCATTCACCCTAATGCCTTGCACCCTCCCATCATACTGTAAACCCACACTCCAGCAGGCTGTGGCACCCTCTAAAGAGATGTGGACACGGTTCAAGCTCAATGTCCCCTGTATCCTGAACATTGTACCCATGGATGAACAGTGTTGCTGGGACATGGGGTTCAGCAGAGCTGGATACTTGCAGCGCTCCCTAACATGGGCCTTCTTCCTTCCCAGAGAGGCTGAAACCAGCGTTGGCAAGAAATATGACGGTGATTGTAAGAAGGAAATTGCTACAGTAAGTGAACTGCGTGATGAGGGACTGGATTTTGGCCCTGCTGATGTTGAGGAGAAGCATTGCCAGTACCTGCAGCAGCCTCCTACAAGAGAGGAATTGCTACTGCACGTCAGCACAGGGAAGAGGGAAGATTTTGCTTTCTCCACACTTAACGCACATTATCCGTGTTAATGTCAGAAAAGGAAGAGGGTGACTGCACTGGAAGGCATCAGTAAAGAAGCAGTAGCAGGAGTAATCCATCACAGCAGAACTGAGAATAAGAACAGAGAATGGCTTTTGGGGTCAGACTAATGGTCCATCAAGCCCATGATGGCTTGATGCAGAGGTTGCTCTTAGCAAGGGTTGTAGGGATTGTGTAGGAGATCATAAGAACAGAGTGAGTGAGTGAGTGTGGGACTTCTTCCAATCTCCAACTATTTTCAGGTGATGGACCTCAGCTAGATGTGATTTCTGTGTAGTCAGTAAGTCTCCATAGATTTTTCCTTCAGCCTCTTCCTGGACCCATATACATTTTTTGCACTACGATCCCTCTCAGCAAGTGTAGAACCCATTGCACAAAGAAATAAAATCCCACTCTCACAGTATCTAGTTAAGTGCTGATCTTCCTGTTTTAAGACTTCAGGAGAGATACTGGACGCTTATACAGGGATCTGCACCTGCACTTCTCCAGACACTGGTGTTTTTCCATTTAATTTCCCAGCCAGGTCAGGAACATGGTGCAATATGATCACAAGCACAGCACATTCACTGGGTAAACTGCTGCTGCTTAGAAATGCTGTGATCAGGTTATGATATACATCTCTTCAAACAGGAAATTATGATCTATTTTTATATTATTAAATTCCCCTGGCATAGGAGAAACTGACACCTCAGTTTATATCAGATTGTGCAAGGAAGTTAATTACTTTTAGTTAGATCATTATCATTAACACTGCAGCTGTAGCTAGGGGTTCAAACATTTCTGCTATTGCCTCCTTCATATTCTTCACATTAGATTTTGGGATAGATTTTTGTTTCGTTTTTGTTTTTGTTTTTGTTTTTTAGGTTGACTGCAGTGACTACCCTAAACCTACCTGTGGGCCAGAGCACCTGCCTGTCTGTGGCTCTGACAGAACAACGTACAGCAATAAGTGTAACTTCTGCAATGCAGTCATGTATGTACGAACATGGATCACATTTGTGTTATCAGCTGCTTTGTACAGGCAGAAGTTTGTCCTGCCACTTTCTTGTTTACTGACCGGTGTTGACTAGGCATTTGGGGCAGGAAAGAACACCAGCCATGGTGCCAACCATTGTTTGGAGTTTTTTTCATTAGAACAAAGAGTTATGTCTGGTTTGTTAGTGTGAATGGTTTGAAGACCATTAGCCTTAATGGAATCTTTCTTACATGGTACAAAGAAAATTAAATTTGAAATTTCATTATAGTTTCTCAAAATCATTTTCAGTCTTAAGAATAGGTTAAATAATTTCACTCATCTCAATAATCAAACAGCTAATGGGACTCTGAGTCTGCAGGTTCTGTGGCTCTGGGGCAGCATCCCATGTGATGCCTTCTCTAGGAACTGAGCAGAAGGGCTGATTGTAGCAGGCAGGGCTCTGTCTAATCCATTTTTTTCCTCTCCTCACTTCCAGGGACAGCAACGGGACTCTCACTTTAAGCCATGCTGATAAATGCTGAGTATTGGTGCTGAGAAAATTCACCACAGGTTCCCCACTGGCAAATCCCAGCTAAAGATCTCACCTCAGTTCATCTTACCCTCTGGGGAACTCAGCTCAGTCCTGATTTTCTTTCTCAATAAACTAAATCAGCAACATTTTTTGGGTCTTGTTTCATATGTTCTTTCATGAAACATTTTCTTCTGTTTTGCTGAATGATGATGCCAGGCTGAGTAGGTTATGTGCTCATTGCTCTGGGATATAACAAGAGCAACGTCTTGCTCCCCTCCTTCTCATAAAAGGCAGAAAATCAAATACAGATAAACCTCAGAGCTGTATGACTGCACATAAATGACAGTCAGCCTATGTTAGCATTCAAACCCTTTTAGATGTTTAACGTTGTAAAGGGCTGAAATACAGCTCTGGAGTGATGGCACTAGCTGTGATCTCTCCTAAGGTGTTCCTGGTATCACCAGTGAAGCCTGTTCAGAGCGTGGCAGTGTCTGCACCAGGACCTGATCCCTGGCCTCCTGAGCACAGCCCTCACCAGGCCTGTAGCACTCTGCAAGGGCAGCCCATCAGCAAACCCTATATTTTTCAGACACAGGAGTGGGCTCTGCCTAGTTGTCTGGGTCCTCCAAATGACATTTCTAGGTCTTTCTCATCTTGAAATCATCCTTTAACAACCTCCAAGGGTTTTAAGATAAATGCCCTCCTAGGGATGGTTCCTGCTCCTGCCTGCTTGTCTTCTCTCTCAGTCTTTAACAACGTAATACTCTTTGCCAGCCCAAGGAGTATTTCAACAGTGTTTCACAATCCGAGGACAAAGTATCCTTCTGGTTTTTGAGAGTGTGACCTGTCATTGGCGTATTGTCCGTGAAATTTATTTTGCTTTTGTCCTCTGTTGGGGTATTGAATTAGTTTTGAATTGGCTTTTTGATCCACACAAGAGAAACATAAATAAATTGAGCATATCCCTTCTAAAAAGTACTCTCTCCCATGGGCGTTTCTTCTGGGAGCTAAAGGGAGGGGGTGGCTTGTTTTCCTTGATGGAATGAGGTCGTCCAAAAAAGTGATGCTTTGGTGGTAAAACAAAGGATTTATGTTGAGATGGGCAGATGGATGAAGCGGCAATTTCCAGATTTGGTTCAACTTTCCTGGGATCCAGTCTAGGGTCTCACATCACTCTGTCATCAACAGACTATCGGTCCATTACTGCAAATCTAACCACAATGCTAGCGGCTTATAGGGAAAATAACAACTTCAAATTCTCTGCAAATGCCCTTAAAAGTTGCTCCACCTCTTGTTCAATCCAAGGACTCCCTTCAGTGTCTGTGACGCCCTCTTCCTTGCCTGCCCAGTTCTGTGGTTTGCTCATTTCACTGTAGCTTTACTGATGCTTTACTAGGATGAAGCATGAAAATAAAAGTAGGGACTTGGCACTGCAAAGGCCCTTCATTCAACAATTTGCTTCTGAAAAAGCACTGCATGTAAATCGGCACTGATAGGTGCCCACAGAGAAAATCTGACAGCAGTCACTACTTAGCTTTTTACAGTTGCTCTTTTGCCCACAGGAACTTTCAGAAGGAACCCGTCACAGGTTTCACTTGAAATTATGACACGCAGTGTGTATCCAACATATCTAAACTTCTTGCGAATCCTGTTGACGTAGAAGTGTTCTTCCTGGCTTACAGCACAGCTGACATCTGTCGAGATTGCCACCCCGACAAAAGACCAGGTATGTTAACTCAGAATAAGGGTGGATAAGCCAAATACGAATGTGCGCACAAGCACACACACAGAGAAGTGTGTGCAGGTATATATAAGCATGGTTACCACCTGAGGGCAGAGTCAAAGCTACGTTTGCGGAGCAATACAGGGACTCTGCTGCACGTAGAGACTTCAGCCACCATGAAGACACTGAGTGTGTTGCTGCTGGTTGCCCTGGCCCTTTGCTGCATCCCAGGTGAGTGGCTTCACTGCCTCCTGCTCTGCCTTTGAGTAAGCACTGGCTGCCTTTAAAACCACAAAAACATCCTCAGACTGGAAAGAGCTTCATTCTACAAGGACTTATTTACTCCTAGAAAGATAGTGTTGAAAAGACTTGACATCAAAGACTATCACTTATGGGGTAATATTTTAGCAACAGAACTGAGTGGGTAAGAGCAACTGTGGGAACAGCTCTGCTCTCAGCGCTAGTTTATGCATAATGAAAGAAGTGACATGTACGTGGTACAACCCGGAGACTCAGACATCCAGTATTTAACCTCTGAAATGTTGCAGAAACACAAATTATTTTACTGAATGAAAGCAAACATTTCTTGTAGGCATCCTAGACTGAGACACAAAATGAGAGCCTGAACAGTTGTAGAAGCTTTAGAGAAGTTACACTAAATACTAAATACTCCTTTTATTTAAAGAATATTGTGAAAATGAATATAAGATGCTGCCTCCCTGTACCAGCTTTATGAGTCTTTTTGCTTCAAGAACTTGCTTAGCTTTGAGTACAGGTCCTGCTCCGTCCTTTGACCCATGGAAAATGCAATTCTCGTCTTTCATTTTGTACACCTTTTTCCATTCTTGGCTGTAACCCTCATTAAAAAATTACCCTACAGAATCAACTTTGTGAACTTACAATATAACACAAAATTTTGCCTGGCATTCCCTTTGTCTATGAAATCATCTGCTGACAACAGTGAGTGGGGAGTTGCATATTCAGGGCACATATTCACAGGTTTTAACTCTATCAGAATCCATGAGCTGCATTTGTATTTTATTTCCCTCTTGTTTTCTTTTTTTCCAGATACCGATGCATCGCTGGTAAGAGACACATCTTTCTATTTTCCATCAATTCTTTCCTTAAAGCACTTTCTGTATAAATCCTTAGTAATCACATTGTGATTGAGCATTTGAAAATCCTGAGTCATCCAGCTGTCTGAGCAACATTTGCCACAGGTATTACTGGGTGAAATTGCCATTTTCATCTGATGACGATTTCAAGTTGGTGTCTGAGTTATTGTTAAAGTAACTGCAGCAGCATTTATGATGGTTACACAGGCTCTGCATTCCTGGGGGCAACATAGCCCCATACTCCTGCCCTTTCCCTGGGCTTTTTCTCAGCATCTGCTCTGGCCAGTACCAAGGGGAGCTCTGGGTGTGTGGGTGTGTGTCTCCGAATGTTACTTTCCTTACATAGCTTGTTGTTGAAAGCCTTTTTGTGAACATGTATTGCATCTATCTACAGAGCTACTGCCGTGAGTACCTGTCACCCAGAGCTGTCTGTACTATGGAGTACGTCCCACACTGTGGGTCTGATGGTGTAACTTATGCCAACAAATGCTTGTTCTGCAATGCATTCCTGTACGTATAAAATAAATCTCTTCACTGACTAAATGATGAAGTAACTTAGCTTAAACTAATCAGTTTTGGAAACTGGTTGGAGAAGTAAAGTTCTTTTATTTTCTGTTTACCTGTTCTCTTAGTAGCAAGGGTCAGATTTTTATTGGGAGAATTTACCAGGAATTGTTTTCTATCAGGTATAAAAGTAGAGTAGAGTAGAGTTCTTAATTTCCCTGTGAAGTAATTTGCTGAAGAGCTTTCTTCCAGCAAAGAAAGTCTATTTCCTACAGACTATTTGCTCGTCCTTTAAATTAAGTCTTTATCTTGTTGTTGAATGTTACTGATAAAAGGAAATACCTCGAATAGTGCTCAGAAGTTTTCTGTTTTGGTTATGTTCCTCTATGATATACAGAATCATAGAATTATATATCCTTCACCGGAGGGAAAGACAAACAGTAAAAGCCCAGACGTTCTGTCTCTGAGGTACTGATTTCTTTCTCTGTAGGAGAAGCCGTCGGACTCTTCGCTTGAAAGGTATTCATGCGTGTTAACTTCTCAACAGCTCAGAAAGAGGGATCTTCCCTGGCGATGCTCCTCATGGCAGATGCTCCCTTAAAGCCTTGTCCTGAACCTTTAAAGCTCCTGATGAATCTTGAAATTTCCGCTTAATAAAAAAAGCCATCAGCATTTATGTCTTGTTTTGATATGCCTCATTCTGTTTTTACCTAAGATGTTGCATGATTACAGCACTGCAACACTCCTGGGGTTGCAGGTGTTAAAGGGCAAATTTCAGGGAGGGAGAATACGTTGTTCTGATCTACAAAGAAATCAACCACAGGTGCAATGAGTAGATCTTGAGGGCATTTGCCTTCATCCAGCTTTCCAAAAGAAAACCAGGGCTGAAGGGGCATCCTCATGCAATGTTCCAATCAATCTATTCCACTAAGGGCAACCCGAACAGACACTCTCTGTTTGGCTGAGAGGAACTCTCTGTGTCCCCAACCACTGCTGTCAAATGCTCACTGCCTCACCACAGCATTACTGTATCATAGAGCTTGGTGGGCACAAAGAGCCCCAAGCAAACCAGAACACGCACATAATTAGAGACAGACTGAGTCCCAAGATTGTTGCTGTTTGGGGTGTTTTGTGGCTGTACTGCAAAAGCCATGGAGGCACAGAGGTTCTTGCTGGCACTGGGAGTTGCTCATCATCATCATCATTGCTACTTCAGTTTCCAGGGTTAGTTCCAATTTCTTATACCCACAAGAGAAGCAGTGAAGAAGGACAGTTCCCCAGCTGCATCTCTTCCCCTTGTAAGCACGGTTGGAAACGCATCTTTAGATGAAAGAAGCCCTTTTGCCATCCGCTCTGCTTCCTGGAGCAAGGGGACAGGACTTTTTCTCTGGGAAGGCAGGCACCTGGCTGCCCATGTTTGTGGCTGCAGCATTCTTTGGTGCATGGAGTTGCAGAAAACCGGTGGGCAGCCAGTCCTAACAGGCATGATGTTCAGAGAACTTCTAGCAATCACTATGGCAGCCCGTTTCTGCACCTCACCCACCACTTAGCTGCTGCTTGTAGGTAATTACGTCGACTGTCGCTCATAGAGGATCCTTTGAGATTCTTCGGCCTCTGGAAATCTCGCCTGATGAAAGGAAGGGCTCAGAGTCATAGCGTTAATTTATTATTCATTAACAGCAAAGCGCTGGCAGTGTGGCGTGCTGTACAGGCAGCAGCCTCACAGTCAAATAGTTAATGATCTTAAGTGACAATGTGTCACTTTCCAGAGACTGGAGAGAGCAGCTCTCTGAAGGGAGACAATTTATTTCCAAAAGACATGACTCTCTGCAATCCGTTAGTGCCAAGTCCCTTCCTGGGGCTGGGATGTCCCTCCTGCGAGAGGGTGGTCTGTGTGCAGGAAGGCTTTTTGGTTTCATATGCACTTTGTTAGGAGCCAGACAAACTGAGGCTTGGGGAGGTAGTGTGAGGGGTGTGTGGCTCAGGGACTTCGTGCTCCTTGTCCCCCTCCACTGTCCGAGGGAGCTGGGGGTAGGAGAACACTGGCTCCAGCATTTATTTTCTTTCATGGAGAGGAGCAGAGAGGATAAGGACGGTCCCCAGGAGCACAATGTTTTGGAGATAAGCAGAGCTCCCAATTGCACTCAAGATTCTGTGGTCCTCAGAAGGCACCTTCCAGGGGCTGTGTCAGGAATGTCCACCGGGCAATTGAGGGGAAACAGCGAGTAGAAATAAATGGAGACCAATCCTCCACCCTGACCCTGATGCAGAGCTATTCAGAGTAACCAAAGGCAGAAGAGGACCCTGGTGGCAACACAGACCCTGTGGCCCGGCAGGGCAGCTTCTTAGGACAGAGAGGAAGACAGTCCTCATTTTATGGGCACCTCGTTGGAAATGAATTTTTTTTGTTGCTGCTCAATAAAATTGTGCCACAACAACACAAAATCCTCTCACCGTTACTAATCTAACTCTCCCTCCAGGAAATTCAAAGCAGGAAACATTTTCTGCCTGCTGAGGTATTTTATAGTACGATTCTTTAAGCAGTACCTCGGCACTTTATGTTAATATCTGATGTTAGTGGGTTTAGGAAATGCCATTCAATTACCCCACAACCTGATTAACACATTGCACATAGTTATTTTGTTCTGCTCAATTTTATATCAGTGCTTCTGTTTTAGTGTATTGTTTTACTTCTTTCTGGCCAAAATATACCTCAGGCCAGTCTAGACCTTTCTGATAATGCAGTTTCTCTCTGAGGCTTCATTCAGTATAAATGCTCTTACTTGTTGCAGAGGAAAATAAAACGATGTTTTAAAAGAAAATTACTTGGAGATGTTGTTTTTGGGGGCTGGCTGTGTCAGAGCTATTGCTCTATTGTCAGAGCTGAGTCTTGCTGAAGGATTTAGATATGTGGGACCAGATCCTCAGCTTTTTGCTGTTAGTATGCAGCTCCCAGACAGTCAAATTATTCCAGACGCTCTTTTCTGTGATATCATCTATGCTTAAACGACCGGAAATATGCAGGCAGCAATCAGATAGCTGAGCTGCAAGGAGAAATATTCCATGAGAGCGGCTTAGAGCAGGGGCTTTACTTGCTGTAAATTGAATTCGTGTTCTCATAGAAGATCCAGCTCTGCCCCCATGTGCAGAGGTCTGGGAACAGCAGCCTGGTTTTGGAGCTCCTGCAGTGTGCCACATCGCTGGTCCATGGCAAAGAAATGCATTTTGTGTTTTCTCTGCAGTAGCATAGACTGGAGCTTAATACCATTTTATTCTTGATTACAGTGTAGTGTGTGATGGCAGGACATGGGAGCAAGGACAATGGTCTTGCTGCTTGAATAACAACACGTGGTCCTGCATGCACACATCCATGTTCCCCCCCCCTCCCCCCAAATTAAAAAGTATCATTTCTCATTGTAGTCAGATGAAGTCTGTGAGATGTTTTAAACTAAAGCAAGGGATATAAATGGTGACTTCTTTAGGTCGTGGTAGGTTATGGACTTGCTTGAGATAGGGAATCTCAAGACCACAGGAAAAGATTCCCAGGGAAGTATCACTGTTATGGGAAGAAATAATGCTGGCTTATTTTTCCAGAGTTACTGGAAATTTACCTAAACACAAGAGAATCCATCATATGACTGCCAATGTTTATCCCACCCACGTGGCCATAACCTTCTTGAAAGCTTGCCCTCTAAGAACTTGAAGTAGCAGGAAGAGATTTGTTCGAACTTTTCTGTGATTCTCATATCTGTAGAAAGGTTAAAATAATCCTATGCTCAAAGTCATTTTACTGAAGAGTAAAGTGACTCTGAGGTTCCTGAATATCACAGAGGGGTTTTCACAGATTAATTCATTTTGCTTTTCCTATTTGCAATGTGTACAACGTTTCCCAAAGCTCACTCCTCCAAGTGCACAGAGACAGTTGGTTTTGACTGCTCCCAATGCCTGTTTCCAACCCATCCGCTGCCCAGCAATTACTTCTGTCCCATTTCCTCTCTTTCTTGTTAATGGAGCTCCTTGTGCAATCCCAGGTCACATCTAGCTCAGCAGCTCTCCCTGCCCTGCCCTGGCTGCTGCCGATTACCTCCGATCCTTTTCTATAGACCCTGTAGCAAGACTCTTTCCTTGCTTCTCTTTTTTTCTCCCTGCTGCCCTGTAAGGTGGCAAGGATTACTGCAGGAAAAAAAAAAGCTGCTTTTGGAGCAGTCTTGGTTGGCTACCCTCAGAAGCAGCATACAGATCAGAGGAGGCTCTCCCCAGTGGATCTCATTAATCAAAGGTCAGATGTTGGCCATACACAACATGCTGCTCCTGAGCAGATTTGCTGCCATTCACAACAGCTCTGGAGGTGGATATGGATGGAGAATCTTAGGTTGTAGGGCTGGAGACGAGACAAACTATGTTTTTGTAGTCTTGTTAACTACCACTTCAGCCTGGAGAAGAGCAGGCTCCGAGGAGACTTAATAGCAGCCTTCCAGTACCTGAAGGGTGTCTACAGGAAGGCTGGGGAGATTCTGTTTACAAGAGTCTGCAGTGATAGGATGAGGGACAATGGCTTTAAGTTAGTGAAGAGCAGATTTAGACTGGATAACAGAAACAAGTTCTTTACTACGAGGGTTGTGGAACACTGGAACAGGTTGCCCAGGGAGGTGGTTGAGGCCCCTTCCCTGGGGCCTCATCCCTTGATGAGGCCCTGGGCAACCTGGTCTAGTTGGGGATGTCCCTGCAACTGTTGGGACATCAGACTAGATGACCTTTGGAGGTCCCTTCTGGCCTGGATGATTCTATGATTCTGTGATTCTGTAGAGTCAGCAAGTGCCATCTCCACCAGTGGCCGGTACAAGTTCTGAGGGAGCCTTGTTTTCAGGCTTTGATGTTCTTGCCCCTGGAGAATAATCAATAGTAATGTGTCTGTGATTACTGCCTCCCTTCCAAATATGCTCATAATCAGTTCAAGAATCTGAAAGTCACGTCACTCAGGGTGCTAAGAGTGCAACAGGAACAGCTTTCAAAGGAAACCTTCAACTTCTGATATTTGTGAATGAGATCCAAATGCCATTACTCATTTATTTTTCAGGAAAATGATTTCATTGATATGAACGGGCCAAATTCTGCAAGCTTCATTCTGTGACTACAATTCTCTTACACTTTCAGCTACATTTTTATGATTTATCTGCCCATGCCAAGACTTGAACATCTCCCAGGATAATAAGAAAAACAATTCTGATTTTCTATTTAAAACTCAGGCTGCCTTTAAACTACATGTGTGAACCAATCTTCTTCTAAAGCACAAACATGTTCCGTCCCTCACTTCCTTCCGTGAGTACCTTAAATCAAAAATATATTATTTTATGCAATATTCCTTATTTGTTTTTCCATACGCTTGCGATAGTTGAACCACTTAACAAAGCCTAGCACATTATTCTTCATTTATCTTCTCTAAAAGACAACTTTCAGCTGACACTCTAAATTTAATGCCATATAATTGGGGAGGAGGGGGCAAACACAAACGACCTAAGGACTTACCTTCTGTTTGCAGCTGCTGCAAATTTTTCTTGAATGTTTTTGGTATTAAGAAGCTGATTTCACCTGCACAGAACACTACTCACTTGCCATTAAGAGGAAACTTTATCCCAGTCCATATTTAAGGCTACTTATTTTCATCATTTCTTAATCAGATTCATGCCCATTGCCAACAGGTGGATAACTCTTGCTCCTACATGGAAATGTCTTATAAAGTTCCCAAGTTTTAGGTAATAATTTCCTGTTGTGATAACTGTTTCCTTCATGTTACTGACAAATCCAATATGCCAGGCAAGAACTCTACATTGAGCCCTCAGCATCTTTAATGTGCACTGATGCCTGCAACCCCCCAGATTTTTTTGTCTATAAAAGCTTAGTGTCCCATGCTGCTGTCCCCTGACCCTGGTGTACCATGCAACTCTCCTGGATCCCGAATAACATCTAGTGTATGTAATATGGTGGGCACAAGTTCAAACACTTTCCACAAATGGGGTTTTTTTGCTTAACCAACTTCCATATGTAATTTCACAACACCTACGATTGAGACAGTGCTCTTGTTTGGAACGTACAAATCACTCATTGTACAGCAGGGTGCCTTTGTTAACGAATTGGGCGTAGCTCACATTTTTGTTTAATTCTTCTGGGCATCTCTCTAACAAACAAATTCTTTAGAGCTCGACTCAATAATCAATACAATTTTCCTAGTTTGCAGAGCAAATAATTACTTTATGGGATGACTTCACAAAGTCAGGGAGATGTATATATATAGTGCAGCAAGAGAAGGCTGAAAACCATCTACTGACCTCAACGGCAACGAATCTGCAAGTAACAGACAATCCAACCATCTTCACCATGAAGACCATAGGAAGCGTTGCCCTCCTTGGGCTTGTGCTTCTCAGCTGTCTTTCTGGTAAGTTATTTTTGTTACAGTCTATGCTAGTGTCTCTAGTCCTCCTGAACCTTTGCCTTTATTTATGTCTTAAAGGAGAGATCTACCTTTTTGAGAAGTGATGATTTAATAATACACAAGCTCCCTTTTAATTACCTTTATCCTTGTTCAGATAAATACCATAGATTGGTAGGGTGGATTAGTCTGATTTAAACTTTTGACACTTAGTGGGAATAATAGTACTACATAAGGAGAAAAGTTTATGCCCTGTTTCTTCTTTAGTGAGTCAAAATTTCTGGTTTCACTAATAATTGATTTTTTGAATCTTAGCATATAACGTCTTGTTTATTTGGAGTAAATGAAATATTTGGGAAAACAATTACTTCTCAGTAATAAGACAGTGTACTTGGTTACTCTTGGGAAATTGATGATTTCAGAAGAATTTTGGTCAAGGACATTTTACAATTTTTATTATTTTTATATAACCTCTGGTTGTTGTTTTTTTTTTTTTTTATTGTAGATCTTGTTACTGCTCAGCGACGGGTGAGTACTATATCTTTCTCATTTAGTCTTGATTTTTAAGTCTAGAAGAATAATTTATACTCATGCTGTACCCCAGGAAAGGCTTGAGGGAGAAAAAAAGGAGACTGAGTGAGAAAGGAAGAGAGAAAAGCGTCCCTAAGTATTATACCACCTCTTTCCCCCAAAATAAGCAAATAACTTTGTCAGAGAAAGATAACTTACCAGGTTGATGATAAAAAAGACAGCGATTAATAATGTAGAGTCAGAGTCAGAACAGCACAGACTGCCAGCAGAAAATCTATACAACTATTGAATAACTGCCTAAATATCTTCCCTGTCTTTATTCCCCAAGGAATGATCATTTTTCCCGCAGTGCTTGCCAAAAGTACTGAAAGTCTTAATAGCAAGGATGCTGTAAGAAACACGGCATATTTTGTTCCCTCTCTTTTTTTACCATGGAGGAATGGTAGAGTTAAAAAAATGACCAACCATAGTCTCCCAACACAGCAAAAACACAATTAACACAAGCACGCCCTTCTTCTCTCCACTCGGAGACATGACAAGTCTTCCTTTAACAGGCCTCCTGCAACTCGTACCTGTTTTCTGGAAAAACAGCAAATGTTGTCTGTCCCCGCAACTACGAACCCGTCTGCGGCACCAACGGCGTGACCTACCCCAATGAGTGCAGCCTCTGCAAGGAACTATTGTGAGTATAAGGCCTCCCAATTCCCTACAATGCCAGTTCAAACAGCAGAAAAAAGCCTTTGGGGTTCTGAGTAATCATAGGGTGGACTAGATTTTTTCACAAGTTTCTATCTTCCCTAATGCCCATGATCTTCCGTGTCAAAGCTCCTGAATCTGATTAATTACTGGGGCTTTACGAGTGGAGAGACTTAATGAGTGAGGTGACTATATGGTATCAACAGATTAATCCTTGCTTTCTTTCTTCTTCTCCTTCTCTCTCCCTCTAGCCGTAACCAAGCCCTTGACAAGAAGCACGACGGAAGATGCGTTAGGGTAAGGTTGGAGATTGGTTCCTCCTGCTAAGAGTTAGAAACCTTGCCTTGGATTAATTCTGTACTAAAACCAGATAATTCCAAGCCGTCAGAAATTGAATGAAAGTGAAGAATTTCAGATTTGCAAGAATTTAATTTAGGTTTTTTGAACAGTAAAAATCAATGAGTTTTAAAATATTATCTTGTTTATAACACCAGATTTAAGAATGGAAAGGTTTGATTTCAAAAATGCTTCAGTGGTATCAAAACACTTCTGTTTAGACTTAGACTTAGAGTTTTGTTGAAGCTAAGAAATCCCCAGAGGAAGTTTGGATTTTGACTAAATTGTAATTCTGTAATAGAAAAAATGTTCTATCAGAAGATTTGTCATAAAGTTTGTTTATCAATATATGCAGCTACTGTGAAGTGGAGAAGTATCTCTATTTTTAGTTTAGAGAAAGTAAAGAAACACTCTGGCTGTGCAATTTAAAATAATACAACGACTTCCATTTCAGTACACTCAGAGTAATTGCAGAAACAGGGAGGTGAGTGTAAATTCCATTTTCAAGCAGCATTGACATTCTACAGTAAAAGCTGCTGCCACATAAAGCATTTTAGGCAAAGGTCCTTCATGGTGGTGTTCACCATGAAAATCGCCAAGGTAATAGGGATGAAGCCCATTGCAGGACAGGAAAAATAAAGATATTCCAGGATCACTCCATACCCATGTGCAGGGTTTCGACAGTTCACTCTCCTCCAACTCCACCACGCTGGGGCTGGAAGGTCCTCTCCCCTTCCATCTCTGAGGAGAGGGGGACTGATGCAAAGGGAAACGGAGATCAAAATGTCATTCTGTGGCTGTTTCAGCTCGACTGTACTGGCTTCCTGAGATCAATCAATGGTGCCTCCATGCCCTGCAGCCTGGAGTACACACCCATCTGCGGCACCAACGGAGTTACCTACAGAAACAAGTGCCACTTCTGCACCGCCGTGGCGTAAGTGAAGGGGCTGGGTCGTGGGAGAGGTTTCTGGATCAGGAGATGCTCCTGTCGGTATTTAGAGCATAACGAGGCAGTTTGACTCATGAAACGGCTGCACTGTGCTCATTCATTCTCTGTTCACTTTCTTCCCAAAGGAACGGACTGGACGTTAACCTGCGCAATATGGGAGCATGCTACCAGCAGAATGAGGTAAATCTGCACTCTTCACTGCAGTTGCAATAGATTTTACAACACAAATTCACTGAATCGTGATTAAATAATAGAAACACCTGCACTATCCTGGTGCATTTGGCCTGGAAATAGGATTTGAGGAAAATAGTTGAAATATGTCAGGGTCAAAGGGTACTGCACCAAATGTATGACTCTGGTATGCAGCTCCCTCTCTGACCTGGGAACACAGCAGTCAGCAGGTGCCGAGACCTTCATTTACAGGAGAAGGGGCTAAGCAAGAGATGTCACCTCGTCCCTTTTGTGGGAGAGCAGGAGAGTTGTATCCCACCAACACTGTCAGTAGTGGTGACTCAGGTGGGAGTACTTGCTACAGTGTGGCTTGTGACCATCCTCTTTCTGGATGCTTGCCTCTGCTAGACTGCTGAACCAGAGCAGAGCAGACAGTGGGAGGAACAGCCTGGAAATACCAGCATGGTCATTTTGCTCTTAATAATTGTATTTATTAGATTATTTTACCCCAGCCCCCCACCTTCTCCCCACTTCAGACTGCTCCAGGCAAGCACTTTCTCTGCTTTTGAGTTTGCATTGCGCTAGAACAACAGAGCTCTGCACCTGAAAAGTGCTTTTATACTTTGCCATATCATAAACATTAAATAAACATGAAGCACTCTTGTAGGAAAGTACGGGAAACAAAAGCTTTAAAAACTGTTGTTGCTCCCTTATTAGGATATTAACTGCACCCAGCAGAAGGGTGGCAACCTCGTCTGCACCTCCGAATATAACCCCCTTTGTGGCTCTGATGGCAGAACTTACGGAAACAAGTGCCAATTCTGCAATGCAGTTTCGTAAGTATGGAGCTCACCATGTGGCTGTGAAACCAGAGGAGCCAGAGCACATATGCAGTGGAGGAAGCTGGTGTGGAAGCCCCAGAGATCCCATTAGTCTCTCAGCAAATCCATCCCTGTCCCATGTTCCTCTCTGGACACTCACTCCCCTGTCACCTCCCAGTCACTGCAGATCTTAAGCCCGAAGGAGCCTTCTCCTTCCCTTGCAATTAAATCCAGATCCCCATCTGCAGGCTCGTAGCATTGCTGACTCCCTCCCTGCCAGAGTGATTTAAACTGTGACATAGAAGGTGTCCAGAATTATGGGGTTTATCCCAAAACTCTTTCACTTGGGAAAGCGTGTAACCTGGGGAATCAGGAAAGAGGGGAAATGTTAAGCAGAGTACTTTATAACTTGGAGAACAGAAGAGCATTGGCTTATTTGGGTAATTAGACTATAAAACTGAGATCCATGACTGTAATTTTGGTCTCCCTCTTTCTCTTCAGGATGAGCCGGGGAAATCTGTTCTTCAGACACCACGGTGAATGCTAAGCGCTGGAGCAATACTCTTTGCCCTGTTTTTTCCCTTATAAATCCTGGAATCAAAAATGCTTTTCCCTGTTCCCTCCACTACTACGCATTGCTCTCTGCTTTGATTGATCAATAAACTAAATGCAGCCACTCTCTTTGCTGTGGACTGGTTTTTGGGGAGATTTTTCAGGGCAGGGGTAAGGGCCTTCAGGCTTTTAAGTACTTATCTGTTCAGCAGGAGAAGCTGTGAAATAAACCACAATAAAGAGCAAAGCTTAACACCCATCACACACCAGCCCAAGCTCTCATAAGAGTATGTCACTTTATACCAAACCATCAGAAAAGAATCCAAGCTGCTATAAAATACTACCACTTTCCTGATTTTGGTGTCTTATGGAGTGTAAATAGACTTGTCTTTGTAACAGCACTGAGTCTTAGAGGAACTGGTCCTTTTAGGGGCCCTGGCATGAGGGGATGACCCTAGGGAAGTGTGGAAGAGAAAGGTGGCAGTGATCAGCCCTACCTGGTCACACCTGGGCAAGGGGCAGGTCTGGCAGTACCTTGTAAAAAGGAGGCTTATGGCAAAGGGAGGAGGCTATCTCATGGGGAAGAAAATTAGGAACTGCTGCTTCCTTGAAGGGCGTGTCCATCGAGACTGTGTTGATCAGCAGAAAATTGCAGCAGGCTGGGCAAGGCTGTAATGAGCCTAATGAGGACCTGAGGAGAAATTAGATGGGGCTCAGGCTTTCAGCTTCTTGGAGAAGAGATATAAAAAGTTGTACTTGGGGTATCTGAGGTAGAGGTAGGACAGCAGACCCTACTGGAAAAGATCTTGGATTTTCTAGTGCTAGGAATGAAGGCTCAGAAATGTGCTAGTAGCTCCAAGATGGTTGAAGAAAAGGTATGGAGATAACATCTTTGTGGTAGCCTTAAGAGTGCATTGGAGGAGCAATGATATACATGAATGCTCATGATGATGTGCCACCTTTTTGCGTGAGTCAAGGAGTTAATATGCAAACAGCACAGGCAGTGAGTCCCAAGTGCTGTGGCTCACACGCTCCCTTCCTCTTCCTTTCTCCACCTCCCATTCTCCTGTTATGTAGCAACATATCTGCTGCTAAGGCTGATATTTAGGGCAAAATCTCTGACTTCCGAGCTTTTTCTTTGGATCTTGTTTCTTGAAATAGATCATTTCTTAGCCAGGAATTATTTAGGTCCTTCCCAGCAGTAGACGAGAGGCTTGTTCTTCCCCTGGTATAGCCCAGAGCAATGCTCTGTCCTAGGAAGAGGATTGGAAATTCTTATTTTCAGGGTTTTTTTTTTCTGTGAGTACAGGTGGCATAAATCACATCACACCTTTGCGCCTGCTCTTAAGAAAAGACAAAATGGAAGGTCAGGAGAGTTTTCACTGCTTATGCGTGTGAAAATCAATTAAGGAACAGTCTAAGTAGCTAGTGGATGTGAAGAGACCTGTCAGCACAGGACCAAGCTCTGCTATGATTTCTTGTTGGCCAAGAGGTTTATAGAGTGGCCACAGAGTAGTGGAGTTCTGGCCATAGCAGGAAATTGCCTTCAACAGCAAATTCCTACAGTGAGCCTCCTCTGCAGGGGCAGTTTCTGCCTGAGGAAGCCAGATACTTTCTTAGGAGCTCAAGGGGCTTTGGAAAAACCCAAAGAAGAGCTGCTCACCTACAGGGAAAGGGAGGACAAATGACAAGTACTTGATATACGGCTTTCTTCCAGATTCCTTGTGAGGTTCTAAGCAAGAACTCTTTAGAAGATGGAAAGGTTTGTATCCCATAAGACTGAATACTGGTCCAGGACAGGTAAGTACTCAGCTTGAGACCAGCAAGACTCTGCCCAGCTACACCCATTAGACTGTGAAGCAAGGTCCAAGTGTCCTTCTTCTTTCCCTGGTTTTCAGAGAAGTCAGAGGAACAGAAGGATTTGCTCACCTTGGCTAGCAAGTGGCCTGTTTCAGATGTTATAAAGAAGTGGAAAGGGGTAATAATGGTAACGATGTGGTGGTAATTTAGTTTCTTCCTCTCCTCAGCCTGGAAGGGATTGGTCTCTGTGGCACGTTTGCAAAGGCTTGAGCCAGTCAGTTTTGCTGCACCAACCGAAACGTTTGGGTAGATAAAGGACCGAGACATTAAGGCTGTGGTCGTGAGCAGTGACGTATGAAACCAGAAAAGGCAAACAAGTAGTGCTGCGAGTGGCAGAACTAAGCGTGATTTTGAACGGCGCTGCGGCTGACTGACTTGATAGCTAAATTATATGAGAGGCTGTGTTGTGAGCTCACCCTTAATAGACATCTGAGAATTCACCTGTCAGTCACGATTTCTCTGCTGTGTGGATTTTAAGATGTCTGGCAAGCTGCGTGCTGTACTGCTTTTGCAAACGTAGTGCCTTCATAACAGTGCTCTCCTGAAGAAACTCTCTCCCTCACTGGCTGAGGATGTTAGTAGGATCTTTCTTTTATACATTAGAAAAATGTATTAAAATGTTTGGGTTTATTTTAATTTTTTTTTTCCACTCCTATGTCAAATTTGGAGAGAACTAGTAGATTGAAAATTTACAGGGAGAACTAATAAGCAGATATATCTATACATGGTGTTCTCATAAGCCTTGTCTCCTTAGGAAAGTGGTCTAAAATTTTATTATTCTTATCTGAACAGATATTTTGGAAATGGTGCAGCTGAAGACAAACCCTTGCGCAGACTCAGCTGGAAATAGAGCTCAAGTCTCCCGATTCCCCATCAAACTCCTTTCATTGACACTTGCTGTGGGAGCAGAGCCCTAACATATGTTTATGAATGCAAAAAAAAACCCTGGAAAACAGTGACAGCTAGAGTTTAAATAGTTCAGGGAGGAGAGTCAGCAGTCCTATCTGGGACTGTGCACACAGCTATGAGAGCATGTCACATCGGAGTGCTTCTCCACCCCAACCCAACAAATTTAGAACCATCCTCAAAAATAGCCAGGGAACAACGTATAATTGGTTTCACAGACAACATATTCTCATGCTGTGATTTATTTCGTAACGTCTAGTGAGTGTCATCACGCCGCACTCAAAGCCTTGGAGCTGGCATTCAGTGAGGGCCCAGAGAATGAAAATTACCAGCTTCCCTGATGAATCACCGCTTTGAAAATTCACCCTTGTGAGAATCCTGTGACTATTTAGAAAAAAAAAGAAAGGTATTACAAGCCTGAGTCTATCACTCATATAATTAGCCCTTTCTAGGTTTGATGTGGACAGGGCAGCATTCCTAAAGGACCATAAACACGGCCAGGACCAATAATGGCTTTAGAAATGAAGTGGAGAAGTTCTCACAATTAAGGTGGGGAATGAGGACAGCTACGGATGGGCACATAAATACACAGAAAGGCAGGTCTGAGTGTGCACTGGGAGCCCTGGTGCTGAGACGACACCTTCTACGCAGATCACTTGGCTTGGACTAAAGACCTACCTGCAGCATGAAGGCAACAAGTGCCTTAGTACTTCTCAGCCTCCTGCTGCTCTCTTTCTTCTCGGGTAAGTGATCTTTTCCCTAGCCTAGAAAAAAAAAACAAACCCAAACCCAAATCTTTCTTGACAACAAAAAACTTCAGAGAGCCTTGATCACTGGATGACAGGCTTGAAGATAAAGCTGAGCAAGTAGAAAATATCTGTGGGACTTGCTCGCTCGTATGACATATTTCCACTCCTCATGTGCCTCCGCACTGAATAACGCAGCGGAGGTGTCACTGGGAGACAGAGCGAGCAAATTCTAGGCTGCTCCTTCAGCAAATGTACCAAAGCAGAGTGAAATTATGAATATTTTGGTAGAAATGTTCGCTGGAGAGTTTTGCTGAACCAGTTAGAGAAGAAACTCATTCACCTCAGGGTCATCAGCTCCTGTTTTGATCCTAAGCATCTTGGTATTTAGTGTTTTCCTTGGAGATGTGGAAACGTAATTAGATGAAAGTTTCAGCTTTCGTTTATGTTGCAGAGAAAACCTTGAAAATTAAATTCAAATGTCCTCAAGGAGTCAGAACAAAGAGGGTAAATTAAAAGGATCCAGCATTTATTTATCTGGAGATTTACATATCTCTCTGATGATCCGGGGAAGCCGAGTGATGGTTTTTGAACATATAGGTCATGTCAGTGTTATCAATTGCTTGTGTCCAGCTGACCCAGCTCTGGAAGGTTGGTGGTGGCAGTTACTGAAGAACATGCAGAAAAAGAATTATTTATACTTGTTTTTCTGTGAATAATTTGAATAAAGAATTCACTTGAGAAAATTGAAAGCTGTGCATGGAGAAAAGAGGTGAATTACTTTGTACACATTATTCATTATGAAATATTCATCTGTCTCTAATTGAGTCTTAATTGGGACTGGGTTCTGTCAGAGTGCTGAAACTTCCTTCCAAGGCCAGGCAGAATAGCAGCAAACTCTGTGATCTCCTATAAAATAAACAAATGTCAAGAGACATCATCACAAAGTCTTGTGTAGCCACATGTAATATTTATAAAAGCTATCGAATGAGCTATTTTGTAAATAATATGCAGATATTCATCAGAGTGACTTTACAGTAAAGGCAGCCCAACCTAACCTGGGGACATGTTAAATACATCAGCACCAGGAATAAAACACTGAAGGGTGATGCAATTCGTGGAGGAAGTAGGGTGGGTTGATGGAGGATGGTCCAGCTGACTGAATCTTTGGTGGGATTTCCAATGTGTGGGGGGGCCTGAGTGCAGGACAAGGTCCTCCTGTCCCAGGTTCCCTCCTGCCCATCACAGTCAGAGATTCTCAATGACCCAGCGGGTGCTACTTCCCATCCAAACCTCTGTTCCCTGATCTCTTTGCGAGATGCTGGGTATTTTTTCCAGGCTGCTGTGACCCTGATTCTGCAACTCTGCGTTCAATCTACCCTTGCGTGTCAGTATACCCCTTAGAGACATTGCAGGGTCACCCTGTCCCACAGCTCTGGCTCAACCTACGTGCCTGACTGCAGTCTTTGCAGTGAAGGAATATAAAGAGGGTGGACTGATTATCTTCAAGCCAGTGGTTACAGCAGGTATTTTTGCACTTTACTGATGGGCACTGCTTGTCCTTCTCTTTATCATCCCATGATGTCTCTTTGTATCTTGTCCAGGATGAAGTTGTTCTAGGAGAGTCTGTGGGCTGTGCTGAGGACGGCTGTCAACCTGGTCACAGGGTCTCCTCCATAGCACACCCTTGTTTGCAGTGCCAGCCATTTTCATTGTTCTGAGGTGCAGGAGCCTAAAAGCCTTAAAATTCAATATAGCTTTAAAATCTCTGTTGAGCGCAGCTCCAGATCTGATATGGCAGCTCGCTTCCCCGGGAATGGCTGCCTTCCAGGAGATTGGGTTATGTGTCTGAGGTGCAGTTAGCAGCTGAATGACTGATTACATGGTATTTTAGTAACATTTTTCAAAAAAGCAAAATACTGAAAAGCAATTCAGATAATGTATTTCCTGCCCCCTCCTCCGCCGCACAGGATAATGTTGTAGGAAAAACCTGCTGTGTGTTTCACTGTGGTTTGCATAAAGGGTTTGTGGCTTTAGCTCAGTCTCTGTCAGAAAATAACGCTGACATGTAAAATCTCTGTTTCATCTTTTGTTGTTTTTTTTTTTTTCTCTTTCCAGATGTAGCAGGTCAAGACATTGAAGAGGTTAGTGCAGCTCTTTCTGCTTACTCTGCCTGTGTTTTCTAGAGGAATGGTTTTATAATGGAGATCTTGGTGCGTGGTAAATGTTTTTTAATGTCTGCTGGGAGCAGGTGGGTCCTTCCAAGATGGCCCAACACTTTGGGGAGCTCACTGCTGTACAGGGGACGTTACGTGTGGCCACATTAGCAAGTCAAACAGAGAAACAGATGGTTGGTTTAACAAATGCTTCCCATGACTGGGTCTGGGGTGCTTGCAGCAGGGTTGTGTTAGTAGCAGCACCACTTTTATCCACCCAACCCCACTGTTCAATCTTGTCATGGAACAAAAGGACTATTGAGAGTTTTATTCCCCCAAATGAGATACACCACTGGGACCTGTCCGGAGACAAAATACCTGTATTGCCTGGACTCTGTTTTTAATTCCCAGCAGACTATGGGTTTCTCCTCCTTCTGCTGGGAAGGCAGAAAGCTCAGCAAACACCAAGCTGAGAGCACGGTTTCACAAGATGCGTGAAGCCATGCAGCACTGAGCTAACCTGGAGCCAAATGCCTGAAAGCATCAGTGCTGAACCCTCTCCTGCATGCCCTTTCTGTCTTTGGGAGATCAAGATTTCTCCCAGGTGACTGCAGTTTCTCTCCTCACACATGGGGCAAAAATTCCCCTGAAACATTGTTTCTGCTCACTTCTGGCAGGGCTTTTTCTTTCAGTAAATAGGCAGTTATCACTGTCACTTTAGTTCTCTTGTCAGTAAAAACATTATATTAGTGACCTTGTATCCAATTTGAAAAGTGAAAGAAAGACTATGGGGGTCCTGAAAGGGTTTGTTTGTTTGTTTGTTTTATATTCCTTTTGCAGATTTGTAGAGAGTTCATAAACAGAAGCATGTACTGCACGAGGGAGTCCAACCCCCACTGCGGCACGGATGGCATCACGTACGGGAACAAGTGTGCCTTCTGCAAGGCAGTGCTGTAAGTGAAAGCAGAGGGGATCAAAATAACTGAGAGTTGGCTCCATTTCCACGTATGTAATGATCTTCTTCACAGAGGGGAGGCCCTGCATCCAGGCTGCTCCTCTTGTATGGACCAGGCCATGAATTGTGCCAAGTGGAATGTTTCCTCCTTGAAACAGAGCCACATGAATGCAAGTTAATTTAAATTCATTTCTAGGCTTTGCACGCTGCTGGTTGCCATGCTGAGAGGCAGCACGGGGCCTGGTAGGCAATTGCATCCTGCCTGTACCTTCTGCACTCCG
Source organism: Pedionomus torquatus (assembly GCA_013398155.1). Classification (NCBI taxonomy): domain Eukaryota; kingdom Metazoa; phylum Chordata; class Aves; order Charadriiformes; family Pedionomidae; genus Pedionomus; species Pedionomus torquatus. The sequence continues at coordinate 35,393 of VZRU01017585.1, read as the reverse complement.
TAAATTGATGCACATTCCCCACTGTACGCCGCAGGCTGCAACTCTCACTGCCCACACTTTTGGGTACTGAGAAGTGTCTGGAGGAATGCAGGAGCTGAGCTGTGCCAAATTGTTCCTGAAAAGTCTGAATGGACTTTGTGGAACAAGAATCTTGGAGGAAGAACCTGAGTTTTTCCTTTTCCTGAGCTCAGTCACCTTTTAAAGGAGATGCAATAGGAGCCAGCACCCCTGGGCTGAAGGTGCTTGAAAAACATTGTTTTTTCCTTAATGGCCCTTAACATTTGGTGCATACATGAGTCTGCCTTATCCTAGGGGAAAGCAGAGAAGAACAAGGAGAAGAGAAAATGGCTTGATGTTCCCTGTGAGGCACCAGGGTACACTGGCTTGAGCCAGGCAAATGGTCCTGTTTGGACAGATGAGCTCCTTGTCCCCTAGTGCTGTGTCTGTCTTAAACTGCTTTGTCTAAGTCTATCTTGCTCCTTTTACAGGAGAAGTGGAGGGAAAATCAGATTGAAGCACCTGGGGAAATGCTGAGTCCTCACTGTCACCGAGCAGCAGCAGCCGAGCCCCCATCAGCAGCGGCCACACACGCCCGTGCACGCAGACGGGAGCTGCTTGCCCTCATCTCCGCCGCCTCTGCTCAATAAAATAAAACTCGGCACGACTCTTTGGCTGGACTCCTTTTACCCTAGCACCCAGAAAAGCGCTTTGATACAGCCGTGCTAGAGCCTAACGAGTAGCTTCGCCTTCCTGTGCTATTACTTCACCCTTCTCCTGGGAAGAAAGGTGCTCCCTGTGCAGGAGCTACCATTCCCACAGCTCCTGCGGGCTCCGTCCTCCCATCCCCAGCAGCCGTAGCTCTTCTGTCCCGTCCTGCCTGACAAACTGGCACATGCCCGCTGGGCAGCTAAGCAGCACAACCACCCGTGGGCTCCTGCCCAACTCTCCCCACCCTAGGGGGTGGGTGACAGCGGGAGCCTTTATTCTTTACCCAGCCTCCATAGAGATGTTCCTTCCTCTCTGGGAGGTTATTGTGGGAGGGTGACAGGAGAGCTGGTGAACAGCGTGACTGCATATGCCTCATCTCCTTTGGAAACCAGAGACAAACAAGCTGAGGCTGGGAAATATTGCTCCATTTAAGCCCGCAACAAGAAGATGGCAGGTGGAGGCTGGTTTTAGGCAGAAACTGCGAGGCTCATCTTTCCAAATCAGTATTTCTTCTTCCTTCTAGGAGAACGCTTTGTCTTGAAAACTGTGAACTCACCAGCATTAGTTTCCTGCTGCCAAGTGCCTTCTCATGCTAATAAAATTATATTTAGAAGAGTACCAGATTGTATAAAGTGTCAATAATTAAAAAAAAAAAAATCCCAAACCAACAACCCTGAAGAAGAAGAGCTGTGGGCTTCCTCTCCCTGCCTCTAGCATAAACTCTGCCTGAATCATATAGAGACCTTGATTTTCTAGACACAAATATCTGTATTTATTTACAATTTTTAATGCACATAGGTTTTATTCCTTTATTTTTCACTCTGCTGCCCTCTCTCTTCTTGATGCTAACTGGAGAATCCTTCTTTGTGCAAACATAAGAAAATTAATTTTTTAGTCTCTTCTCATTCACTGTGCAAAATTCAGACAGGGAAATACTTGCGGCTTCCACTTGTTAAAACACTGGCAGCAGATCAATGGGACACCAGCTCCTTTATATTAAACACTTAACTTTCAAAGGGAGCTTTAGATTTTATCGTTAGCCTCAGGGGTCAACATATTTTGCAAGCACCTAAATGCTGAGCATCTAAACCTCTGGACTTCGTTTGGACAGAGCGTGAGTGTTTGCCTATCATGCCACAATCCATGCTTTGAACTCAATGGAGCCCAATGTCTAAACAGAGAGGCCTTAACAATGTGCTCAGCACACCCAGTGCTGGCTTCTCTTCTGATAATTCACATTTGTGATGCCAATTCTGACAAATCCATTGTCACCTTCGCAGGCAGCAGCCAGCCAGTGGTTGAACAGCACAGGCAAAAATCCACATTGACTGGTCTGGAGCTTCTCTCGGACCAACTGTCTTTGATCCTGACGTTTTTTCTGTCTGAGTCTATTGGATCCTTGCAAAATCTGCCACCTCTTGTTGGAAGCAGACTAATGCTCTCTGTGGCCCAGGTTGTACAGCCAGGGGAAGTGCACTTGTTTGCTTTCAAATTCAGATGTTACATCAGTGAACTCAACAGCAAGACATCCAGAATGTGACCAAGATTGAGGGGAACAAGAAGCACCTCCTGCACAAAGACAAGTGGTTGCAAAAGACATGCTGGGAAAGTGGGAGGACATTTCTCATCAACCCTCCTGCTTGGAGCAGGATGACCTCTGCACGTCCTCTCCTGCCTGAGTTATCTTGCAATGATCCTATTACATTGTGTGGATCTGGACCAGCACCATATTCAGAGCACAGGAGCAAAAAGACCCCATTTTTAAGATGGAAAGACATTTTAATGACAGATGTACATCTTTATGCCTGAAGTGACCCTCAGTAACTCCAAAAATCTCACAGATCCCAAACCAATCTAGTACTTTTTAATCTGGGAACTGAGATAACAGGGATAGATCACAACAGAACAGAAACTTTCAGTGCAAATAGCAAATAAAACCATCTTTGTACCTCTACAGGCCCAACTACCATCTCCTCCACCTGTGCTGGGGGAAAGGAGAACGGGAGTCACCTCCTTTGAGGAGAAGATTTCCCCCAATTGAAGAAACTTCCCAAAACTGCCTCCCCAGGAGAGGCCAAGAGAGGCAGTGCTACACTGAGTGAGTGGCTTCTGTGGTGGTCCATCTGTCCAGTTGAGCCAGCACATCACTCTGGTTAACTGAGATGAGGGTCATGTTTTGCTGGTGCCACACCGCTCACTCTTGGTTTCAGAGCACTGGGCTCACCTTCATGGCAGGGCTGATGGAAGCCAGGGACAGGGTAGGAGCGTGGCAGTGGCCAAAGACTGTCCAGACTGAGTTCCCATCTTTCTCCAGCTGCTTCCCCGTACATATACCAAAACAGAAACCAAGCCTGCAGCAGCCACTACTTTTCCTTTGATTTCCTTCCTCCACCTTTTAAGATGTGTTGGGTTGGGGTATTTTTTTTTGACAGCTTTGAAAGGTGAGTGAGTCATGATAGATTTAAGAACTCTCTTCTCTTAGATAACAGGAGCATCTTCACAGCTTTTTCTCTCCCTGGACAGAAAAGGTCCTCAGCAGCAGGACAGAGGTGGGAGCTGCCCCAGTGTCTCAGATGCTGCCAAGACCTGCCTCTTGCAGCAGAACGAGTATCCTGTGCTTCCCATATCTCTCACTAAGTCCCCCTCAGCAGTTAAAATAATGGGAGAATTAAATCTGTGCATGGTTGCTCTTATCAAAAAGGAGCTATTGCTCACAGCTGAGCACCCTCCCATGACCAGGCTATGCACATGGCAGAGGGGAAGGGTGTATTTCCACCTCACAGCTTCACACTGCTGGTGAAGCAGCTGATACATTACTGTGTCCAGGCTCTTGGCCCATTTAACTTGTGTGCTCCACCACTTCCTTCTCCTCCCTCAGCACAGGCACGTGTCGCTGTCACAACTCAGTTGAATCCTTTGTCCTACTTTTTTCCCTTGATATTCACAGTGTTTGACAAGGCTTTTCTAGCTGTCATGGGATGATCCTAGGGTGGTGGTGCTGACTGCAGGGATCCCACAGCCCGACTGGGGAGGAAGTTCTGGGCTTGGTGATCATTCTAGTACACCCTCTTTTCCCTAAGAGAGGGCAGGCTTGATCAGGTTGGAAGGAACTTTGTTACATCCCCCAGTGGGGTCAGTTCTGAGGTTTCTCAGGTTATTTGGGCCTTTATCCAGTCTAGCACTAAAAACCTCCAGGGGTGGAGAACGTATGATCCCCCAGGCTACTTGACCCAAGGTTTGATTGTAAAGAATTTTTTCCTTCTAACAGGTTTCAAACTCTTTCCTTTCAACTGCCTCATCCCCAAGCCATGTACCACTGTGAGGACCCTGGTTCCATCTGGTCTGCTCAGTAACCTGCTTCTTAAGTTGCCCTTACGTCCTCCTGAAGCCACCTTCTCACTGGGCTGGACAAGCCCACCTCCCTCCTCCTCACAGAGAAAATGCTCCAGTCCCCAACTCTTTTGGTGTCTCTCCACTGAAGTCTCTGTAGTTTTTCAGTGCCTTTCTTGTATTGGAGGGGGGCCCAGAACTGAACACGGAAGGGAAGGCTGAGCTATGAGGATAAGGAAGAAGATTGCTCAGGGAGTAGGTGGGAGAACTGTAGGAGTATTGCAAGGGGCTGAGAAGATGCAGATGGTGACAGTTGCAAGGAGCAGCAGGAGGGTGTCAGTGTGTGTTGGGTCCTTTAAGGATCAGAGAACAGCTGAGCCTGCTCTGGGGTGAAAAAACACCCAGGTGCTGGGAATCAGACAACAGTTCCCCCCATCCCTATCACAAGAACTTAAAGATGAGCCCAGGGGAAGAATTTGGCTCTTTTTGGGAGAAAATAGAAGGTGAGGAGTTTGTTTTGTGTTGTGAGTTTTGGCATTTGCTTTCATGGTTTGGGTTGGTTTTTGTTGTTTTCTTTCCCTCCTGGAATAAGTTGTGTAGTTTAGGAACTTCTCATGGGAGTAGCTGCATGGCTACTCGTCATGCATCAACTAGCTGCATCAGCTAATTGTGGCTGATCTTCGTGTCTTAAAGGCTGCTCTAAAAATGCTGGGGAAGGCTTACAAAATGCATGTGGGAGGCAAGGGTTACCACAATATGTAAAGGGAGAGTGGGGGAGGCATAAGATATATCTGTATAGAGAGGTAGCTATTGCATAAAGAGTTGCTTGTTTAAAAGCTCCAAGATGGTGCTCCAAGGCATCTCTTTGGCTTTAAGATCCTTGGGGTAGTGAAGGGCAAGAGCTTCAATAAAGTCAACTCCTTCAGTATCTAGAGTGAGCAGGGCTTTGGCAGAGCCCCCGTTTTGAAAGACAGAGTCAACACTGAGTTTCTGTCTGACCAACCTGAGGCTGGCCCCAAGGAACAGCTTTGGTGCTTGTAACAGAGTTGGACCTAGAACCCAGCTCGTGGCTTCCCAGGGACGTGAGGAAAGAGGTGGTGCTGTGTAATAGAGTGCTTCCCTTTCTGAGTTAAAATTGCTTAATTGGGAGTCAACCAAAATGTCAGTATCGCTGTAAGGTCTGGCTGTGACACTTCTGGCCTTCTTCCCAAAGAATGCAGTGCCTTTCTTTGGGAGGATGATGTTGTGGAGTCATTTGTGATAAAACCATCAGCTGCCTGGGCCCTGCCCTGCAAACACATCCTCCTGTCATCCTCTGTGTCTAGGCATACCCTTAATCATTATTCACAGTTACAGCTGGCAAGCGGAAGCTCCAAATTTGTCTCATGATGATGATGGTCCATTAAAAAGGAGGTAGGAAGGGCTGTAGGAGGTCACCCAGGCGGGGACAGTGCTTCACAGTGCCTGTCTGTCAGGAGGAGTGGGCTGGGACGGGTGGCACTGCGGGGATGCAGCTCCTTCCCGGGCATCGGGCTCCCTCTTGTGACTGTCGGGCACACGCCGGGACAGGTGCCCGGCTGTCCTGGGGAGCTGGATCGCCTCTGGCTGGGGATGATGCTCCTGGCTTGCTGGGTAGGCTTATTTTGGAGAAAGACCATCATGTCTTCTTTGTGCCAACCTTTGGAGCAAGTCAGCTCTGCTAAAGTGAGCAAAATGTGCCTTGTGGTGCCAGGGCTCTGCAGAGGCATGACCCAGCCACAAAAGCTGATTTTACTTGTTGAAATCTTGCTTAAAATTAGAGATGCCAACATCAGAGCTGTACACAAACTTCAGTGAGTTATTTCCTCCTCCCACCCTGCCCTTTCCCCAAGATTCCCAAGTTCCTGATACTGCAGCACCCATCTTTTCAGGATGGGTGTCTGTATCAGCCTATTTCTGTGGATCCCAACAGCTGTCCTTGCAATGAATTACACCAACCGAGATCTGTGCAAGAAGGCACTGGCACTGAATTGTCCTAGTAAATTGTTTCTGTTCATTACCTGTGCCTGGCTCTCCCTCACAGCAGCTGTTTTCCCCCTCTCCCAAAACTGCTATCAAGCCAGGCTGCTCTGAATAAGTCTCCTGTGTTCCTGTAGGAGCCATCACCCCTCACGATACATCTTGCCCACAGGGCATGGTCACAGCATGTCCCCTTGATATAAGAGATAAAAGGGAGCTGGAATCAATGACTTCCTTGAAGACTGCTGTCTGCCCCAGGGCATTGCCAGCTTCTGCTGTGGACGCTGGAGGAAGAAGTTTGGGGACAGAGAAGCACAGCTGAGATGAACTGGGCTTTGTGTCTGTAGGATCTGGGGACAGCTTTTTGGCTATGCTGTTGCTGGATGCAAATATTGAGATTTAGCATCAGTGGCGGGACTCCAGGTGTGACACGCTCACTCCACTTCTCCCTGAACACAGCTGAGGCTTGGACTCTGCCTCTGGGAAGCTCTTCTTCTCTGTTAATGCTGTGACAAAGGAGAAAACTGCTGCCTACCCTCATATCTGAACAGCTATGGTACAGCACAGCTGCAGAGTGGGTGCAAGACCCCTCTAATAGGGTCTCAGAGGACCTTCTGCTCCTTCTGCTGCTGAGGGTGCTCTGCTCTTGTATCTTGTTGGCCTGTCCAGCACCTGTTGACCCCCTGGGATGACCCAGGCCTTGGTGTTGTCTCTCCACGGCCTGGCAGGATAGCGATGGTCCTCCTCTTGTGACAAATTGCAGCGCGATGGATTGGAGGGGAATTGCAGTACCACCGATGGACACTGGATGCTGCCACAGACCGGGTGGTTTTATCAATGGCATTGGCTCTTGAGCACAGTTCACCTTTGAGCACTTCTGACACTTCTGTGTGGTTCTTGTTGTGTGGTTTGTTTTTTTTTTAAGTTTTTTTTTTTTTGTTGTTGGGGGTTGGGGTTGTTTTTTTTTTTGGTTGTTGTTTTGGTTTGGTTTATTTTTGTAAAGCCCCAGCTCCTGGAGTGTAATGATTATGTGCATAGCTATATATATATTTATATAGTTTAAGCCCCACTAATATGGGGTCAAATCATGATTCAGGGAGAAACTGAGAAAATTCAATAGAACAATAAATTTCTTTGAAAAATCACCACGGTGCTCTATAGCAGAGGACAAATGTTTCCAGTGGCCTAAATCTCAGGGCCAGTTTTGTTTGCAAGTCTGATTAGCCCTGGGTCATGACATGCAAATATTCACCTGGTTGCTCCAGGAGCCTGGCAGATGTCACAGGTGCTGACAAAAAATGCTATCCTCCTGCCAAGCTCTGATAACAGCCCTGAGCCCTGCCTTGGCAGGACTCTACTCTTCCAGTTGTGCTAGTACCACAACCCTCCTGTTGGCATCAGCCCTGCCTTGAGAGGCAGCCCTGCACCCTGGCAGGGAGCTGAGGGTCTTTGACATAACAGGTTCTACACCTTCTCCTTGGCTGTTTGAGGAGGGCAAAAAGACCTCGCAACTTTAAAGGGAGGCTTCCTTCCAGTTTGGCTGAACTCTGGCATCCCTGCTGGCAGGGCAGTAATTAATCACAGCCTGTTTTTAAGGTGAAATATCAGGTGCTTGGATATCTGCTCATTGCTCAAAAAAAAATTACTCTGTTGTGATAACTTGTTGCCAGCTCTGGTGCTGTGCTCGGGCAAATGGTCTCTGTTCCAGAGTGCACAGCATAAGGCATGAGATGGGCACGTTCAGAGAAGGGCAGGGGGACCGAGGTGGTGGAGTGGTGGGAGAAAAAACTGCTCGTGTCCCATCCACAGACAGACCACGGTCATACTCTTTGTAAGAGGATTATGGGTGTCTGTGGCAGCTCGTCCTGCAGCTACAGGGGAGTCAGTTGTGTTTATTGGGAAACTTGGCAGGTCACAGGGGATCTCAAGGATCAGGGAGAGAAGGTAGTTCCTGTTCCTCCTGTCAGGCTTCCATCCCTGGGTATGTGGTGGGGGATGGAGCCGAGGTTGGCAGGAACAGTTGGTCCTTCAGCAGTGCTGAAGAGCAGGGAGTGTTTAAGCCCTCAAGGCCCAGTTGAGAGGGGTGGTGGGGTGACCCTGCCCTTTACCAGGGAATGTACTAGCCACAGCTGATGACACCAGGACTTGTGTTTGTAATGCCAGTGTTTACTGTTCACTTCACTACAGCCATAGATGTATTTTTTAAAACTAGGGCTTTGCTGCAGCCCACCCCCCCAGCAGAGACTGCAGAGCTCCTCAGTAGAGAAAGAGCAGCACAGCTGGGATGGCTCCTGAGGAGCTGCACTGCTATCACTATCAGAGAGGAAAATAGGTTGGGGGGTTGAGGGGATGGCAGGGAGCCTCTATAGCAAAGAGAATAACGGTTACTGTCCTGTAATATCCAGCCTGTGTCCTTCTTAATTTGGTGTTTATGGTAATCTTGGGGGGAAATATATTATTAATACTAATATTTGTATTAATTATTAATAAACTTCCTTTCCCTGTTCTGGAACACAGAAGTCAGTATGGGACAGGGATAAAGGAGAATTTAGGGAGCAGATAAAGCCACACATGCCATGGTGGGGTGAGTTATTTATGGGGTGCACAGACAGTCCTCAGAGTGGAAAAGTTGTTTTATGAGATAACCCTGAGGAGGAAAGCACTGGCACAGCTGCACATACCTTCGTGCTGCAAAAAATGTGAAATTTCTATTACCCAGATAGGTTGGGAAATCTTGATAATTCTTGCATAAAGGTAAACCGAGTCTCTCGTGGGTAGTGAAGGTCAGCTGAGCCAACTTTTCTCAGTTCAAACACTCAGTTTTAACCAGTGAAGCCTCACCTCCCCTTGGAATCAGATCTATGCTGCTGAGACAGGAGGCATAATAAGATGTAATTAGAAATGAGCCTTAACCCCTGCTCTTAGCAAATGGATGCCCCTTGGTGATGGTACTTTGTTAATGAGAATGAAGCGAAAATCACTTGAGCCTCCCTGCTGTGGCTCTGTCACTGCTGTGTTGCTGCTGGAAATGTGATGGAACTGCGAGAACCAGAGAGGACCTTGGGGATTCCCCTTTTAAAAAAGGGAATGTGTGGTTTAGGGAGAGGCGTGGGGTCAATGGAAAGATGTCTGGGGTAGAAGAGCAACTTTGTGGTAAAGCACTCTGCCAGCAAGCAGGAAAGCTGGGCTGCCTGGGCCAGTCGGAGGGCTCTTTTCTCTATGCCTTCCAGGCCATGGTGATCCCTAAAGGGCTCTGCTGGATTTTGTGTTGTAGGTAAAGGTGAGTTGGGCTGCACCCAACACGGAGACTTTGAATCAAAATGAAGAGAATCCTTCCTGAAGACCAGCCCTAGGGGTTTAGTGGTTGTGGCCTTTCTCTAGCAATAGGAGAAGGTCTCAGACACCAGACATGGGGGTGAAAGCAGACGTGGTGGTCATGGGGAGATGGGTGTCTGTGGCACTCTGCTCTAGGATGTGCCTCTGACTATGGAACTCCACCCAGCTATCAAATCCCAGCAGCATAAGCAGGGGCTGAGGGGAGGCAGGACGGGATGGGTCTGTGCATACCCCTGCTCTGTGGCTTTCAGGGCACATCTGCATTGTCTTCAGTGCCCTATTTTGACCATGTTTTATTGTGACTGAGGAACAGGAGAAGCAGCACTGATCCATGTATCAAGGAATGGTTTGGGCAAATAGACTTGCTGCTAGGTCCTTGTTGTAGGGCTGGTGAGACTGACATTTTGGCTCCATAAACACCCTGCCCAGAACTGTCTCTGCTGGGTAAAACAAGGTCACTTTGTGCCATCTCCTGCTCCTGTAAAGCTTGTGCAACCCAGCCATTGCATACTAATTGGCTTTGGCAGGGCTCAAAAGCTCCTGTCTGGTTTCCTTCCCAGCCTTTAGCACTTTACTGTGGTACTTGACCCATGCCTGGCCCAAGGCTTCTGCTCAACCTTCTGGAAGCAAGGCAGGAGAGGGGTGTGAAATTCAGCTGATCCTTGTAAAAGGCTGACCAGTGCTGGAAACTCTGCCCATAGGTCTCTGTCCTTCTTACTGCCTAAATAGTCTGATAACTTAGTGCTGTTGCTGCTCTCTGGCTTGATTGATGTTTTTTTGGAGGTAATACTGTGGCTCTTTCTACTTTCACAATGTCTGGAATTGTGCCCTGTACTAGACTGAGTCATGCTTTGAATCTGTAATTATCTGTGTTACCTACATATCCATTAAGGGATTTTTGCATGTTAATCTCGCAAGATCTACTGCTTATTTTGATGTTTTCATCTCGCCGGCTGCCCAGAAGCTCTGCACACAATGTACTGGGTTAGCTGCAGGGTGAGCAGAGATGAGGACAAGCATCTCTCCCTGCTGGTCTCTCCCCAACTCACTCTTATCTCTGACCTCAGATGTGCCGTCGGGCTTCTGGCACCCCGCTGAGGCTTCTGGACCAGCACCAACCTGCGGAGCTCTTAGAGTACATCCTTCAACACATCTTTCCGTGTATTGGAGAATAATGAGTGGTTCTTCTTCGGTGACGTAAGTGTAACTGAACAATTATTTTATAGCATCTCTAAGGTTAAAACCAGGCCAACTGTCATATAACTTGGTCAGGGATTGCTGTGATGAGTGAGTGACAAGCCATGAGTTCAGTTTTATTGGTAACAACAGTATCATCTCAGTGCTGTAAGGGTGCATTTCAGTTCCAAAAAAACATGTTACATAGTTTACTAGTTGCAGAATTAAATCTACCTGAATCTACTCAGTTTTGGTCCGAGGTAAATATATTTTCAGAGGGTTGTTGGATATTTTTCAGTAAACTAACCAAACCTATAATATCATATATTAAGGAAAAAATCAGTTTAGGTTACTTAAATTCTTATAGTCTTAGACTACTTGAAAGTAGAAATACATGTACAAAATGCAGTATTTTTATTCTGCTTAAAGAAATCAGAATTTTCAATCACTTTCCTCCTTTTTCCCAGCTACAGCTATTCATTAAATAAAACCCAGACACATTCAGAAGCCATTAAAGCAGTTTATCTCAACTAATTTACTATTTTTGGGGTGGGGATATTGATGAGATGTAATTACAAACCCACCTGTATCTGAAGCTCAACATTTCTTTCTCGTCAGGTGTTAGACACAAATTATTTAGTTTTTGATTTCTTAGCCTTTGTTATAGAAAAAGGCTTTACAACATAACTGTTATGTCTAGACACATCTGTAAGGGTATAATCAAATTTCATTTAAAAAAAAATGAAACCAAACCAAAAAGAACACCACCACCACCACCAAAAAAAAACAAAAACACAACAACAACAAAAAAAACACAACAACAAACCACCATATCACTATCATTTTCATCTCTGAGGCAGTTTAATACACTTAACTTTTCTGAAAATGTGCTCATTTTGGTCCTGATTCAAGAAGTATCCATCACTAGGACAGTGGAGAGACCCCAAAGTCACACTAACATCGGCTGCTCTTGAAGCATGTGATTGAAATTCTGCTCATGCTCACCTGCTACACTGATGCTTGCAGCTTTTGCTGCTCTCAAATGTCACAAACCCATGTATTGCATAAAACGTGGACTGCGTACAGAGAACAGGGTAAGGAATCAGTATCTCTTGCAAAATACAATTCCAAAGCCATCTCACTTTGCCCTGGGAAGGAGGGTATCTTAGAGAGTTTTACAAGAGTTTGTTAAATTGTTAACGTGATTCTCCCTGTGCCACCATTTATTCTTCTAGCATGACCTAACCTAGGGGAAAGCACCTGAGGAAGAAAGTTTGATCCTTAGCAGAGGAGTTCTTGGCTTGTAAACACATGAGTAAAGTACAAAACTCATCAAAGCACTCAGTCACCACACTGTGCCAGTGCACTGCCTCCTACAGAGCATTTAAGTCAGAGCAACTGTGTCAACCAAGCACAAGCTGGGAGACGTGGTATACATCCATACCAAGAAGTTTTTAAGAACTGAGGGAAAAATTCTGGAGAACTGGGGGGAGAAAAAAA